>BSBK01001035.1:275000-290324 GCA_027943335.1 Chamaecyparis obtusa
TACACACAAGATGCGGGTTAGTGAGTTCAACGACGAGGTTACAATGAATCAGGTGAACAACCTCGACAATGTTGTCTAAAAAGGATGCTAGAGGAAAATTAATTAAGGTTAAGTACGTCCATCTTCATGACGATCAAAATTATCATTCGTCAACTAGAGATCTCAAAGGTTGACTAAGAGGACATGGTTGATTAATGTTAACGGTGTACCATGTAGGTCAACCTATTCTTAGATATTATATAAGTGTATTATTAATTAATAATTATAAAATATTAATTAATTAATATAATTATTAATTAATTAATAAATTATTAATTAATTAATAAATTATTAATTAATTAATTAATTATAATATATTAACCTATAAAACATAACATGTTCTAATATTTACGTCATTGGATTAAATAACATTAACAAATTAATATAACAAAACAATGCAAACATACATCTATCCATGACAATCATTATTTGCATAATAACAAAATAACATAATTTAATTAATAAAAGAATTACATTGCATAACACAAAATTTACAAAACAAACATGATATCATATGTTATCTAACAACCTTTATTAACCCCTAAACTAGCTTAGCAAACTAACTATCTAAATATCTAACTTAACTACTCACTAAACTAACTTTATTAAACTAGCCTTTTTGATAATAAAATTGCTTTTCATAAAAAAGTCCATCTAATGTTATTAATAACACATTATCTCAAAATAACATATTTAATTAATATTCTAAACTATCTTAACAACCTACTAATTAAACTTATCTACTAAACATCCTACTAAACAATCTTTTAATCCTCTAAATATCCTACATCTAACAACTACCCTATCTTCCTTATTAACTCCCATCTCTTCTTTCTAATTTCTCCTCACCCACGTGCCATGAGGAGTCTATATCTCATAAGGCTAAGGGGGCGCAAATCAAGGAGGATGAGATGCTTTGGGAGAAGGTTTCATTAAATAGCAAAGTTTAGAGTGCCCACCTACCCTTAGCAAGTTTCAAACAAATGGAAATTTATAACATGATTTTTATCTCCCTCCAAAGGCTGTGTGGTTTATGAAGACAAGTTTTAAAAAGCTAACCCAATAAACTTGCTGATGTGTCACCAAGGACACCATCCCATCACAAAAAAGGTTTGGGATAATAACAAAGTCTTAGCATTCAACCACCTGCGCCTAGGGGGAAAGACTTTCAAAAAGGTAAGAATGATATTTTTGAATTTATGTTTATTTAATTGCTTGGCAAAAAGGTGGCATGATAAATATTAATATTAAATGACTGTGGTAAGGATTTTTGTATGGGATTTTTATCCCATACAAAATCCAGAGAGCATTTTTCTCTCTTTAAATTTCTGGGAAGTGCTATTTTTTTTTAAGCACTTCTAGTTCAATTTTTTTTTGAAAACTTATAAGAGCATAGCAATGAAAATTTAATGATTTCTAAAATGGAATGAAGAGTTTAGGATATTGAAATTAGATAGTGTTTCATACAAAGATTAACATAGTTTAATTGTAATCAAATAAGGCCTCTTCTGAATAACTAAAATGCTCATAGTTTCATAGTTGTTTCATGACATTATCATAGAATTAAGGAGTGATTCAAAACATATATTCAGAGTTTATTTGCATTGTTCTTAGTCAATTTGAAACATCTAATGGAAACTACAATCTTCTTATTTCATTCAAATAAGTGTTCTATTTGAAAACTATTCAACATATAATTCTATCAACTTGAAGAATTCATTGCAAAGATAAAGAGTAATTTCAATGGTAGGGAGAGATTAAGGTCTTTTAAGTGACAAGCAAGTATTCATCCTATTCATAACATGAATTACATAAACTTTTCATTATCTATACTTCCATTGAAATTTACTTCATCCTAGATTTCAAAACAACATTGCAATATTCAAAATGATGTTTGCTTTCCTTTACATGAGTATCATACATTCACTAAATACATCAATCTTTACAATGAGAGATCATTATAGCATCATGCTTATCTATCTCATTTTCCTTTCTAATTTACAATTTACAAGTACTCCCAAGGGAGATTGAAAACACCATTCAAAATTTACAAGAATGCTTCAAAACATGGAGTGAATTCCTCATTCAAAACTTCAAGGCAAAAATCTTTAACTTCTTTACCATCATGCATCCATACTTCAATATCTGCAAATGAAAACAAGACAAGGAAAATACCATGGGAGCTCACCTCCCATCCAAGGTCTCTGATGAGACCACCCCCGAGCTTGGGGAGAACACATTGAACAGGATACAATCACACACACACAATCACAACAAGATTAACAAACATTGACAAATTCCCAAATTCCCTCAAGAAGATAACTAAGGAATTCCATAAATTTCCTTTGTAGGGTGTGGGTAGACAACCATGGAGATAACCATTGCATAACAAAACAAGGCCACACATGAACCCATATTACTCAATTACATACAAGGCACACACGGCCAATTTTCCCTCCTTATGCCCCCCATAGCCACAAGGGCTATATGCAAGGTTTCTTGGGGAAAATCACTCACCCAAGTTCATCTTTCCCCACACATGGAGGAGACTCTACACATGGAGTTTCCTCCATTCCCACACCCCCTCCTTATTTCTCTTCCCTCCCAAGGGTGAGAGAATCTAAGAGTAAACAACCCAAAATCCAATTACATGAAAAACACATTTGCAAGCTTGCTCTCACCATGACCAACCATGGGGAGCTAAAACACAACACAAAACAAAGAAAGCTACCACCATGAACAACCATGGGCAGCCAAGAACATGATCACAATTACAAACATCTCATAAAAACAGAGAGAGCACATGATTTCCTACCTCAAGTCCAAAGCTATGGAAGAACTTTTGTTGAGCCCTAATCCAAGCTTCAAGCTTTCTCCTCTAACTTTCTGGAAACTCTCTAAAAATAGAGAATGGGTGAATGAATCATCCTTAGCCAAAATTTCCTCTAAATAGGGCTTCTACACCTAACCTCATAAATAAGGTTCAATCAAGCAAGTTGCAATTTTCGCTCAAGATAGAATATGAAATTTAAAAAGGGTCATAAAGTCAATTTTAGGCTTCTAAAAAGGTGAAAATACCCCTAACCCATGGGTATATGGAATGGGTTAACAAATTTAGCATAAAACTATCTCCTAAGGCCATTATTAACCCTCTAAACTCATGTTGAGGAATAAGATCAGAAATGGGGAATGGGTACTGCATCATGGTTCCTATGGCAAAAAGGTGTGCTAAGATTTCCCTAAAACTCCTAGCAAGTGCTCTCACACAACACACGACGTACCTTGATAACATTTAACATTAGTGTCAAGTGACACTTTACAAAATAACATTTCACGAAAGGTACGTCCAATGTCACAACATTAAAACACACAATCATTCAAATTACTGTTACGAATATAAATACTTAACAACGAGGCCTCAGGTCTCTTAATAGATGGGGCCTTGGTTTAACTGGTTACCCTATGTTCAATGTGATTTCCCCGAATGTGTTTCCATGGTCCTTCCACCTGCAATACCTAAATGCAGCATCAGTAATTCAAGAAAGAAAACCATTAAAATAACTATATATGATATAGCGGAAATTAATCATTCAATTGCATAATTCAACTCATACTTCAATTGCATGTAATATTCTTGATTTGATTTCATAATTCAAATGAAATTCCATAACGTAATTTAAATATCATCAAGATCATCAGGTTCAAAAAACATCATATAAAAACATAAACCAAATCTACACATCATGGATCCCATATGCAGAATCATCAAAAGAACAGTCCAACGAGTCAAACATAATATAACAGTAGTCGACAGAGTCCAAGTATCTCTGAAAGAAACATAATAAAAAAGATAGGCTGATATGCATAACACAGGATCACTATGTGGGTCGAAGGTGGGCCTCGCATCCACCCCCTCTAGGTATGAACATCCTCCTGGAGTTCATCAAAGAGGTGCGGATATTGTGCCCTCATCTGAGCTGCATCCTCCCTTGAGGCTGTGACCTCATCATAGCAATCCCACTGGACCCTAACTTGGTCTAGCATTCTTCCTCGAAGTACCAATGTCTCACGAGCCAAAATGCGAATGGGCTCTAGTGCCAGCTGGCCATCTGACTCCACCTGCAAGGCATCCTAGTCAATAATATCAGACTCATCATAGATATACTTTCGCAAAACTGATACATGGAACACATCATGGATGCGTGACAGGCTAGGTGGCAAGGCTAGATGATAAGCAACGAGCCCTATCCTCTCTAGGATCTCAAACAGACCAACAAAATGAGGTGCGAGCTTAGAGCCCTTTCCAAAATGGATTGGACTCTTGTGCGGTCGCACTCTCAAGAATACTCTGTCTCCCACAAGGTAGGCTCGGTCTATCCTCTTCCCATCTACATACTTCTTCTATCTATCCTGAGCCTCTAAGAGACGCTGCCTAATCAGGGTGACCTGCTGCTCCATATCTCGAACTAACTCAGGACCAATAGAAACTCTGTCCTCGATCCGATCCCAACTCAGTGGGGTCCTGCAAGGTCTACCATATAATGCCTGGAAAGGAGGCATTCCCAATGATGTATGATGCCCATTGTTATAGGCAAACTCCACAAGATGAAGGTACTCCTCCCACCTGGTCTGATGATCCATAACATACATGCGAAGCATGTCCTCTAAAACCTGATTGACCCTCTCGATCTGCCCATCTGTCTCAGGGTGATAGGCTGTACTGAAATTGAGCCTAGTGCCCAATGCTGCCTGAAGCTCTCTCCAAAATGATGAAGTGAAAAGAGAATCTCTATCCAAGATGATCTTATGAGGTATGCCATGAAGTCTGACAATATCTCGTAAGAACACCTGGGCTACTGCGGGTGCTATGAAGGTAGTACGAACTGGAGAAAAGTGGGCTACCTTATTCAACCGGTCCACCATCACCATAATAGCATCATGGCATCGGGAAGACATCGGAAGACCAACTATAAAATCCATGGATATAACCTCCCACTTCCATACTGGAATCTCATGCGGCTGCAGGAGTCCACCAGGATGGCGGTGCTCCGCCTTAACCCACTGACACTCAAGACACCTGGCCACTATCTCAGCAATCTGCAATCTCATGCCAGGCCAATGATACAGTTGTCTCAAATCTGCATGTAGCTTCTTAACCCCGGGATGTGCTGCATAAGGTGCTCTGTGAGCCTCTAGTATAATGAAAGCTCGTAAATCTCCTGTAGAAGTTACATAGATACGGTCTCGATGATGTAAAAGTCCATCAGACTCTAAGGTATAACCAACATACTTCCCCTTCAAGGGTCTCTGGGACTGAATCATCTCACATACCTCAGAATACCACTCATCTTCCTGAAGATGATGGAGGATTCAACCTCTCAAATCTGTGCCTGCAGTCATAGAATAGATATCATGTCATCTCCTGCTCAAGGCATCTGCAACCACGTTCTCCTTCCCCTTGATGTAGTGGACATCAAAGTCATACTCACACAAGAACTCCATCCATCGCCTCTGCTGAGCATTAAGGTTCGGCTGGGTGAATATATACTGAAGACTCTGATGGTCTGAATGAAGTTCAAAACGGTGACCTAAGAGGAAGTGACTCCATCGTACTAAGGCATGTACCACTGCTGCAAGCTCTAAATCATGCATGGGATAATTGAGCTCATGAGTCTTAAGCTTCCTAGACTCGTAAGCAATGGTTCGCCCTTCCTGCATCAGGACTGCCCCTAATCCATCAAGTGAAGCATCTGTGCACACCACAAATTTTGCTAAAGGATCTGGCACTGCAAGAATCGGTGCACTGGTGAGTGCTCGCTTGAGCTCCTGAAAAGCCCTCTCACACTTCTCTGTCCACTCAAACTTCTTCCCCTTTCACTGAAGGGAAGTGATAGGATGTGCCACTCTAGAAAATCCTTCAACGAAACGTCTGTAATAACCAGCAAGTCCCATGAAACTTCTGACCTCAGTCACTGTGGTAGGTGCTGGCCAATTCATAATGGCCTCAATCTTTGATGGGTCTACTGAGATCCCATCACCAGATATGACATGCCCCAAATACTTAACCTCTCTTCTGAAGAAGGAACACTTCAACAAGCTGCCAAACAACTGATTATCTCTCAAACACTGCAAAACCTATCTCAGGTGCTCTTTGTGCTCCTTCTCATCCTTAGAATAAATCAGGATGTCATCAAGGAAGATTATAACAAACTTATCTAAAAAGGTGTGGAATACACCATTCATAAGGCTCATAAATACAGCTGGGGCATTCGTAAGACCGAAAGGTACCACGGTAAACTCATAGTGGCCGTACCTAGTGCAAAATGCGGTCTTATGAATGTCACTGTCAACTATCCTCAACTGATGGTACCCTGACTTAAGATCTATCTTGGAGAATACTCGGGCACCCTGCAACTGATCAAATAAGTCATCAATCCTAGGAAGTGGATACTGATTCTTAATGGTAACCTTCTTCAACTATCGGTAATCCATGCACAACCTAAGTGACCCATCCTTCTTCTTAACGAAGATCACTGGCGCACTCCAAGGAGAAACACTAGGACGAATGTGTCCCTTCTCTAGCAACTCCTCAAGCTGAATCTTGAGCTCATTAAGCTCATTCGTGGTCATCCTATAGGGCGCTCTAGATACTGGTTCAGCTCTTGGCACAAGGTCTATGTCAAAGTCTACTACTCTGCGAGGAGGCATACCAGGTAACTCTGATTGAAAAACATCTACAAATTCCTGGAGGATGGGATGGTCATCAAGAGAAGTCTCACTCTCGTCCTCATCCCCTCTATCATTGATAGAGATAGCAAACAACTGACAACCCTTTCGCATACACCGCTTAAGTTGCATAGCGGATATCATGCAAAGAGATACTGGTCTTTGAACCCCAAAAATAACTGTAGCAAAGCTGTCATCATCTAGACATTCTATCTTATTCTGGCAGAAATCTAGCTTGGCTCTGTGGGCATATAGCCAATCCATGCCAAGTACTACATCATATGATCCCAAAGGGGTAATCCTAAGGTCTGTGGAAGTGGTCAACTCCCCAATCTGAATCTGGCAATCTCTAACCAAGGAGGTGACTGAAACCCTAGAACCAGAAGCCAACTCAACTTCCCAGCTATCTTTCTGCCTAGATGCCACTAGCCCGCAACGCTCCACTACAAATGGAGATATAAAGGAGTCGGTGGCTCCTGAGTCAAACAAAATAGAAATACTGCATCCTCGAATCATACCTGCTGACTCAATCACAGTGGCCTGGTGCTCAGCTTGGCGGTTATCCACCGCTGCAAATACTCTATGGGACCTACCTAAGTCCCCCACAGTGGGCTCTGATCTGGCTGCTCTCTGTCCGCTGCCCTATGGACAATCTCTAGCAATATGACCCATGCCTCCACAATTGTAGCAAGGTCCTCGCACAAATACCTGTGTCCCCTGTGGCCTGCTGAACTGTGATCCACCTCCTCTGGTAGATCCGGTAAAACCACCTCTAGAGGACTGCTGAGTCCCGACAGAAGGTGTATAAGGTGTGTCTGACCTGTGATCCCTCTTCTGTCCCTGACCCTGTGACTGCTTGGGCTTATTGCCCTGATGTCCCTGAGATCCTTTCTACCTATGGTCCTATCGACCCTGCTGCTGAGGCTGCTCCTGCTATGTCTACTGAGGGGTTTGGAAAGACCTAGAAGAATACCTATTATTCTTCTTCCATCTGTTCCTCTGAAAACCAGAACCCTGTGATGTGGAATTGTTGAACTGAAATCGATCCCGAGAATCAAATGATCCTCTAACAACCTCTTTGGCTACCTTAGCCCTGTCAACTGTATACCGAAGATCTCTGGGAGGTAATATACGTACCATGCCTGCAATGTTGTGGTTCAAACCACTGATAAACCGGTTAACCTGCACTTTCTCATCTCTCATGTACTCCACATACGGGAGTAAATCAATGAACTTGCCCTCATACTGGGCCACTGAAAGTCCCCTCTGCTGAAGGCTATGAAACTCATCAATACGCTTCTGGTGAAACTGCTCCGATAGGTACCTGGCCTTGAAGAGCTCTAAGAAAGTCTCCCAAGTCAATGTATTAAGGTCCAAGTTTCCCTTAAACTGCTCATGTTCCCACCATGATGAGGCTCCAACTCTCAGTAAGTGAATAGCAAAGCGGGCCTTGACATTGCTGTCATAGGCACGCAACCCAAAACATCTGCCTAGGCTATGAAGCCATGACTCTGCCTCCATACCATCTGTAGATCCCTCAAAAGTAGGTGGACTAAGGCGCATCAACTCTCTGATAGCATCTCCTGTGCTTGAAGCTGGTGTGTGACCCTCAATCCTAGGTGGTGGCTCTGGACCATGTACTGACTCTGCTTGACCCTCTTCCCTTCTGGAAGGGCTCCTACTTCGTTCTCTAGTCTCATTCTCTAAACCATGATCCTGCTGGTGACCGAACGGAGGTAGTCTGTCTAGGATAATACTGGCCAAGGTCTGAAAAGATGTCAATAATTCCCAGTTGGGATCTGGTGGTGGTTCGGGAGGGGGATCTTGATTCCCTATCAGAATCTCAATCTCCTTTTCTTGAACGGAGGGAGCACGCCTACGGCCCCTCCCGCGACCTCACCCGCGTCCACGGGCCTGTCGTGTAACTACTGGCATCCTACACAAGCAAAGAAGTTCAAATGTCAAATGTGGTGGTTAAGGTTCCTAGGGTTGAACATCGCTCTGATACCAAAATGTGATGCCCAAAAGTTGGGTCAAAACACAACCAACAAATTTTTTTTAAAAGGTGATAAGTTTCTACACACAAGATGCGGGTTGGTGAGTTCAATGACGAGGTTACAATGAATCAGGTGAACAACCTCGACAATGTTGTGTAAAAAGGATGCTAGAGGAAAATTAATTAAGGTTAAGTATGTCCATCTTCATGACGATCAAAATTATCATTCGTCAACTAGAGATCTCAAAGGTTGACTAAGAGGACATGGTTGATTAATGTTAATGGTGTACCATGTAGGTCAACCTATTCTTAGATATTATATAAGTGTATTATTATATAATAATTATAAAAGATCAATTAATTAATATAATTATTAATTAATTAATAAATTATAATATATTAACCTATAAAACATAACATGTTCTAATATTTACGTCATTGGATTAAATAACATTAACAAATTAATATAACAAAATAATGCAAACATACATCTATCCATGACAATCATTATTTGCATAATAACAAAATAACATAATTTAATTAATAAAAGAATTACATTGCATAACACAAAATTTACAAAACAAACATGATATCATATGTTATCTAACAACCTTTATTAACCCCTAAACTAGCTTAGCAAACTAACTATCTAAATATCTAACTTAACTACTCACTAAACTAACTTTATTAAACTAGCCTTTTTGATAATAAAATTGCTTTTCATAAAAAAGTCCATCTAATGTTATTAATAACACATTATCTCAAAATAACATATTTAATTAATATTCTAAACTATCTTAACAACCTACTAATTAAACTTATCTACTAAACATCCTACTAAACAATCTTTTAATCCTCTAAATATCCTACATCTAACAACTACCCTATCTTCCTTATTAACTCCCATCCCTTCTTTCTAATTTCTCCTCACCCACGTGCCATGAGGAGTCTATATCTCATAAGGCTAAGGGGGCGCAAATCAAGGAGGATGAGATGCTTTGGGAGAAGGTTTCATTAAATAGCAAAGTTTAGAGTGCCCACCTACCCTTAGCAAGTTTCAAACAAAGGGAAATTTATAACATGATTTTTATCTCCCTCCAAAGGCTGCGTGGTTTATGAAGACAAGTTTTAAAAAGATAACCCAATAAACTTGCTGATGTGTCACCAAGGACACCATCCCATCACAAAAAAGGTTTGGGATAATAACAAAGTCTTAGCATTCAACCACCTGCGCCTAGGGGGAAAGACTTTCAAAAAGGTAAGAATGATATTTTTGAATTTATGTTTATTTAATTGCTTGGCAAAAAGGTGGCATGATAAATATTAATATTAAATGACTGTGGTAAGGATTTTTGTATGGGATTTTTATCCCATAAAAAATCCAGAGAGTATTTTGCTCTCTTTAAATTTCTGGGAAGTGCTATTTTTTTTTAAGCACTTCTAGTTCAATTGTTTTTTGAAAACTTATAAGAGCATAGCAATGAAAATTTAATGATTTCTAAAATGGAATGAAGAGTTTAGGATATTGAAATTAGATAGTGTTTCATACAAAGATTAACATAGTTTAATTGTAATCAAATAAGGCCTCTTCTGAATAACTAAAATGCTCATAGTTTCATAGTTGTTTCATGACATTATCATAGAATTAAGGAGTGATTCAAAACATATATTCAGAGTTTATTTGCATTTTTCTTAGTCAATGTGAAACATCTAATGGAAACTACAATCTTCTTATTTCATTCAAATAAGTGTTCTATTTGAAAACTATTCAACATATAATTCTATCAACTTGAAGAACTCATTGCAAAGATAAAGAGAGTAATTTCAATGGTAGGGAGAGATTAAGGTCTTTTAAGTGACAAGCAAGTATTCATCCTATCCATAACATGAATTACATAAAATTTTCATTATCTATACTTCCATTGAAATTTACTTCATCCTAGATTTCAAAACAACATTGCAATATTCAAAATGATGTTTGCTTTCCTTTACATGAGTATCATACATTCACTAAATACATCAATCTTTACAATGAGAGATCATTATAGCATCATGCTTATCTATCTCATTTTCCTTTCTAATTTACAATTTACAAGTACTCCCAAGGGAGATTGAAAACACCATTCAAAATTTACAAGAATGCTTCAAAACATGGAGTGAATTCCTCATTCAAAACTTCAACGCAAAAATCTTTAACTTCTTTACCATCATGCATCCATACTTCAATATCTGCAAATGAAAACAAGACAAGGAAAAGACCATGGGAGCTCACCTCCCATCCAAGGTCTCTGATGAGACCACCCCCGAGCTTGGGGAGAACACATTGAACAGGATACAATCACACACACACAATCACAACAAGATTAACAAACATTGACAAATTCCCAAATTCCCTCAAGAAGATAACTAAGGAATTCCATAAATTTCCTTTGTAGGGTGTGGGTAGACAACCATGGAGATAACCATTGCATAACAAAACAAGGCCACACATGGACCCATATTTCTCAATTACATACAAGGTACACATGGCCAATTTTCCCTCCTTATGCCCCCCATAGCCACAAGGGCTATATGCAAGGTTTCTTGGGGAAAATCACTCACCCAAGTTCATCTTTCCCCACACATGGAGGATACTCTACACATGGAGTTGCCTCCATTCCCACACCCCCTCTTGATTTCTCTTCCCTCCCAAGGGTGAGAGAATCTAAGAGTAAACAACCCAAAATCCAATTACATGAAAAACACATTTGCAAGCTTGCTCTCACCATGACCAACCATGGGGAGCTAAAACACAACACAAAACAAAGCAAGCTACCACCATGACCAACCATGGGAAGCTAAGAACATGATCACAATTACAAACATCTCATAAAAACAGAGAGAGCACATGATTTCCTACCTCAACTCCAAAGCTATGGAAGAATTTTTGTTGAGCCCTAATCCAAGCTTCAAGGTTTCTCCTCTAACTTTCTGGAAACTCTCTAAAAATAGAGAATGGATGAATGAATCATCCTTAGCCAAAATTTCCTCTAAATAGGGCTTCTACACCTAACCTCATAAATAAGGTTCAATCAAGCAAGTTGCAATTTTCGCTCAAGATAGAATATGAAATTTAAAAAGGGTCATAAAGTCAATTTTAGGCTTCTAAAAAGGTGAAAATACCCCTAACCCATGGGTATATGGAATGGGTTAACAAATTTAGCATAAAACTATCTCCTAAGGCCATTATTAACCCTCTAAACTCATGTCGAGGAATAAGATCAGAAATGGGGAATGGGTACTGCATCATGGTTCCTATGGCAAAAAGGTGTGCTAAGATTTCCCTAAAGCTCCTAGCAAGTGCTCTCACACAACACACGATGTACCTTGATAACATTTAACATTAGTGTCAAGCGACACTTTACAAAATAACATTTCACGAAAGGTACGTCCAATGTCACAACATTAAAACACACAATCATTCAAATTACTATTATGAATATAAATACTTAACAACGAGGCCTCAGGTCTCTTAATAGACGGGGCCTTGGTTTAACTGGTTACCCTACATTCAATGTGATTTCCCCGAATGTGTTTCCATGGTCCTTCCACCTACAATACCTAAATGTAGCATCAGTAATTCAAGAAAGAAAACCATTAAAATAACCATATATGATATAGCGAAAATTAATCATTCAATTGCATAATTCAACTCATACTTCAATTGAATGTAATATTTTTGATTTGATTGCATAATTCAAATGAAATTCCATAACGTAATTTAAATATCATCAAGATCATCAGGTTCACAAAACATCATATAAAAACATAAACCAAATCTACACATCATGGATCCCATATGCAGAATCATCAAAAGAACAGTCCAACGAGTCAAACATAATATAACAGTAGTCGACAGAGTCCAAGTATCTCTGAAAGAAACATAATAAAAAAGATAGGCTGATATGCATAACACGGGATCACTATGTGGGCCGAAGGTGGGCCTCACAAAGTATGTATAATATCATCATCCATATAATCATGTAAAATCATCTCATTATGTCTAATGAGAAGAAGTCATAATAAAAATAGGTCTAATATCACAAAACAGTGTATCATCTAGCTATTCCATGTGTCAAATCATCAATCGAGCTAAGATGGGTCTGGGGACAACCTCACATCCTCCCCCCTAGGCATGAACTTCCTCCTTGAGGTCATTGAAATAGATGGGGATACTGAGATCTTCAAGCATGACATAATATATACTAATAGAGTTTGAAGATGAGAAAAGGTCTATACTCCTTTGTCAAAATTTCATTTAGAAGAAACTCTAATGTTTATATAAATAATTCATTAATTTTTCAAGAGTTCTAAAGATTTCAACATAATTCTAGGTTAAGTTGTAATGCTATTTTTATGTTGGCCAGTCTACTGGCCACATATATTGGCCTCATAAAAATAACATTATCAAGTTTTAAACTAATGAACTAGTTTTTAACTAAAAACTTAAATTAAACTTTATTCCATAATGTAATGCCCCGAAATACTACGACAAAACACAACAACAAATTTTTTTTTAGAGAATGCTAAACAACATCTAAGTTGCACACAAGCTTACATGATACAAAAACTCGAGGCATAATGACTAATGCAAATGACTCATAAGGGGAATCATGGCATGTGCTGGTGTGCCAACATCCCTTATTCACCAGATGACATTATTCAATGGAAATAATCCAACTAGGTTTGGTATGAAATAATCCAATAGGTTAATCTTAGTTCAAATTTTAATTAAGTAATAATGGAAGTCTCCTATCACAAAACTAGGGTAATAGAACTATACAGTTGTCAATAAAAGATAGATTAGTTTATAGGGAACATACCCATAGAAAAGAATGAGAATTATATAAAGAATCAAAATATGTTATTCTTATTTCCCCCAAGGGATTATAAAATAATAAATTAATCTTCCTTTATATCCCAATTACAAAGGGATATAATAAGGTCATTAATCAATTATTTAATAATTAAAATATTCCACAATTTAAAATAAATCATAATATATTCCCATTCCTAATTCTCAATTCAAAAATTAATATAAATTAATAAAAAGGAATAAATAAATAATATAATCAACACTAGCTTCTTATTTAAATTAAAAAATGTTCAATTTTGACAAATTTTTAAAGAAATGTATTTAGTACTAGATCAAAAATAAAAATTCACTTTTTAATTTTCTAAAGCACTTACCACTAAATAGAATATTTCATTACAATAATTTATTTTAGATTTTTAAAAATGATAAACATTAATAATTCCTTAATTATTAAAAGAGAAATTATATAACACATAAAGCCTAAAATTTAAAACTTAAATTTCTAACATAAGCATTTTTTAATAATGTTATTATTTCTTTCATAAATATTAAATAAAAAGATTAGGTCCCAGCTAGTAAATAAAACTCACCAGTTTATTTACCCAAAGAAAAGATAATAACGCTATAAAATCCTAAAACATTTGAAAAAATAAAATCAAAAAGAATCTTGGAATTCCCACCCACTAAATTAGAAAATAAACTTACAAGAAAAATCCACTTGACCAAAAAAAATAAAATCCCACCATTATTTAATTTCCTAAAACATAATTCTCTCAAAAGAATATATATTTATTTAGAAATAGAAGTGATTTTTTTCCTTTTCAAAAAAAAAGAAAAGCCACTTAACAATTTTTTAAAAAAAGAAACCTAAGTAGGGAAATTAATTTAATAAAATGAAATAAAAGAATATAGAAATTGTATGGTGAAAATGTGACCACACTTCTATGAATCATTATATGCAAGGAAACTCAAAAATGAGCCCCCACAAATTGATCCATAGCTCTCTATGTATGGAGTTGCAAGATTTAAAATTGCTCTCAGCTAGAGCTAATAGGCTTAATGACCTTGCTAGTCAACCATACAATGAGAGATTCAAGTGAAGACAAGGGTAAGAATGCCAATATCCCAAAAGAATCAAATGGAAATACAATGCAATGCAAGTTAATCTAAGAAAATGAAAGATGCAAAGCTAGGCTATGGAAATGAAAGAACAATGCAACTAATCTATGAAAGGAAAGTACAAGCTAGACTATGAAAGGAAAGTACAAGTCTTACAATCCCTCGTAATTAAGCTATGTGAGACTAATCTATTGCATAAAGAAAATCTATGCTAAGAATGCCATGATTATGCAACTATGAAAGCAAACTAAATGAGTTGCAACAACAATGTCTTCAAAGCTTGGATGCAAGAATGTCTTCAAAGAGCTCCAAATGACCTAGAAAACCTATAGCATAACATTAGCATAAAACATGAATGATATCTATATGCAAATGAGGAAGAGAGCTCTCCTTTTATAGGAAATGAAAAGGAATGGACCATGGAGATTAAGAGGCAAAAGACTTAATCAACGGTGGAGCATCAAAGAGGAGCAATCCATGTGCACAAGTATCCTCCAATGAGAAAATAAGAGTTGACTTTTGTGTCCACATGAGACAAAAGTGCTTTTTCCATTTTTATAAAATAAGAATAATGTTTTATTTGTGCAAC
>BSBK01001036.1:642500-942500 GCA_027943335.1 Chamaecyparis obtusa
TTGACCAAAGAAGAGATGGATTTTTTTAATAATAATATATGTGACTGGTCTCCATTATATGCAATTAATTAGTGTAGACAAACCAATACACACTCTTAATGAGGAAACTAATCCCCATTTGGATTACCTCTTATTGTAATAAAAGCTCATTTAATTATCGACCATGGATGTATGCACTTAGATGATATTAGCAGTGTATGTATGCAACAAAGGATTCCTATCCTCTTATTAAATTCTTAAAAGAATCACTCTAAAAAAAATAATTAAATAAACAAAAATAATCCTAACACAAGTCTAATCTACATAGTTGTGGTTGAGGGTGAAGCAACACAGTAGTGTCTATAGATAAACAATCTTATGATTTAATAACAATCTAATTATGAATAAAATGCATACTTGATAAAACTGAAAGAAAAATCAATCAACAAAGTAAAATAAAAATGGCAATCAAAAGATAACAACTTGATTAACTATTAATTAACTAAAGAAACAACTAATTATGGAACAATGCAACTACTATTATTAAATGAGCTAATGCCTAATCTATTCTAATAGGAGATTTACTTCACCTCAAGTGGCCCTTGCTTGAGAGGTTGTAATCTTAGGCAATGAATAACTTAGCATTAATAATGTTGGTATACAATAAAATAAAATTTCCTCTACGTCTACATCAACAATATAGGTGAAATCCAATATCATTTGAACCATATAATCCAAAACCACTTTGGATTTTATAGACGATCATAGAGATACTGATCATAACTGCTAGTGAATTCTTAGAGACATGTGACTTATTCTTCAAACTAAATAAACAACTACCTAATTTAAAAATATTAAGCTCAAAAGGGACTCAAACTCTACATCACATATTATACAATTTTGCAAGAAAAAAGTATGCGTTCAACAAATAATCAGAAATTTTCAGCCCCTCCACCTTTTCTGGTCATGCAAATATTTTCAACTCAATACTATCTTCTTACATGTTTTTTCCACTTTTATTCCTATTTTTTTCCCCCTTATCCTTATCTTTTCTTGTTTTACCCTTATTTCATTCATTTTTAGATTTTAGTAGAGTTTATGAGCATTTATAAATAAATTTAGCTATTTTAGTTAATTTTAATAATATATTTTTTATTAGGTATAATTTATATTAATTTTATTAGTCATTGTTTCAGATTTCTTATGTACATTCCTATTTTTTCTCTTATCTCTTCCCTTTTTCCCTTATTTCATGTATTTTTAGATTTTAGTATAACTTCTGAGCATTTATAAATAAATTTAGAAATCTCCTATCAACTCACTATTTCATGCACAAAAGCATACGTCTACTAGTGTAATTAAAATTAATGAACACATCACACAACCATGTATTCTATATCATATATCACTATTTTATGTATATGACATCATAATAAGTTTAAAAAAGAATAATGCCATGTATAAAAGTATGATAAGGTTTGATAAAACATAATAAAGTCTAACCAAGAGCTATAAAAAATATGCCTATTCTAGGACTCATCAGACCCCCTAGTGTAGCGCACCTCCAACTCTAACTTGGTAAGGAGCGATGTTGGTAAGTGAACCCTTCACATTTCTAGTAGTTTGTTGTTTTACACCTATGTAGAGCCTACGATAGTTAATATATCATTTAGTCTATTTATTCCATTGATCTATTAGTGATTAATAAACAAGTGTATTATTTCAAAAATCATATGTTTGTCTAATATGAAAAAAATCTAATATAATATTTTAATATATTTTTACAAGGGTAAAATATATCATTACTAAGGTATCAAAATCATTAATCAATTATTATTTGAAGATAATTATTTTGTAACAATTGATGTTAATTTTATGTAATCTAATTATTGTTTGGGATATGTATAATTGACATTGATATTTTCAAATAAACTTGATCATTATTAATTTAGTCGATAGGCTATTTGTGGGAGCTTTGCTCGCTAAAAATAATTTTTCTGTTAGAAAATTGTCACCCTCTCTAACTGATTTTTTTTTCAGGTAGAATATAATTAGCAATTTAGATAAATTAGTAGCCATTTTGTTATTACCAGTTTTGTTTCTCTTTCATTTTAGAATCTTGCCAAATCTCTCTCCAGCGTGCCATAGCAATAGTCTATGTTTTTAGTATTATTTTTTGTTTCTTTTTTAGCATGCTTATTAGGTAAAGCTATCAAAATCATTGGATATTTTTGGATATGCTGTTCAATGTAAAGTGTCATTTAATTATTGGATTGAGCACTAAAGTTGTTTTGTTTATTTCAAAAATAATAATGTGTTTTTTTTGTGTGTGACCAAATATGATTGGGCTTTTATTATGCGACTATTTTGAATTCTTCGTGTAAGTGTGACATTGGATGCACTTAGATTATTGCAAAAAGAATGGTGTTCATCTTACAATTACAAAAGCATCAACTCGAGGTAACTCTCTTCTTTGGAATACATCTGAACGATAATATCTTATTTGTTTTTGAGGCATTTTATTTGGTTAGAGGATGCTAAGTATCAATTAATCGATTAATCTGATAGGTTGAATGTCTCAAACCAGTTGAAGTTCCATAAAATTCCTCTCAAATTGATCTTCTCCCAATTGCTGAAAATGTCGAGGTTGAGGAGAGGCCAAACCTTCATGCGATTCTATTTTTTTCTTTCCCTATAAAATCTTAACAAGGTTGAAGCATTGAATTAGATTTGACAATTGCTTATGTGTTTAATATGGATAGTTGGGTAAGGAGGCTATGGAAACAAAAAGTTCTGTAGAGATGATAAAAATCATATTTCAATCAATAGAAGATGGTGAAATTTCCATTTCTCCATATGACACTACAAGGGTGGCATGGGTTCCAACTTTAGATGGTTCTGGAGAACCTCAATTTCCTTTTTGTTTGCAATGGATTATTCATAATTAGCTTGCATATGGTTCATGGGGAGATTCTCAACTATTTCATGTTTGTGAGAGAATTCTCAACACTCTCAATTGCGTCATTGCTCTTAAAACATGGAATATGGCTTCTGATAGTGTCAATAAAGGTATATGGCTTAGTATGGTTTTGAGCCCTGCCAGGGTTTTTTTACTTCGTATGTTTGAAGTTTAAAGCTAGAAAAACTTTTGGAAATCCCTTTCTAAGTTTGTTTTTTTAGTTTTGTGTTTAGCCTTTTGCATTTACCTTTTTACTTCCTTCACACAAAGTAGTCATGGAAACCAATATTTTACTTGGGTAAAGTTTTTTCCCATCTTTATAGCTGATTTTGTCTCAATTCACTTTGTCGCCCCCATGTGAGGCTTGCACATTGGAAATACAAAACAAAATCTTCATATTTAGGGTTCCTTATAATGGTGAATGGTTAAATTCTCCTAGGGTTTTATCTTATTTCATCTCTGCAATAGTTGTAGGTGATCGAAAATCCTCCTAACATTATATGTTGAAGGATGTCCATAGGCTTCTCCAAAGATCTTATTTTCTACACAGGCAACAAGGATACTTGATTTTGTAATTAGGGATTTTTATTATTCTCTAAGGCTTTGTGGGTGGATTATCGCTAAGGTATTAAGTGTCCATTGGCTTTGAAGGTGTAATGCTGTTGATACAAATTAGGATTTGTTCTTGATTGACATGAATCGACTAAAATGGCTTCAACTAGACCATTCTTTTTGGTGTTTTATTTCAATGGTGGACAACCCAGAGATTTTTCCATATTTTAACAGATATACTTGAGCATGCAGTTCAAATATTATGGAATAGTGAGCAAGAAATAAATCTATCTTCTTTTGATGTTTTTTAAGGGTGGGGAATGAAATGGTTGAAAATGATAAAATACCTTTAGGGAAATTACACTATTTATGAGCTATTAGAATACTTCCCAATTTTGTTTTGTTTTGACCTATTATGTTGCCTTCAAATTGTATGATGAAGTTTAGAGTTTCCAAGGAAAATACACAAAACTACATCATTAGATAAATTACATGCTATATAAAGCATATGGGTATGTGCAAGATCATGGTATACCAAACTATGGCCTTAAGTGGCAATGAAAACTCAGAAAATTAGGGTTAGTCAACTTGATGTAAAAAGTTGAACATCTTATGAACCTTATGTGAAAAAGTTGTAAGAATAGAATATGTAGGAAATTGAATGTAGTTTCTAAACTACTAGCCCTTGTTTGAATTTTTTTTTAATCTAATTGTTCAAAATTTTAGATATCAATGCAGTAGTACAAAAATTTTAGGGAAAAGATACAAAGTACGCGTATGTCTGACCACCTTAATCACAATCAAATGATGATATATTTTCCCAAGATTATAGATATAAGTAGTAGACTCATTCACGGATGTGACACATATTTTTTTGTAATTTTTTGCCAAATAAATAATTAATTATGAATTTTCTGCTACAACTTTTTCAGAATAAAAAAACTATCGTGTCTGACCACCTTAACTAATTCTAAACTTTACAAAATTGAATTTTTTTTCCCTTATAGTAGCCGAAGCATAAAATGTGACACATGTTTTGGATTTCAAAAAGGTTAAACGGTTTGAAAGTTATAGTTGTTTTTCAATTAGTATGTCAATTACGAATTCAAAGATAACTCAATTGAAAAATAAGTAATAATTACTTATTGAATTCAAAATTTGACAGCAATTATATTGATGGAAAGATGATAATGTCTTTAAGAAACCCTTTTGATTTCATCAATTTTGAATGAAAAAGTAATCGTCTGCTACATGGTCGAAGTCTCGATATCAAAAACTATCTCCTAAACATGCCTAAAGGGTTGACCACCCACGTTTGGTATTGCCCAAGAAAATACCAAGCCTAATCAGATATCCGATAAAATCAGATATCCAAAATTTTTGAATATCCGATAATATTGGATATTCGAAACTTCCCACCTATTTTGAAATTTCAATTGCACTACTTTTCTCAAATTCAAGTTTCATATTAAATTGTATTTTTTTTATGGTAATATTAATTGTGTTGTGTATTTTTTTTAATTTTAAAATATATTTTTCAAATTTTTTTAATGTTAATATTAAATAATAATAGCATAGCATTAATATTATAATATAAATTTTTATATTAGTATGTATTATATTATTATTATTTATTTATGTATTGTATAATAATATAATATTAACTTATTAAATATTTATATTATATGTTCAATATTATACCTAAGGGAGAGAGAGAGAGAGAGAAGGGACTTCCCCTCGATTGAATACAGTCAATTGATTTTTTAACTCTGGAAAATAAATTTCACACAGATGTAGAACCACCGTACGCTCATCATCTATCCTAGAAACTGACAGTGGCATAAAAATTTCATTTGGACTAGTTTTTCCAATTTCAAGTTACATATTAAATTGTATTTTTTTAATTTCAAATTACATATTTAATTGTACTTTTTTATGTTAATATTAATTCAATTGAGTATTTTTTTCAATTTTAAGTTATATATTAAAAATTATTAATTTTAACATTAATATTAAATAATAATAGCATAGCATTTAGAAATGGGAACTCAAAACTAGAATATTTACCTGTCTTAACGACCTCCTTAAAAGATTTTGACTGAAGCTTGCCCTTTTTCATCATCTTCAATCCCACAATCTTCCTTCGTTCAACATAAAAACTCTCTTGACAAATAGAAACTGCCAGACAAATCCTTCTTCACACTTCCGGCGGCATCAGCTTAGGGTTTCATTGCAGAGCATTAGTATTATAATACAATTTTTTATAATAGCATGTATTATATTATTATTATTTATTTCTCTATTATATAATAGTATAATATTAACTTATTAAATATTTATATTAAATGTTCAATATTATACCTAAGGGAAAGAGAGAGAGAGAGAGAGAGAGAGAGAGAGAGAGAGAGAGAGAGGTGGAGACTAGGAGAGAGAGAAGGGGAAGGAGAGAGAGTAGGAGAGAGAGATATGGAGAGAGAGAGAGAGAGAGAAGAGGAAGGGGAGAGAGTAGGAGGGAAGGAGAGAGAGGGGAAGGGGAGAGACTAGGAGAGAGAGAAGGGGAGAGACTAGGAGAGAGAGATGGAGAGAGAGAGAAAAGGGGAATGGGAGAGAGTAGGAGGAGAGAGAGAGAGAGAGAGAGAGAGAGAGAGAGAGAGAGAGAGAGAGAGAGAGAGAGAGAGATTTTGGCAAGATTTTGGGGGGAGATATCAGACATCTGATAATATTATTGGATATCTGATTCTTTTTACTGGTGAAAAGTAAAAATAATATTCTCTAGGTCCCTCCAGAGAGGCACATTTTTTTGCACAATTATGGGAGTCGAGTTGCAGTGAATCATGTTTTGTCTCTAGAGAAGATAAAATCCCACTTTTTGGTTAGATTTTATCTATTACCAACAGTTTTTGCATCACCTTTTTGGTCTCACTATGGGGAGTAGCAGTCGTCGAAAGCATAAACAGAAGAGGAGACTCACAAATGAAGAGATTGAAGTGCATAGAGAAATGGATAGGGTTTCCCATCAAAACAAGAGACAATGTATGTTATTTATTAATGAAGATGTTGACATAGACCCACCTTTGAATGTGGTTTCAAGTGAAGAACATGAATTTGAAATGATTCATGGCAATAATATTGAAAATGGGAATGTAGGGATTGGAGATGAAAATGTAGGTTTTGAAAATGAACATGTACATGTGGACAATGGAAGTGTGGACATTGTCAATGAAAATCCACTGATTGAATATGAAGGAATTGACAATGTTGATGGTACACAAGAACCAAATCAATGTAACACATCTCCAAATTATATGAGAAATGAAGTCCCTTCGGAGGAAGAAAGACAAACTTCAAAATTGAGACCTTCAAGAACAACTAAATGGTTACTTGAAATTGATGAGAACATAATGAGCAATTTTGATGGCAAGAGATCAAAAAGAACCATTTGGTTGTGGGTTTCAAAACTTTTTGATCAATTTTTTAGCCACAAGATGTTGGTTGAGCAATGTCAAATGTTTGTGCAATTGTTAAAGATGCAGAAGATAAGACATATACTAGTCAAATTGAAGATTAGTGTGAACAAGAAAAAGGAGAGGAATGCTATTATTGTGAGAATCTTTTTTAGTGCTCTCAATTCCATTAGGAAGACTACCAAGGAAAAAGATAAGAGATCTGCTAGGAGGGTTATTACAACCTCCTTAATAAGTCATCATTTGAGAAAGGCTCGTTTGATGAGGCAAACTTGTGTTGACTTGAATCTTAATCGTAAAACTTTGGATAAAGCACTTGCAAGAAGAGAAAGACTTGATGATCCTCTTCAAAATGATACATGGGCTTATGGTGGGAGACTTTCACATTGTGATAAGAAGCTTACCGATGTTATGATGGATCAATTTCAACTATTTTGGAAATCTAACTCAAGAGTGTCACCAAATTGGAAGGATGTCTTGAAGTTGAGAATTAGCATTCGAGACCGCACCCCACATCCCAAACATTATTTGGAGGTGATTCAAACAATGTTGTTCAAAAACTTTTGTGAGACACATCCAACATAGAAAATATAACAAAGAGCTTTTGAAGCCATGAAGCCTTTTTTTTGTGTGCCTCTTAAGATTTGAAATACTTGTTGTTGCAAATATCATGTGGAGTTTTCAATGCACCATGAATTGTTACGATCCATTCATTCTACTTTGCATACTAGTGAAATGTTGGAGTGTGGTGCAAGTGCTCTTCCAAAATCATCAAGAGACTTGATAGATCATTTTTTATGTCCTAGAGATGATGGATGTTTCTTTTATAGAAAAGATTGCTTAAATGACAAGTGCTCAGAGTGTGGTGGGCTAGTGAAGATTGTTGAATGTTTTCATGATGGCTGTGAACATGATTTTGGAAAGACAATTGTCCACAAAAAGGTATATGAGACCATTAAATATACATTAAAAAGTGGAGGTGAAGGCTCTAGATGTGAGTTGGTTACAAAAGAATGCAATGTAGCTAATTTTATTTCAGATTTCAGGAAGAATCTTTTTTACAAGTATGCAAGACATAGTCATAGGTTTCAGTGGTTGGATCGACAATTCAGGATGTGTAAGGACACTTTCTTGATTGGCACTATTATATCAGTTGTTGACTTTGCAGAGAACTATACATTGCAGCCCCAAAATGAGTTGCAAGCTCAATATTACAATTCTATTTAGGTTGCTATTTTTGTGCACATAACATATAGACATTCCCCTGATAGTACAGAAGATGACCAAAAGATAATCAGAGAGTACCATTTTTATATGAGCAATGATAGATTGCACTCATTCGAGTTTGTCCAACATTGCTTTGAGAATTATTTTGAGTGGGTGTGGGAAAATGATATTGCTATGGATAGACATCTCATTTGGACAGATAACTATACAGGTCAATTAAAAAATGCTTGTATGTTTTATTGGTTATGTAGAATGCATGTAGAGAGAGGAGTACCTCATATTTGGAGTTTTTTGAGGTCGGTCATGGAAAAGGGGAGCATGATGGAGTAGGTGCATGCATAAAGAGAGCTTTAGTTAAGGAGAAACTAAGGATTTCAGGTGCAGAAATCATTGATGCTCATTCTATTATTGAATAGTGTACTTCAACATTGTCACAGGGGGGACTCTTGATTTAGCAGTGCATAGATTCTTTTGGTTGGTTGAGTTGGGCACAATAGGAGATAGGTTGGATTGTCAAACTATGAGAGATTCTTCAAAAATGCATTTATTTCAAAGCTCAGATGCTAGTACATGGACCATTTGGACATGAGAGTTGGCTTGTTATTGTCTGAGTTGTCTTCAGTGTGATTGGGATCAATGTGAGTCAGGTGAGTGGGTTGATACATGGGCTCCACATTATCTTACTCCTTTATCTCTCACCATCTCTATAATAAATGATGACATGGATTATTCACTTGACTACGACCATCTTTTAGATCTTCCATAGCCAGGACATGTTTTTGCATTGGTTGCACCACAAGGGAATGATGAGAGATCGGATTACTGGTTAGCACATTGTGTATGAAGAAAGAAAAAGCTTGCACAATCGATGACAGATGATGATATGTTCACATATCCAACAGGATCACATGTTGTTGTGGGAACATGGTTGCATACATATATGATTAGAAATAATGGCATTCCTGCGTTTGAAGACTATGAGAAGCACAAAACCATTCTCATGTATTCACACCTTATTATAGTAGCCAATTTTAAGTTGTTGAAACATCAAGGAAAACCAAAGACAAAGGAACTTTAGACTATTTGAACTGTTGATCATGAAGTAATATTGAATTCCCTCAAGTAGAGAGATGACCCTTCAGGCACACTTCAGTAGGTAAGTTCAACTCAAGTTGCAAGGTTTTCCATGTTTATTACGATTACGTTCAATAAATTAATTGTAGTTTTTTGCTTTATTTGTTTGAGCCAATAAACTTGGTTTTGTATGTGGATTGTAAATGTAGTTGGATACATATATGATAGATATAGAAGATCAAGGTGTGCATTTGATTAGCCCATCTTTTATGATGGTAAACTTCACTATGCATTGTCTAGTCATGTTCTTTGGTTCATTTAGTTACTTATACATGTACATGATCTTTTTCTCAACCTATATAAACTTCTTATATTCTCTATTAACTCTTCTTCCGCCTTCTGAATGCAGGGATTCGAGTGAAAAGGACACTTATTTTTTATATATAGTTGTGTAATTTGCATATTTAGATGCCAAATTTTGTATATAAAAATAACAATTGAATGTAATGTGCATAGTTAGATACCAAATTTTGTATATAAAAACAACAATCGAATGTAATGTGCATAGTTAGATGCCAAATTTTGTATATAAAAACAACAATCAAATGTAATGTGCATATTTAGATGCCAAATTTTGTATATAAAAAATTAGATGCAAAATTTGAAATATAAAAGAGACCATCGGGTTGATTTGCAAATATTAAGAGCCCACATTTGTATTGTCTTAATGCCATGTAAAGTGCAAAAAATGTGTTTCCTTACTATAAATGTTGTATCCTTATATAATTTGTATCATCTTAATTTTGTATCCTTACATTTGTATTGTCTTAATTCCATGTACATTTGTATCATCAAATGATGTAATAGTTGGAGTCATTGAGTCAAAATTGGTCAAATGTGTCCAAAGTAAAATGATGATTCCTTGGGGTGAAGGGATAGTGTTCAAGGATTGCATCCTAACACTGAATGGACTATGCCATTAGCTCCAGTTGGGTGGATGAATGCTAGGGACAACCCCGTTTCGACCACTAAGTCACTAGAACATCCCAGACCATGTCGGACCAAAGTGTCCCCAAGGTGCACTAAGCACGATTGGGCAATGAAATTTTGAGGCTCGTATCTTGGACCCCATGAGAGGTATCAGTGATCTATGAGATGCTACAGGACCATGTTTTTGAGGCCTAAAATAACCTCTCTCCGTTCTGGGAGATTCAAATTTGTTTGAATTTGGCACTCCAGTCTCGCTTGATGCCAAAACTTACAGTGAGGGTCAGTTGAAAGTTGCACTACTGGATTTCTTCCAAACCGTTCATCCTGACATTGAATGGACTATGCCATTAGCTCTGATTGGTCAGGTAAACGCTATGGACAACTCCATTTCAACCACTGAGTCACTAGAACGTTCCAGACCAAAGTGTCCCCAAGGTGCACTAAGCATGATTGGGCAACGAACTTTCAAGGCTCGTATCTCAAACCCCGTGAGAGGTATCAGCAATCCATGAGATGATACATGACCACATTTTTTAGGCCTACAATAATCTCTCTCCATTCTGGGAGATTCAAAATTGTTTGAATTTGGCACTCCAGTCTCACTTGATGCCAAAACATGCAGTGAAGGTCAGCTAAAAGTTGCACCAATGGGTTTCTTCCAAACCGTTCGTCTTGGCACCAAATGGACTGTGCCATTAGCTCAGGTTGGGTGGGTAAATGCTAGGGACAACCTTGTTTTGACCATTGAGTCACTAGAACGTTCCGGACCATGCCAAACCAAAGTGTCCCCAAGGTGCACTAAGCACAATTGGGAAGCGAACATTTGAGGCTCGTATCTTAGACCCTGTGAGAGGTATCAGTGATCTATTGGATGCTACATGACCGTGTTTTTGAGGCATACAATAACCTCTCTCCATTCTGGGAGATTTGAATTTATTTGAATTTGGCACTCTAGTCTCGCTTGATGCCAAAACTTGCAGTGAGGGTCAATTCAAAGTTGCACCACTAGATTTCTTCCAAACCATTCATCTCGGTACCAAATGGACTATGCCATTAGCTCAGGTTGGGCTGGTAAATGCTAGGGACAACCCCATTTTGACCACTGAGTCACTAGAACATTTCAGACCATGCCAACCCAAAGTGTCCCCAAGGTGCACTAAGCACGATTGGGCAGCAAACTTTCGAGGCTCATATCTCATACCCCGTGAGAGGTATTGATGATTCATGAGATGCTA
This sequence comes from Chamaecyparis obtusa, assembly GCA_027943335.1. Taxonomy (NCBI): domain Eukaryota; kingdom Viridiplantae; phylum Streptophyta; class Pinopsida; order Cupressales; family Cupressaceae; genus Chamaecyparis; species Chamaecyparis obtusa. The sequence continues at coordinate 653,981 of BSBK01001036.1, forward strand.
CAGGACCATGTTTTTGAGTCCTACAATAACCTCTCTCCATTCTGGGAGATTTGAATTTATTTGAATTTGGCACTCCAATCTCGCTTGATGCCAAAACTTGCAGTGAGGGTCTGTTGAAAGTTGCACCAATGGGTTTCTTCCAAACCATTCATCCCAGCACTGAATGGACTATGCCATTAGCTCCAATTGGGTGGGTAAACACTAGGGAGAACCCCGTTTCGACCACTGAGTCACTAGAACATTCTGGACCATGCCGGACCAAAGTGTCCCCAAGGTGCACTAAGCATGATTGGGCAGCGAACTTTCGAGGCTCATATCTCAAACCCCATGAGAGGTATTGGCAATCTATGAGATGTTACAAGTTTGCATTTCTAAGGCCTACAATAACCTCTCTCCATTCTGGGAGATTCAAATTTGTTTGAATTTGGCACTCTAGTCTCGCTTGATGCCAAAACTTGCAGTGAGGGTCAGTTGAAAGTTGAACTAATGGATTTCTTCCAAACCGTTCATCCCAACACCGAATTGACTGCACCATTAGCTCTAGTTGGGAAATTAAATGCTAGGGAACAATAATGGTTGAAGTTTGTAATCAAATCAATCAATGAAAATAAAGTTCTCTGCATTTCTATAGTTCTCTATCCCGTGGAACAGTCCAAGCCATAGTAAATTGATTAGAATAAATCTAATGTGATCTTGGCTTGGTTGTGATATAGGAATGGTGTCTTGTGTTTGTTTACAAGTTTATGTAACTATTTCATTGTTTTGAATATCATTAAGATATTATAATTGATTGATGTCGAGGACATGACTGACATTGTAGGCACAATCAACATCTAAGTTTGTAGCCAGCCTTATGTAGTGACCCTCCCACCCCTATGGTGACTGTAACTTGGTGGGAGATGTCTAAACATGTATATTTCCTTGTATATTAGTTGTTGAATGTAGGGAAAGTGGAAGAAGGGGAGAAGAGGCAGAGACAGGCCTGGTAAACGTATAACGAAAGGGTGCATTTGAAAGCACCAGTATTGGTTGTGGAATACCCGACGAAGGGAGAGAGCATATGATGATTGAAGATGTCTATAGGGATGTATTGGAAGGGTTTAGGACCTTTATAGGGCTTGAGAGTTGCAGGTAAGGGTAGTTTCCCTAAAACCCTAGGCTATTGACCCTAGAAACAAGGGTTTATTGATTTGGGAGCTTGATGAATGGTGGGACTTTAAGAGTTTGAAAATCTTATGTTTTGGAAGGTCTAGGAAGACTATTTCAAGTCTTTGAGTCATAGAGATAAGCAGGGATAGGAATCGCTTCTTTGAGCAAGGGCTAATTAGGCCTAGATGGAGAGCTAGAGGGTGTAGAAAGTCTTCACTAGTCAAATGATGAAGGACTAAGATTGAAATGAATTTAGTAACTCTAGAAAGGGTATTAGAAAATTTAAATACCTTGTCAAGTTGTTTGGAGAGTTCAAGAGTAATTTTCTGATTTCAATGTTTGTAGGGCTACTAGACATGCCTAGAAAGGCTATATAAGAGAAATAGTTGAAGTTGAGGTGATTGGAGTGAATGGGAAGTTGGAACATGGTAAATAGACCATGATAAAATGATCTATGGTGTTGGGATCAAGGTGAGAGGTCTAGTTAGAGTTTTGGTATGGTGGAGGCACTAAGTGCACTAGGTAGCATTCTATTTGACCCTTGAGTTAAGACTAACTCTTTGAGTAGATTCCAAGATGCTTGTAGAATCCTCAAGTTGAGTTGAGTTCCATGAGGGGATAGTAGAGGACTCTACATCAAATTTTCTTGGTTGAGAGCATCAGATACAAATGAATACAATGTAGCACATAAATTTTGAATTCACTTAAATGATGAATTACACATGTGAACACACGTAGCACATAAAGTGTACACATAAATTTGATTAAGTCATGAAGAATACATGTAGCACATATTTTATAAAGCATACCACATGAATTCACTTAAGTCATGCACATAGCCCATACACATGAATTTAAGTTATGAAGAATGTACTTGAATATACATGAATATACTTAAGGCATAAATCATACACATGAGTACATACACACAAGAATATTTACATACTAACAATTTGAATAAATGAACACACAATTAACAAATTGGATCAAATATCAAGTTTCATATATATCAAAATGAACAATAATTCTGTACATATTTACATGTCAACATATCTAGATATAATGTGGCATACACCATCTCAAAATGTGTCATATGACATCTCAAAATAAGAAGTTCAACTACAAAATTTTCTAGGACATCCTATTCTATTGGTGGATCATCAAAATGCAGCCTCTTTGAAGTACTCTTTGGCTCTGATGGATCCTGCATTCAAACACAAAAGTGAAACCCCAAGTTAGATTAAAATTTAGAATCATAGTCAACAATAATAAATAAAATTTAAACTAAAATTGAACTCTCATATATCTTGCCTCTCTGTCTCCTCCCATAGATAGGAGACCTAATATATGTCCTTGGTAGTGTAGGAACAATGCCACCAATGTCGACTCTGACCTATATATGTTTTTGAACATGAGATTGATCTACGAGTTATACTATTTAATGTTAAATACTTCCAGTAGAAAATATATATTTACAAAATAAATGAATTAACATTAAAACTTACCTGAGTTGAACTTTCTTCAGGAAATGTTAGCTGAGTCATCAACGATACAAACCCTTGGCGTTCTACCTCCCTCAAACTAGGAGTGACCTACAAAAGTCAAATAGATACTTCATACTATCATAACTTGATCATATTATATATACTTGATAGTACAATACACACAAATAACTTTATAAATATATGTATCATAGGGCTATCACTACGAATGGATATGCCTATGACTCTATCACGATGATAGGGTCTCACGACATCATTAGATGCCACTCTTTGTCAAATAAACCGTGTAAATTAAAAATGAGTACACACAACTGACAAGTATACATGTATGCATAAACAAACTAAATTACTTAATTACATTTCCCTTATCAATTTCGGACACCTACACCCCCTCACATTGCCTCTCGGTGGCAACTGGTGACACCTGCATCAGTATGTAATAAGATGATCATAAAATTAGAAAATAATATACATATACTATTATAATAATTTAAGGAAACCAAAGAGTACATTAAAACATATGTACCATGGAACTATCAAGGACAAATGATATGGCCAAAAGCGTGGACCCCTCCACCTGTTCCATCTCCTCCTCTGTCATCAACTGAACATAAATGTAACACATAAAACAAATAAGTGGGAAATTATTATAAGAAAATTCTACTAAAAATACAAATGATGAAATTTAAATACAATGTAAAAAGTGAACTATTTACCCTTACTGTAACAGTAGGAGTCCATGGTGTTGTATGCCCCTGATGCACATCTTCACGAGGTGCTTTAGTGCCTGTAGTGTGTTGTGTAGAATCATCCACCTCAAAGACATAATTATATGCATCACTATCATTCAGGGGACCTAAGCACATATTCTTGCACATAATGCAAGTGTGGGGCACACAAACATGTGAGCTCGTGGAGGATGTGGAAGGGCAAGAAGCATCAACATGAGGAGGCAACAATGATGTGCTCTGCGTAACCAACAGATCACTCAAGGTGTGAATGGCTCGAATAGTCTATGAGCCAACCTCAACAATAATGTCAAGATGTTGCATTGTGGGAGGTGGTGAAATCTTAGGAGGGGGGACATATGTGCGGGATTTCACCCATTGTGCCCATGGCCTATCCTGAGGAGAGCCTAAACCTACACCCTGGTTTGGTCTCATACTCCAATAATTGACCTTGTGACCAAGCACAAATTCAGCATACAATTTTTTAATAAAATAAAATGGGACATCCAAATTGTTGTGAGGTGGTCTATCAAAAACCATCCACCAGCAGTCCCAAAAGTTGTCACGTATTGCACTATTTGTGCACCATTTAATTGACAACTTGGTTTTTTTATGGTCCACTTTTAGATCAGTTTTAGGATCCACAAAAGATTATCTATGTCATGTTTTGTTGTGTTTAGGTTCATGACTTGATAATAGACAAGCCCATCATCAAACTGGGCGTGCATGGAATTGTGCCAAAGAAGTGCAGCACTATGTTGCTCTGCAAGTTTCTCCATGTTTTCAATAACTGAGTTCAATGTTGTAAACATGGGGCACAATGTGGGGATATTGGCATAGGTGGTTTGAAATCCTCTAAGTTCATTTAGATTATCTCCTATTAGATCCTCTAAACGATGAGGGTTTGCGATAGGTACGTCTTCTGGAAGTGGGGGATTATTGGGAGGTGATTCTAGATTGTTTGCGGGATCATTAGGAGGGTTTAAACCCTAATTTTTATATAAAAAACTATAAATTTCTATTAAAAAACAATAAAAACAATAAAAATTTGAAGATTTGACATACCTTAGATTGAAGAAAAATCGGATAGGGGATTTCAAACCAAATATTCAAAAGCCCTAGCCGTGTTCACATTTTCACAGTGAAAATGTTGAACGCGGCTGGGGTATACAAATTTATATTTACTGGCAAATATCGGATATCTAATTAAGCCTTTTGCTTTTACTTTTGGCTTGGCTAGGTGTATTGACACCCAGGCCTACTAAAAAGTCAACATATGCATTTGTGCGCTTTTGGATGAGTGAAAATAGGTTTTTTTCACATTGCTACTTTTTGGCATACCATGATCCTCCACATACCCATATGTTTTGTTTTGTATATAAAGCTATTCCATTCTTCAATTGTACTGATATTGCAAAGGCCTTACATATTTTATTTAGGTAATATTATATATATTTTACATTTATTACTTTTTACCAATATATATTAATTAATTTTTAAATGCGATGACTTCAAATGTTTTTGGGTGAAACTTCATTTTTGTCAAGTATTCAAATGTATCATGGATAGAAAATTAGGAAAAACTTGATAGGAAAGTGAAGAGCACCATTTTTTTGTGAATGTAGGTGTCTCATTAAGGAATTTTTAATACATGACTCATTATGTTTGAGTCAACTTGGAATTTGATTTGGTTAGCCTCATGGGGTGTTACACAATTTGGTTTCAAATGTTACTCAAAATTATCAACTTTTCTTTATTAACTTATTAAGAAAAGCTCCTAAAAATTCTTTTTAGCTAAATGCTAGATAGTTGGAGAAATTAATTTAATAAAATTTGTTATGTTTTATCATTTTAGATTTATGTCTTGGAAAAATGTAATAAATCTTGAGATGTATGGATCTGTTCTAGATTAAATTAGTAGCACAGAAAACCTAAAATACTAGGTGTCGGGGCTAGGATTTGGGAACTTTTTCACACTTTGTAATGGAAGCAAGCTATTATCTTGAATCATCAAATTCAAGGTTCATTTCAAATTTATGTTTAGTTGTGCAAACAATAATATGGTAAAGTGTTCTATGCATGACCAAATACAATTAAAACTAATTGTGACATTGCACCATTAAAAACTTGAACCATTTTAATATTAATGTGATGTTCATTTGTGGATCAAACTAAAGCACTTCCATTATTGGGCCGAGTTTTAATTTGTTGATCTTATATGCTACCTCTGACAATTTTTGGAGCTCTCAAAACTATAGCATATGAAGATAATAAATACGTACATTTTGATTGGTAGATTGTCGTCTTTCCTTAACAACAATGAATGTTATTTTGTGTTCTAGATTTATATGCTCTTAGATTTTATATTGTCTTTCCATATTTTCTTGTCTTCTATAGAGTCGCGGTTGTTTCCCTCCTCTGATAGGACAACCATGGCAAGACTTAGGGTCAGTACCCTTCAACATTTTTGGTTTTGATGAAATTATGAAATGTTGTTATTTTGTTGTGAACTTTAATGCACCATGTTTTGTGAAATTTGTTGAAATGTTTTTTAAATGATTTGTTACAAATTTACAGGTATGAAAAGTATCACATGTACTATGGTGACGATGATGAGACAAGAAAAGATAATTACACAGACTTGTTAACATTTTATAAATTTTGATTTCCTGTGTTCTCTTTACTTTATTTTCAACTTCAAAGTTATTGCAGGATTAATGTTTACTGCTTATATTTAAACTTCTGATGTGGTCTTTGAAATTTGAACTCATCAAAGATAATATGTGGAAATTGGGGCAAAATAGCATGTGTTATTCCATGCACAATATTTATGTTATAAGGGCTATGAAATCAATAGCAACTACAAGAAATATATATATATTTTAAAACTTTTTGCTATTGTTTGTAGACTTTGCTAACTTTTTATTTGGTATTACAGTCTTCAATGTGGTTCATATGATACTTCAAGATCACATGGTTGTATTTTGGTTGTAAAGAATTTAGTAATATTTCTGACTTATAGTTGATTAGAGGAAGAATTTTGCCTCAAGAGAGTTCCAACACTAGATTGTGTACCAAAAATCACCAAAGAAATGAAGACTTGGATTATTTTCAGAAGCAAATGATTAATGCATTAGACAATGGAGCATAGAAGGAATCCACCATGGTAGCAATAAAAAAGTTGGATGCATCCAATCTAGTAAAGGTGATCTACTTGGACATAGAAAATGGTGTTACAAAAATTAATTTGCAAAAGTTGCACTTCCATTTGCAAGATTCTATTGAAATTTTCTCATTGCCTTTGAAGATTTTTACTACATGCTTTAATAGTTGGATTCATTAAGCTATTATTAAAAATTCTATGAAAAAAAGCACACACAACTAACTAACCACATGTCATCCATCCCAAAACACCAAAACGTTAATAATTCTTACACCTTATAAACCTCTCATGACATCCCAAGAAAGTCGGTAGGTGTATTTGAAAATATATTTGCTTAATATTTTAATTTATTAAATAAATTATAATAAAATTTAAATAATTTTAAATTAAATCATATATATATATATATATATATATATATATATATATATATATATATATATATATATATATATATATATATATATATATATATATATATATATATATTGGTAAAAGGCCTAAGCCAAGGATTTTTATTAATAAAATGAATATTATAGTACAAAATTCCATTCTGTACGGGCACTGGTAGGAAAGAATGGATAAGAAAACCTCCAGTCTAGCCTGGGACCTAGGTTCGGATTGTATATTACAAATAGTACTATGAGGGCATCCCCTCATTTACAAAGGTCACTGAAGGCATTCCTTCATTAACAATTTTAGCATTCCTAATACTAGGATCTAGCCTAGTGTCTATTACATCGAGATAACTCTGGATTAATGGAATCTAGTTCTCGGGTTCTTTCTGTTTCCAGTGCCTCCGATATCCTGCATACAGAAACACTAGGCACCATATCTAATAAAAGCTTTTCCATATGGTTAGTCCTTAATCCTTAATTAGGCTAAAATTCTACCTCTAGGAGTTTCCTTTAAAGATTATCATCCTACTGTAATTTTGTCCTTAGATCATGAGAATACACTATCTTATTTGAAACATCCATGCTATAGATTATTCTTTAGATCATAAGAAGACATTAATTCTGACTCGATTTGCATATAAAGTACTGAATTTAGAGACAAGGAAAATATTAAATTATTCATACTTACTGAAAAAAAAACTAAAGCTTTAGGAGGGAGATGAAGTCTTATAAATCTGCTTTAACAGTATGCTAAAACGAAGGAAGAAAGAGATTAAAAAAGCTTAACTTATTAGTGGTTTGATAGTTTACTAGTCGAAGGGCATGAATATAATTCACATACTCTTTATCTTTAATAACCAATACCAAACAACAGGAAATACTAGAGAGACTTTAACTCATGACCGCGGGAATTTAGTTAGATTCTAAAGTACTTATGAAAAGAAGCTATTAAACATGCATGTTTCTTTGTAATCTACAAGGGAATACTAAGGAAGGCATTGTTTGAAAGATGTCTGGATGAAGCCCTTAATATCCTACGATAGACCATCTACTTGAAGTTTAAGTGAGTGTTATACCATCTGCACCCATGTTAGCTATTTCTTCTGCCCTTTTATTGCCTTCTCTATAAATATGATTGAAGGTTACCTTTTTAAAGGGGTTGCATAATTCTAATGCTTGAGAAAGGAGGGAGTTCAATTTCCAATTGGGGGTGGATCCCGTTCTTAGAGCATTTATGACTATTGCTGAGTCTCCTTCGATTTCTAGAAATTGGATCCCCAATGAAATTCCCTTTCTTAGACCCTTAATTAAGGCTGATAGTTCAGCCCAGTTATTGGTTTCAATTCCCAGAGGGGCTGCTAGGGATGCGATCTCCACTCCCTCATGGGAATGAATGCAACAACCTATACCTGCAATCCCTGGATTACCCCTAGAGGCTCCATCAAAGTTAAGTTTGTACCAGCCAACTTCAGGAGGGCTCCACTTGCATTCCTTTCTTTTTGAAGTTGATCTCTTGTATCCTAAACCAATAAAGGGGGGAAGGGAAAGGCCCTACCACACCTTTCTCATTTTATCATCCCAGTGGCTCATACGCAGGTCTATTTTTTATATTCTAGATAATCTGCTATTCATGTTTTCTATGATAGCTGCTTCTATCTTGTTGCAAAGTTGTCTCCAATCCATTCTCTCATCTCTAAAGATTCTTCTGTTCCTTTCTTTCCAAATCTCCCATATTAGTGATGAAGGGGAAGTTATCCAGAGGTTTGCATAAATGCTATCCCTTTTAATAATTGGCCAAGCTTGGAGCTTTTGTAGTAGAGAGAAGGGAGAGGCTGAGGACCATCCTAAGTTTCCTTCAAGCCAATCCCAACAGCTTGCTGTGAAGGGACAATTAATGAATAAGTGATCTATATCTTCTTCATTCTTCTCGCAAAGAGGGAACCTACTAGGTCCCGAGTATCCCAACATTTTAAATCTCTCTGCTGTAAGAAGCCTATAATTGAGGGCCAACCAAGTGCAGAAGCCAGCTTTGGGAGGACATCCCTTATTCCAACATAGATTAATTGGGATGATAGTTTTAGGTCTTTTATAGTTTTTATTAACTAGCTCATAGCCATTTTTTGTGTTGTATTCCCCATTTTTGGACCCGTCCCAGACTAAGGAGTCCTTAGACTTATTAAGAATGATTTTTCTTTTGTTTAAGATCTCATATAATCCTTCCAACTCACTTCGAGATAATCTCAAGTCTGTGAAGGATTTCCAAATCCATTCTACTCCATTATATTCTATGTAGTCTTTGAAAAAAATTCCAAATTTCATTTCTAGAATATTTTTGAAAGGTAAATAGATAGGATTTTTATATAAAGCTTCATATCCACCCCATGAGTTTGTCCAAAAAAGAACATCTTCGCTAGTACAAGGATTCTAAGTAAGTTTTTCCATGATTATGTGTCTACATTCTATCATATAATTCCATATTTTAGATCCTTTCGGTGGATTAGATTCTCTAAAGATGTTTAAAGGTGAGTAGTCTTTTAGATATTTACTAATGAGAATCTTGGCCCATTTGGCCTCTGGGTTTCTATACAAATGCCACACTAATTTTGCTCATAGAGCTAATCCTTGATCACCTATATTCCTACTCCCCATACCTCCTTCATCCTTAGGTTTACATATATTTTCCCATGAAATTAGGGGAATTTTCCCCTTGTCCCCACTACCTTGCCATAGGAAGGTCCTAAGGATTTTGTTAATTTCTAATTTCTTATTAGCAAGAAGCTGAATACATGATAATTGATATGTGGGCATTATAGCTAATACTAATTTCATCATAACAACTCTTCCAACTGAGGATAACCATTTTCCTTTCCATGAGTTCATCCTATTCTTAATCTTCTCAATCATTAGGTTCCATGAGTTAGTAGTTCTGTTATCTTTAACCAGAGGATGAGTCAGTAGTTCTGTTATCTTTAACCAGAGGAAGGCCTAAGTATCTGTAGTGGAGCTTTCCTTGTTTGAAGTTGAGGATATTACATATGTCCCTTTCCGATTTCTTACTTGTGTTAAAGAAAAAGATTTCTGATTTATCCAAATTTTTTTCTTGACCCGAGGCTTTTGAATAGGAATCCAAGATATTCTTAAAGGCTCTAGCTTCTCTACCATTGGTGGCACCATAGAGTAGGGCATCATCTACAAAGTGTTGATGAGTAGAGGGTTTAATTTCTGAGGTAATGGCTATACCCTCAATTGTTCCTTTGAAATGGATCTACCAAGGCTTCAGCCATAATGATAAATAAAAAAGGAGAAATTGGATCTCCCTGTGTTAAACCTATAGAAATGGTGAAAAAGCCTTCTAGAGTTCTATTTATTAAGAAAGATAATGACGGGGTAGATATACATTCAAAGATTAGATTGATCCAACTTTTTGTGAAACCAAAGACTTCCAAGCATTTGCAGAGGAATCTCCAATCTACCTTGTCATAAGCCTTTTTAATATCTAGTTTTATGAGCATACTGGGGTTCGAATTCTATTGGACCGAGTGGATAGCTTCTTGAGCTATGATAACACCATAAAAAATTGACCTCCCCAGAACAAATCTTGTCTTCTCCTCGCTAATGAGTAGTGGTAGAAGTTTCTGAAGCCTTATGGCTAAAGTTTTAGTAAGGAGTTTATATAGTGTGTTGCATAGTGCAATAGGTCTGAAGTCATCTAGGCTTATAGGTTTAGTCTTTTCGGGGATGAGGGAAATGAAAGTATTGTTTACCTCTTTCAACATCTTCCCTGAGTTTCTAATGCCTTCTAATGCTGCTGTAATTTGTCCCTAAAAAATGCTAGCATTTCTGAAAAAAAACTGCTGAGAAGCCATCTGGACCCGGAGACTTGTCTAGGTGCATCTACATAAGAGCTTTATGAACTTCTTCGATAGTGAATTTTCCCATCAAGGCTTGATTTTGATGTTTGGTAATGATTTTGGGAATATTTTTGAGGAAATCTGATTGATTATTTCTATCCGAGGATTCCCAGTTATTGAGGATGTTTCTAAAATAACTCACTGTTTCATTCGCTATTTCCTTTGGGTCTTCTATAATATTTCCTATTGCATTCTTAATTTTGTAATCTTGTTTATATTTCTTCTCTGTTTGGTACTATTATGAAAAAAATTAGTATTCCTGTCGCCTGCTTCCAGCCAAGTTTCTCTAGATTTTTGTTTCCATAAAATTTCTTCTCTAACTAGAATTTCTTCATATTCTGATAGTAGCTTCTTTTCTCTAAGGTATAGAACATCATTCATTCCATTCTGAATGACTTGGGAATTCACCTCACTTAGCTCATTTTCAATTTTGAGTTTCGAGTCAAAGATGTTCCCAAATTTATTTGCATTCCAATCTAGAAGTTTTTTCTTAATCTATTTTAGTTTATTCATTACAATAAACATTTTGGAGCCTGTCAGGTTTGGTTCCTGCCACCATTGTTTAATAAGGTTCAGAATCTCTGGGTCCCTAAGCCATACTTGCTCAAATTTAAAAGGACATTTTTTGGCTTTACTTCTGCATGGATGTGTAACTATACCGGGTAATGGTCAGATCTTGAGATAGGAAGGATATTAGCTTCAAATAAATAATCAATGTTGATCAAGCTTCCCTTAAGGAAGAACCTATCTAATTTTTCTACAATGTTACAGAAACCTAGTCTTCTATTATTCCATGTAAAGGAGTTGTCTTTCGTGGGAATCTCTAGTAGTGAAACCTTATCTGCCCAAGATGAAAAATCCTTAGCCGCAATGGGGAGTGTGCACCTCCCACCTTTCTTCTCTGCTACTTTAGTTATGTCATTAAAATCCCCACCTAAAATCCACACTGAATTCGGACTAAGGTTGAAGGAGGCTTCTATTTCCTGCCATACTTGTAACTTGTCCCTATTTTGAATTGGTCCATATACATTGATTATGTTGAAAGATAAGTTATTTCTATGATTTTTTATCGTGTCGTTCATCTAGTATTTTCTGCTTTCTATTAATTTGAATGTGATGCATTGAGGATCCCAGATAATGGCAAGGCCTCCGGAAGCTCCCTGTATTGGAGAAGCTATTAATTCTCAGATACCTAATTTCCTTTTAAATTTTTGAACTTCTTCGTTGTTCATTTTAGTTTCTTGAATTAAAATGATTTATGGGTTATAGTTATAAATGCAGCATTTAATAATTTGTTGCTTGTTAGGGGCATTCATGCCCCTAACATTCCATGTAAGGATGTTCATGGCTCCTTGGAAAGGCTCTTCCCCTTCCCTACATATAGAAGCGATGTAATCTTAACCTGGCTTGCTGCTTTGCCTACTTTCTCCCGTAATTTCAAGTTTGGTTTCCTACCTCTTTTCTTTAATCTTTTGGCACAATCCGGGGAACCCCTACTTTCCTTGAAGACAGATATACCTAGTGACTCTGCTTCTTGAGATTCCTTCTCTTGTAGTTCAAGTATTATATCTTCCACCCTAGCTTCCTTTAATGACATGATGCCTTTAGTTAATAGTTCTCTTTGGAGGGCTAATTCTTCTTTGTTGCATATCTCGTCTAGGAATTGATCCATCAGATTGTTTGTTATTGTTTCTCCTAGATACTCTGAGATTGTATTAACTTCTCTCTCGCATTTTTTATCTTCCGATTCTATTTCAAATTCTGTAACATTATTCTTATTTGTTGGGATACCTATGTTTCCTTCTACCATATCCTCCAGTACTACAATTGAGGAGTAATCTAAGACATCCTTGATCCTAGTATCAACAACCTTGGTCTTATGTTCTTGATGCTCAGGGGAGGAAACTGAGATTATTCCTACTTTGAGAATTTGAGTTCTAGGTTCTATCTCTATAGGAACCCCTAACTTACAGATTAGATCCTCTTCTCTAATCTGGATTGATCTTGTTGTTTCTAATTCCAAATTTTTGGAAGAATGCCTATCTGGAGTTGGTAAGGTGATGTTTTCTATTATGGTATTGCATCCCCCATTTATAGCGGTGTTTAATGCTTGCTCAAGGGAGGAGGGTACTATACTAGATGGTTGTTGCTCCTCTCCAAGCATTGGGATAGACTTAGGGATTTCTAGAGATTTTAGAAAATTTTGATCATTATTTTTATCGTCATGTAGGTCCATTCAGGGCTTCATCGAGAAACCCCCTCCTGCTTCATTAAGATGGATAGAAAAATCCTTGGAAGGAGAGGAACGAAGTTGAGTAGGCTCAGCGGTTTTGATGTTTGGCTTATAATCCATTACAATATCTGTCATAATGATGGGATTTAGGGTAAACTTATTTGATTTGCTCTGAATAATAATTGAAGGGAGGGATTTTATTGACACTTCCATTTTAACTATAATAATCATTTTTGATTGGGGATATTTGGTGTCTATTGTCCTTTCGAAAAACCCTAACTTATTGCCAATCTATTTAAAGATTCTAGGATTAGAGCATTCTATTGGAAAATTAATTAGTTTAACTACCCTAGGTACTTCAAAACCACATATATTATTGGGATTAAAATGCGGATTCCATTCTAACACCGTAAAATCATGCCCTAAATACTTGGGACCTTTATTTGCCAAAAATTTATCCCTAATTTTCAAATCAAAACAGTAAATACAAATAAATTCATCTGTAAGAAGAGCAATACTAGCCTAGTTTTTGAGTTTCTTTCCGAGCCAGTCTACAATGGAGGATGCAGGGATGCCATAGCCGTTCCACCTTAAAACCACTCCCTTTAACTTCAACTGTTTCTGTGATCGCTCGATGTTGTCATCCTCCACTAATACATTTGGGGTGAAATTGCGACGGCCATTTGCGACGGCAGGCAAATGTCATGTGGTTTTGCTCTTTTTTTTTCAAATATAGCCCGACACCGTCTCAATTTGCGACGACAATACATTTGTCACTGTCGCAACTGCGACGTTGTCGGGATATAAGCGCAAAATTTAAAAGGAACGTTGTCATGTGTGTTTTGAATAGCGCCGTAACCCTCCGCGAAATCACATCAGGATATAACGGCAAAAAAAATAAGAACGTTGTCATTTGTGTTTTCAACAGCGCCGTAACCCTCCGCGAAATCACATCGGGATATAAGGGCAAAAAAAACAAGAACGTTGTCATTTGTGTTTTCAACAGCGTCGTAACCCTCCGCGAAATCACAGCTACAATTTCTGAGTACGTTGGGTTTATTTTTCTTTTGTCATTATTATGTAATCTGGTATTCAGCTGTTAGAGAGCTAAAATACCCAGAAATGAGGACATATCTATGTTGAATTTATTGTTAGCGGCTTTGGTTATTTAGAAGTTTAATTTTATTTGTTCATCTTTCAAGCACAAACGTTTTGTGGACCGTAACGTCTTCATTGTTTCGGGTATGCAGTGAAACAACCCTAACTTGCAATTGCGATGTTGTTGGGATATAAGGGCAAAAAAAAAAAAGGAACGTTGTCATTTGTGTTTTCAACAGCACCGTAACCCTCCGCGAAATCACATCGGGATATAAGGGCAAAAAAAACAAGAACGTTGTCATTTGTGTTTTCAACAGCGCCGAGAGAGATTCCCTTCGCGAAATCACAGCTACAATTTCTGAGTACGTTGGGTTTATTTTTCTTTTGTCATTATTATGTAATCTGGTATTCAGCTGTTAGAGAGCTAAAATACCCAGAAATGAGGACATATCTGTGTTGAATTTATTGTTAGCGGCTTTGGTTATTTAGAAGTTTAATTTTATTTGTTCATCTTTCAAGCACAAATGTTTTGTGGACTGTAATGTCTTCATTGTTTCGGGTATGCAATGAAACAGCCATAACTTGTGACTACCTTCACGGTACTTGTGTACATTATCATGTTGTCTTTACAGTGACTGTCCTCATTCAAGTGGCAATTACACAAGGGACAGTCACTGTGAGATGTCCTCATTTGTGACAAGGACAGTCACACTTAGGACATCTCATAGTGATATTCCCTTGTGTAATTTCCACTTGAATGTATTGCTATTGAACCACATTAATGCTTTTCTTCTTCAACAAATGAGGACAGTCACTGTAAAGACAACATGATAATGTACACAATTACCAAAAAATGATCTTGTTAATTGATGTAACACTTTGTCTTGCTCACTCCCTATCCTTCACTAGGGTCTCTTTAGGCCAATGTTTTGACTTGATAGGGTACTTAACTATCCCTACACTCTTTAGGTATCTCTACCCAAGATCCCACTCCTTCAACTAGTGCACACCAACAAGAAATACAACGAACTCTGCTCAATACCAATCTAGCTACTAGGACACTCCTAGTCTTGTCTTCACAAATTGAAACACATTCAACTAGAACTTTACTCCATGGAGAGGCTGGCCACTAGGACCTCTATTGGTTTCAATATTACTCCTTCACCTATACTTTTCATCAGTACTTCAATCCGGTTCATCAAACCATGCATGCCAATTGCACCCAAAAATAGGCTGCTAGCAATTAGGCCTTTGTCAAGCCTTTTTGTTTATATTAAGCCACCTAAAGGGCTTAGGATTCAGATGCCCTTTATTGAGAACTCCAAGATATCTAAGGTCTTCTCCTCCTAGATTTTTTGTACACCAACTGCTACAGCCATGCCTGAAAACAAGTATTTTGACACAACTTGGACAGTCTGACTAAGAGTTTGTTTTCTTAGCAGCCAAAGAAACTCACCCAATCTTCTAATTTGACTTGGGGCTTCTTTAGATGTGTGTCTACCTCTCCATGAGATTTTAGTTGAAGCAACCAATGCATTCAACTTGTTGTAATCTTCTTGTAATGATTTGTCATCCCTAACTGTGCTCAACTGACTCACCTAGGACATCATTGCAAACATAGAAAATGAGCTTCCCAGGGCCCCTCCTTCCAAACATATAGTACATGGAGTCTCCTCACCCATTCCAAGAGCCCGTACAAAATTGACAATGGAATGATGAGCTAAGACTCCATTTGTTCAACCTGCCTGGTTCAAACCAATGATAGGGTACTTAACAAAAGAATTAACAAACTAGTTGGAATGCTTCAAAACTCAAAAAAAACACAACACAGAATAAAAAAACAACTTTTACTAACTTTTCCAATAGACACTGCGAGCTATCTAATCCATTAATCAACTGAAAACAAAGAAACAAAAAAACTCAAGAATTCACTAAAACCGTGTTACTCTACAAATCTTCTTAATTCCAAATTTTTTTCCCCCCAACCTTTTGCACAGATCAATGGAGGCCTCTTATAGTTGATCTGATGCCTAATTCAATGGTTTCATATAGTTACATAACCATCTTACTCGAAAATGCTCCCTTGCACAAATGTTGTCAATGTTGTGAATGACAACATTGACAACTTGTTACAACCTTTGGGATTTTGGTTCAAAACTTATTGTTCAAACACCATAAGACCCTAACCATGACTTAGTTAGGCTATTTAGACCTCACATAGGCCACTTCTACACTTCTTTGCCCAATTTGACCCCTAAAAGCTTCATTCCCACTTTTGCCACAATATTGGTAACTTGGGTACAAATTGGCACTTGCCTTCACAAAGGTCACACATGAGGACATCTCACAGTGATCGATTGTCCCTTGTGTAATTGCCACTTGAATGTATTGCTATTGAACCACATTAATGCTTTTCTTCTTCAACAAATGAGGACAGTCACTCTAAAGACAACATGATAATGTACACTCACTGTAAGGATAGTCACAAATGAGGACATCTCACAGTGACTGTCCCTTGTGTAATTGCCGCTTGAATGTATTGCTATTGAACCACATTAATGCTTTTCTTCTTCAAAAAATGAGGACAGTCACTCTAAAGACAACATGATAATGTACACTCACTGTAAGGATAGTCACAAATGAGGACATCTCACAGTGATTGTCCCTTGTGTAATTGCTGCTTGAATTACACAAGGGACAGTCATTGTGAGATGTCCTCATTTGTGACAAGGACAGTCACACATGAGGACATCTCATAGTGATTTTCCCTTGTGTAATTGCCACTTGAATGTATTGCTATTCAACCACATTAATGCTTTTCTTCTTCAACAAATGAGGACAGTCACTCTAAAGACAACATGATAATGTACACTCACTGTAAGGACAGTCACAAATGAGGACATCTCACAGTGACTGTCCCTTGTGTAATTTCCGCTTGAATTACATAAGGGACAGTCATTGTGAGATGTCCTCATTTGTGACAAGGACAGTCACACATGAGGACATCTCACAGTGATTGTCCCTTGTGTAATTGTCACTTGAATGTATTGCTATTGAACCACATTAATGCTTTTCTTCTTCAACAAATGAGGACAGTCACTCTAAAGACAACATGATAATGTACACTCACTGTAAGGACAGTCACAAATGAGGACATGTCACAGTGACTGTCCCTTGTGTAATTGCCGCTTGAATTACACAAGGGACAGTCATTGTGAGATGTCCTCATTTGTGACAAGGACAGTCACACATGAGGACATCTCACAGTGATTGTCTGTAATGTCCCCTTTTTGGCTAACTTGGAAAACAGGAACAATTACTCCACTTCTCAGACTTACTCTATCAGATACTTACAATTAAACTAAGTAATGGAGGTTACTTAAGATATCAACCGCTATTTCAGATTCAATCACAATATGTGTGCAAGATGATATTGATACCAATATGTTTAATAGCACTGTCGGATATAATGATATGAAATATGCTATGAATATGATGTTTCCTATCACTTATAGTGATAGTATAATGATGGTATGTCTGATATAAACAATATCGATATACAATCAATAAGTATTGCTTACAGCAATGTATTTGCTGTGTCTGATATGATGATGTAATTATGCAAATGTGTAATATCGCTATGAGTGATATGTTGCTATTTCAGATTCTGAATTATATGCTTGCAACTTCAAATATTGATGTTGTTTCTGACTATCCTTTCTATCTGTGCAATCATGGTGTTGTCTCTGATCTGCAATGATAAACTTGAAACCAAACTGCCAAAGGCAGATGCTCTATTGAGTATATCCAAATATGGATAAGTAAATAAAGTTCTAATGATGCCTTGAGTGACTGACGAGAATGCATTCTTATATTGTCTTTAACAAATGAAGAGATGCTATGAATGAGAAGTGTCTTGTTTCTTCCTCCATGTCCCTTTGTTAAGCACACCTTTCCATAATCCGACAGTTCACATAATATTATTTCATTATTTTCTGATCATAGATAACTCCCAGATTGACTCAATATCAAATCTTTTTATGAAGGTAATCTTCCCTAATTGGTAGTGCAACCAGTAGTTAACATCCATTGTGTTTTTATTAGTTTGGTCTAACTATCATTAGTATTTAGTCAATCGATATTAACTCTTGCCTTATCCCATATTGTTATGATGATATCCAATCTTTCTACTCTGATATAAGTCGATATCATTTTCTGATAATTGTCCATTTATTGGTTGATTGTTGGTAATGGAGTTTGATCTTCAAATTGACTTCCATTCCTGTTAATACTTAAGGATACATTGTACTTATTATCCATGACTGATGCCTCATTCATCAATAGCTTGTGATATAATCACTGATGCTTTTGTGTTTCTACAAGATGTGGTTTATCTCAGACAATCGATAATCTTTCAATCCTTTAGTCGATATCCTCCTATGTGGTGTCTATTGATATAGATAGTAGAATTCAATCTAGTTTATGTTATTGTCATGATAACATAGGAAGTGATGGTGCATATTTGCTAGCGGGTCTTCATGTTTGATATTGCTTTATCGGATATGTCATTGTCTAAACTTGTGCAATTAATGATTATTTATAATATATGAATGGTTATCCTTCTTGCTTATCAATACATCTTCTGAAACACATAGCGACCTATCCCTTATTCATATCATGTTGATCTTGACTTCATAGTATTTGGTTCATTAATCATCCTCTCATGGTATCGATGTGTAATGACTAGTGATTGTTGTATCACTTCTTCGTTCCTCATCGTGATAGATAATGCAGATGTTTAATGTAGATGTATATCGATTACAGATATTCGATATTGCTTTAAACGTTATTATTATTATTATTATTAATGTTATTGTTATTATTAAATATTATAATTAATGATGTTAGTAATATTAATAATATTATAATAAATATTATTATAGTGATAACATATTGTTTTATATTGAGAGGTTTATTAATATTATTTATATATTAAAATTATTATATCAATAATTGATTTAATATTATTACTTAATATATTATTATAATATAATATATATAATTTATTAATAATTATTTATTATTAATTTATATTATAATTATAATCATAATTATATTATTTATTAATATTTTAATATTATTTAATTAACATATTACTTATTATGCTAACTATATATTATTATTATCTTTTGATAATAATTATATATTATTGTTATATACCGTTAATAATAGATTATTATATATCATCTAATCATTTTATTATTATACTAAGTTCAATATGTCACGGCTCATGACATTGTCCCTTGTGTAATTGCCACTTGAATGTATTGCTATTGAACCACATTAATGCTTTTCTTCTTCAACAAATGAGGACAGTCACTCTAAAGAAAACATGATAATGTACACTCATTGTAAGGACAGTCACAAATGAGGACATCTCACAGTGACTGTCCCTTGTGTAATTGCCACTTGAATTACACAAGGGACAGTCATTGTGAGATGTCCTCATTTGTGACAAGGACAGTCACACATGAGGACATCTCACAGTGATTGTCCCTTGTGTAATTGCCACTTGAATGTATTGCTATTCAACCACATTAATGCTTTTCTTCTTCAACAAATGAGGACAGTCACTCTAAAGACACCATGATAATGTACACTCACTGTAAGGACAGTCACAAATGAGGACATCTCATAGTGACTGTCCCTTGTGTAATTGCCACTTGAATGTATTGCTATTCAGCCACATTAATGCTTTTCTTCTTCAACAAATGAGGATAGTCACTCTAAGGACAACATGATAATGTACACTCACTGTAAGTGTACATTATCATGTTGTATTACAAATGGACCTTATGTTGGTCGGGATATAAGTGCAAAAAAAAAAAGGAACGTTGTCATTTGTGTTTTCAACAGCGCCGAGAGAGATTCCCTCCGCGAAATCAAGCGGGTTATCATTTGTGTTTTGAACAAAGCGGGTTGTCATTTGTGTTTTGAACAGCACCAAGAGAGATTCCCTCCGTGAAATCAAGCGGGTTGTCATTTATGTTTTCAACAACGCCGAGAGAGATTCCCTCCGCAAAATCACAGCTACAATTTCTGAGTACGTTGGGTTTATTTTTCTTTTGTCATTATTATTTAATCTGGTATTCAGCTGTTAGAGAGCTAAAATACCCAGAAATGAGGACATATCTGTGTTGAATTTATTGTTAGTGGCTTTGGTTATTTAGAATGCTTCCCCACAATACTTAATTACACAAGGGACAGTCACTGTGAGATGTCCTCATTTGTGACAAGGACAGTCACACATGAGGACATCTCACAGTGACTGTCCCTTGTGTAATTGCCACTTGAATGTATTGCTATTCAACCACATTTATGGGCCCGTTTGGACCACGACACACAGTAGCATCTACAGAGAAGAATATCCCAGGTGTAACAAGTTGTAAGAATATACCAACAGTTCTAAGAAGTTCCCTAGCACGTAGTAGCATCTACAGAGAAGAATATACAACATGAGGGCAGCCACTGTAAAGACAACATGATAATGTACACTCATTGTATGTGTACATTATCATGTTGTCTTTACAGTGACTGACCTCATTCAAGTGGCAATTACACAAGGGACAGTCACTGTGAGATGTCCTCATTTGTGACAAGGACAGTCACACATGAGGATATCTTACAGTGACTGTCCCTTGTGTAAGCCACTTGAATGTATTGCTATTCAACCACATTTATGGGCCCGTTTGGACCATGGCACACAGTAGCATCTACAGAGAAGAATATCCCAGGTGTAACAAGTTGTAAGAATATACCAACAGTTCTAAGAAGTTCCCTAGCACATAGTAGCATCTTCTAATTGTCTATACCACTTCACAAGGTATTGTTTGCACACATTGTTTTTGGTTCTTTTGATGACCCTTGTTTTGAAATTGCTATTAGGCCTTGTAGCTTATATGTTTTGATTGCTGGAGAGCTTCTAAAGCTAAGCAAGAAGACCATTGCACGAGTTATAGCCGCGCGCTCAGGTTTGAAAATTGTATATTTTTTAATCTAATGTATATTTTAATCCTTTTGCCATGTCATGTAATATGTCTTGCCTTGTAGCTTATATGTTTTGAAATTTCTTTTAGGCCTTGTAGCTTATATGTTTTGATTGCTAGAGAGCTTCTAGAGCTAAGCAAGAAGGCCTTGTAGCTTATATGTTTTGTGTACTTTTGACAATTTTGCTTAGTCACTGAAAGTTGTAGACCGAAGTTTTCATAGCCCAATTTTTGCTTCCTGCGAAGAATGATCATGTCAGATAATATAAGTGAAGAACAAAATAGGGAGACAATCGCTAGTTTGTGGTCTAACTTGAAAAGAAAAGGTGATGGAAAATTTTATTGTCCCTGCAAAATTTGTAAGGGCTTAAACCGTAGAAGATTGCTAATCAAAACAGTTAAGAGACATTGTAGGGAGAATGGTCACATTGAAGGGGGGCATGACTATCATCCACTGGTAAGTTGTTCATTATATCATTTTAACAATTTATATACATATGAAATCACTTGATGATGAGTTGAAGATCATGGTTTATTTATGTTAATCAATTTTATATAGGTTGATCTCCCCAGGGAAGTACATGATATGGAGGAACATGGGGGTGCGAATATCCAAGGTGAAGATAATGATCCCATGGAAGATGACGATCATGCGCTAGAAAACACAATTGAAGATGATGGTATAAATACATTGATCCATGACACATTTAGTCCAAGCGGATCTGATCATGATGATGATGATAGCCTTGATGTACCTCTACTTGAGAAGGCATACGAGCCCCTATACAAAGACTCCCAAACAACTCTTCTCTCTGCTGTATTGTTGTTGTTGAACTTGAAGGTTATGAATGGTTTATCCAACATAACAATGTCACGTATGTTAAGGTATGTCATATATGTCTTTATAGTTAACAAAGGGTGAATAATGTACCACTAATATTGTTTATATTAACAACTTATATTTTTTGTTGTAGATTGATAGGCGAGTTTTTGTTACCACCATCAAATATTCTACCTCGCTCATATCGAGAATTATCTGCTATTATGAAAGATATTGGAATGGAGTATCAAGCAATACATGCTTGTCCCAATGATCATATTATATATTATAAAGAACATGAATTTGCAACACAATGCCCTGTATGTCATACGAGTAGATATCGAACAGATCGAATAACAAAAAAGGTGCCTCACAAGGTTCTTCGTTACATCCCCATTATTCCACGGATGCGACAATTATTCAGGTGTACTAGCTTGGCACAATTTATGGATTACCATGCACGCAATAGAAGTCGAGATGACATTATTCGAATCCCTGCGGATGGTTCGGCATTTATGCACATAGAGGAAAAGTGGCAACACTTCAAAGAAGAACCTCGTAATCTCAGGCTTTCATTGGCAGCGGATGGTGTCAATCCATTTGGAGAGATGAGATCTGTTTGCTCGGTGTGGCCTGTTTTTGTTATCAACAATAACATTCCTCCGTGGATGTCAATAAAGAGGGAGCACATTATGTTGGCAATGATTGTTCCAGGTATTTTATCATTTGATAGTTATTAATTTACATGTACTTACAAATCTTACAGTAAAATGGTCACAATAATTATGTAATGTTACTGTTCATTCAAGTAGGTAAATATCAAGTTAAAGATATGAATGTATATATTGAGCCTCTTATTGACGAGTTGGTGGAGTTATGGAACGGTGTCACTATGTATGACGTGTCTAGACCAATAGGACAAAGACAATTTCAATTCCATGCAATACTTGTATGGACAATACATGATGCCCCAGGGCTAACACATTTTTGTGGTATGTTATAGTGAATTCAAGTTGCGCATGATAATTCTAATTATAAAAATCAACATATTTAATAATCCAATTATATCATTATCTTGTAGGTCTTCAAACAAAGGGAAAATTTGCATGTCCAGTTTGTGGTCCAAAGATGAAATCTCGTCATTCAAAAAGTTTAGGAAAGCATGTGTTTGATGAGTACAGACACTTCCTCCACAGGAATCATAAGTATCGAAGTATGGAAAAACATCTTTTCAATGGGAAAGAAGAGACTACATCAAAGCCACGAAGAATGACACCTCACCTATGGAAGTTGGAATATAATAGAATTAATCGTCGAGGTAATGTCGTTCCACTTAATGGTTTATGTTTGTAATTTATATATTTCTATTGTGATTTTTGTTTACTAATTATGTAATTGATGATCGTGAAGGTCGTCAAGGCACTACTGACAACCTTCCAAAGGGACTAAAAAGCTATCCCAGACAATTTAGTAGGTTGCCCTACTACGAGGACCTACAAATTGTGCATTTGTTTGATCTTATGCATGTTGGAAAGAATATAACAGAGACACTGTGGAAAATACTGGATGGAAGGCGTGACAAAGAAAAAATTGTCAAAATTTGTAATGACATTCATGAATCCAATCATGCACTGAAGAATTTCATTCACTCAAATAGAAATAGAGATTATATTAATATAAGTGCCCTTCCTTGGTTATTAACGGAGCAGCAAAGTGATGCCATAAAAGAAGTCATACGAAAAATTTGATTTCCCACAGGATTTGCTGGGAACATAAGCAATCTCATATCAAAGAAAAGTGAATTTGGGCTAGGGCTCAAAACGCATGATTGGCATACTTTCATCAAGGTAAGTTATGTTCTTCTGTATTTACAATATATTCATAAACTACGTGTACTATTCATTATGTTATGTTAGAAAATAATGAAATGATTGGTTTATAATTACTGCAGTATGTGCTACCTCTATCTCTCCCAGAGCACTTCAACAATAACATCAAAAAAGTGATATATGATCTTGGAAAATACATGAGGTAAGCAGTAATATCTGTTCAATTTGTTATATATATTTATTATATTCGCGATTTGTTTTTCTTGCTATGTAATCTATTGTATATTATTTTGTAAAGTCTCGTATTTATATATTTTTTGTGACTTGAATCTCTTAATGTAGGTGGTTGTCATCTAAAGAAATCCATAAAGAAGATATAAACTATTGGAAGAGAAGAATTCCTCATTTATTGTGTGAAATGCAAAAGTGTCTACCTCCAACTTTTTTCAATGCACAAGAACACTACCTCATACACCAAGTTGAGGAGATTGAATTGTGTGGACCTGCACACACTAGGTCAATGTGGATGGTTGAGAGGCACTTGAAATCTTTGAAGGCTTTGGTTCGACAAAGAGCACATCCTGAGGGTTCTATGGTAGAGGGATACATGGTATACCAGACTATGGTGTACATTACTGAATATCTTCCTAAGTTTGCTTCAAATATCCATGTAGATCGCATTTGGGATCTCGACCCTTTTAAAAAATTCAAAGGGGAGTACTTGATGGGGAAAGGTAGATTGAGGAAAGTGACAGGTAATAAATTATAAGATGTTATTGTAATAAATTTTTTCTTAATCTTCAAAATAAATCGGTTGTAAGTCGTCTATTTTTTTTTTGTACAGTTGCTCGAGAGTGGGATGCACTACATTTGTATATTGCAAACAATCTTGATTGGATGACGGTATGGATTGAACGATGTCAACATTCTGGTCACACATTAACATGGGAAGGTGTATCTTCATTGGTTAAAGAAGCTCATCGTAATGGAGATTCTAATGTTACGCAAAGGGAAATAGATTTAGCATATGGTTTAAGAGATTTCCAGGTACGTACAAAATTATTAATCACCCGTATGTTTATCAACTCACGATATAATAATTTTGACATGTTTCACATATTATTGAAGGTTAAACACCACAAGGGTATGTTCTGTAATGGTCAAAAATTTCGCGTCAAAGTGTTGGATGACACGAAGAAAACTTGTGATTCTGGAATAACTGCAGTCTTTCAAGTGACTAATATTTCATCTAGAAATGACTTAGATCCTCAAGAGTCTAAAAATCAATACTATGGCATTTTGGATGATATACTTGAGTGCGACTTTAGTTCCTTCAAATTAGTACTCTTCGTTGTCAAATGGTACAGGCTACGACTTAATCCAAATGATCCTAATAGAACTGTTATTGAACATGATAATGGATTTACAATGGTTAATACAAGGTCGTTTGAGCCAGTTGGGGATGAGCCCTATGTTCTTCCAAGCCAATGTGAACAGGTATTTTACTCAGAGGTTTCACATAAACCGGGTTGGTCATTTGTTGTTAGACATGAACCGAGAGGAAGGCCGATAAAGTATAATGCGATGGAAGAAGAAGATACCGAAGAAGTAGAAGATGATGTAGATGATGATCACGATCGACAATTATTGGATGATGTTCCTGAGACAAATTTTCATGAAGAAGAAGAAGAAGATGATGCTGCTACTGATGATGATGATGAAGATGATGTTGATGTTGATGATGATGATGTTGATGATGACGACAACGACGACGAGGACGAGGACGATGATGATGACGACGATGACGAGGATGATGATGATGATGATGATGATGATGATGATGATGATGATGAGGATGATGATGATGAAATTTAAAGGTATGCCATCAATCCTTAATGTATTTAATATTCATTTCTTGATAGAAATATATTTGTCTTAAATGGTTACATAGTTTATTCATTATCTATTTAAAAGCTATAAGTGTTATAATGTGTACGTTTTAATGTTTTTAATTTTTATGTGATGCTTATGATGGATGTGATTATGATTATGATGTGATTATGCTCACGATAATTGAATTACATTTGCAGGAAATTGAACCCCTTTCAAGAGCATCCCGCACAGTCTCATGGATCGACAGGTATAAGTCAATACACCTTATAGAAAGTCTATTTAATACACTTATCAATAGTAAGATTGATGTCTTCTAAGATCTCTCCCATTTGCAGGTACCAGCAAATAGGTATTTGTCAGAAGTGTCTTCCTCGAGTGAGGGAAATATAGGAATAGAAGAGGAAAGTGAGACATGCAGTTTATCTAGAATAGGGAGATTAACTAGAGGTCAAAGGACTAGAAGGAAATTCAATAAACACATGAAATTTTTCCTTTCTCAAGGGGGGTCATGTTCTTATGATGATGAGACGAAAGGCGACATCGAGGTGCCCTTGAGGTACCAACATCTACAGAAACATTGGGTACCCAAGGAACTTCCTCCAATAAACATTGATTTTTGTGTTAATGAGAGGATATATCGCATAGCACCATCATCATTACATGGTTTGGGCCTATTTTCTATGGATGGCATAAAGGTGTCTTACAACAAAGTTTCTGAATTGATGGAGTATGTTGGACCATGTTACGATTACAAAAGTTGGATGCATATTGTTCAATATAAAAAAAGTATGCGTAGGTATGCACTCTCGGCAAATTATATACAACAGCAAGACAATAATCAAAGTAAAAGTGTGGCTATATACATTGATGGAAGGCCAAAAGCAACAGGGAATATTGCGGGTTTTATAAATAGTACATGACCTGGGTCAACTATAAAGCAACCCAATTGCATATTTGAGGCGTGCGAGGGAAATCGTGTATTCATCTGTGCGATAAAATCAATACGTGCAGGGGAAGAGCTGCTTATTGATTACAATTTGAACCGCATAGATACAAACGAGGCTACTATCATGGGGGTGGTACATACTATTAAACCAACTTCTAATCAATGACTCCAACATACCATTTAGTTATTAAATTTTTGGCTAACATTTTTATACTTGATCTTTGACACAGGGGCACAATATGGAGCAACCGCCCGAAGGTGATGGTGACGATATTCCTAGCTCTTCTACACATGAGCAGGTAAAATTCATTGTAATTGTGCAAACTAGATAGAAGCAAAATGTTATTTTTTTTAATGTTATTTTCTTCATTGTTTTGGAGTAATTTTGATAATACTAATACTATTGTTGTCACAGAGGGCCGGTGGTCGGAGAGAGGGAAAGCAACCTGCAGTCCCTCAGGAGTCCCCCCTTGTGGACCCTTTTTTTATTGATTTAGCAGAGACCGATGACCCGATCGGTTCCATTAAAAAGCTGCTAAAGAAAATTGGGAAAGAACTTCTACGTTTGGTATCCATACATCCTCAGACTCAGGAAATAAAAGACAGGGCAGCTGAGTTGTTGCGCACTTCTGAAAACTTTAAAGTAAGTATTAATGAAATTTTTAATTATTACAAGAGTTCAATAATGGTTTTTATGTTATGCTCTTTTATGACATTAATTAAAATATGGATGCATTGTCTTTACAGAGTTATTTGCGTAATTTTGAACCCCATTCCCATGATGAGGCCGGTATTGCAAGTGGTTCAGGTAGATCACATGTTCCATTCCCCACTTGTGTTTTCCACTGAATATATATAGGAATGATCATAATCATTGACAATACATGCTCGAACAATCTTTTTTTTTAATGCTCTAACAATCTTGTCCATGCTAGTCCACGCGTTCTATATTTATGCATGCTCTAACAATTTTATTCTTCAGCTCCTTTCCATGATGATATGACAACGCCGCCTCCATCCAGGACAGCCACAAATGTCTTGCCGACTGCCATGTCAACAACACACAGCCTAAATGCACCAACTGTTGCACCATCTACTGGTACACAAATCCCTCTTTTTCTCTTTTTTGTTATGTGTTTAAGTGTTATGTGTTTACGATGTAGATCCCTTGATTGTGTTTGTGCCATGGGTGCTCTGCACCAATTTATTTCCCTTGAAGTATTATTTCTTGGAGGCATTTGATAATGGTTTTCATTTTTTGCAATAGGAGATGCAACAAGTCCCGATGCAACATCATTTCCTGGATGTTCCCGTGTTCCTAGTACGGGAACGGTGAAGGATTGCGTATTGATCATCAGCGACGATGAAGGCGTTCCCTTAAAAGTATCCAAACTTCCAGGTACTTTAAAGTTATTATTATTCTATAGTGATATAATAGTAATTTAGTTTTTGATCACTCTTCATCGACTAATGATCCCATGATTATTTTGTAGGGAATGATATTTTTTGGTGAAAACTTGGTGACGAGTGTTTGCGGATATTCGGGCCCACCATACGTACATGGTGGAACATCATATCCTAACTAAAACCCCAAACCACTATTTTGATTTCATATCATTGCTAGAATAGTTTTCCTTTTCATCAATTTCTTGAACTATATTAAAGGTAGCTTCTCTTCATTTATGAGTCTAACATGTTTTTTTTTACTTAAAAGGTGGAATAACCAAGATAAAAAGTTGAAGGATGATCTTGTACATAGTATGACCCAGCTTTTTGGACCTCGTGCATTCGAGAGAAACAAGCTCCTTGAAAGAGCTGGTTTATGTTTGAAGTATATTAGGGACCAGTACAGGAAATATTTAGAGGTTAACCCAAGGCACGAGCGTCTGCCCTGTGTTCTTGAGGCTGAGTGGCAGGGTTTGATTTTGGATGGAAAGTATAAAGCCGACATGAAAAAAGGAATTACGCCAGTAGAGAGTAGAGCAAGGTATGTGATACTTTTGAGAATGTAATTATGTACTAATTAACCTCTAAATTTTTCCTATACTGGTCTCTAACATATTTCAAACTTTTCATAGATTGCCTGACACATCAAAGGCAACAAAGGCAAGATTAGAAAAGCACGGGACACACAAGCTCGGCTCTGGTGGTTTTTCCAAACTTCAAGCACGAGTTGTAAGTATTAGTAAATGAAAACTTGTATCAATTTTTTTTTATATTGCAAGGAAATTTTTTTTGATCAAACAATGCAAGTAAAATTCACCATACCAAGAAAAAATGTAGGGGTCAGAGTTCAATAGATGCCTCACAGAAGAGGACAAGAGAATTGGCTTCCAACAAGGCTATAGAGCCGTGGCTGAACGGCTACGAGCTGAAATCAGTGTGCAAGGTTCAAATAATGATGCATCTGAGCCACAGGTAAATAAGCTAAATGAAATTTATTTCAAATTGAATACTTTACCAATTAGTCTATTTGATGTTAAGTTCTAATATAAAGTGAGTATATCTGTTTTAAGAAAGCAATGATAACAATGTGTAGGATATTGGAATGCAGCCTGACAATCCTTCTACACAATCTATGCATAATGAAGGTTCGCATGATGTGCATCCTAGTGGTGGAGGTATACATTTGCTATTAAAATTTTTATATGTAATTACAATTGGTGTTTGGATTAATGTAACATTTTGTATAGCAACTGTAGAGGATCGAGGGGTCGGTGCTCATGAGCATGTTGAGGTTGAGTCTAGACAAAATGATGTGGCCAGATCAGGTAATTAAAGAGCGCCACAGTTATGTTCTTTAAAATAATTAAATACTTGTAACAATTATAATTAAATATTTTAAATTTAACTCTTTTATTTGTTATTGTAGAGGACCCCCCTTTGCAGCAGCATAGGAATTTGAGATCATCAAGAACAAAGAACAAAACAACTGATGAGGGGGGTATTGATGATAACACTGATGCTCCTCTTAGAGCTTACATAGAAAAAAAAATTAGAAAGAGAAAAAAGAAATGATTGTCATCTAAATACCTTAATTGATAATGACTGAATTTTATGTCTCAATGAATTTAATTATGTGCTAATGAATGTTCATGAATTATGTGTTTATTTTCATATTGATGAATGTTGTGTGTTAACGAATCTAATGTGTTAATGAATGTTATCATGTGATATTGATTGAATGTTACATTTTATTAATAATTGAAAGAATGAATGAATGTTAGATGTTAACGGGGAATGTAGAGTGATGTTAGGGGGAGGGGGGTGGGGCCAAATGAGCTTCCACCTTCACGTGGTTGGCCCTGTTTAGTAGAGAATATTAAACTATATTCTCGAAACAAAGTGAAGCTCAATAAGATACTAAATGAGTCAAAATGGTTATCAAGGTCCTCTATCCATAAGATACTTGTAGTCAAAATGGTTATTAATAAGATACTTGTAGTCAAAATGGTTATCTAGGTCCTCTATCCATTCCATAAGTTCTTCACCATTCAAACTTCCTCCATAACAAGGAATGTGCTCTAGGTTAGTCATGAAGCCTAGCATGGACTCTCTGTCAGATAGAGCCACTATTTCAGAGCCTTTTTTGTGCATTTCCTTCAAGCACTGTACAGTGTACGGATGTGAAAGGGAGGGCAGACCAGTGTGGAAGTTAGAGTATTTATATCTTATGCTTTGAGAGTTTATTTGGTAGATTCAAGACACCTTATATCAAAGTTATTCCTTTTTCTTATCTGTTGTTCTGTCAAACCCTCATTTTTTGGGTTATTGCATTCAAATGGCCTTAACTTGCAAATAAACCATAGGATATCCTCTGTTCTTTGTAAAATGCAAGTTAAGGGGGTTTATTTTCATATTTTAAAAGCTTTGGAACAGGATACTAAGCCAGAGAATTTCAAGAGCAAGCCCTAGGTCAAGAATCTCAATGTTCTTGACTAGGAGTTGATGGATTATGCGAGATCAGAGGGTAGCGGCAAGTAAAGGACCTCAAACCTTGTTGAATCTAGATCTTTAGAGCATGGTGGACATATTCAAACTCTGATCTTGGTTTCATGCACCCATTTTCAATGCCTTGTTTTGGAACCCACACCCAAAGGCATGCATTAGGTCTGCGGACTCAATAAGGACATTGATATGCTGGAGTGGAGTCAAGGTCTGGGAGTTGGAGGATTGTTAGAACATCAAAAAGGGTACTCAAAAAACATATAAGTTCATAAGGTCCTTTGTCAAATTGAAGAGTTATTGCTGCAGAACAGGTTTTGGAGACCTACTAGAGTCACTAGGTCTATTTGGACCCGTTTGGACCACGACACACAGTAGCATCTACAGAGAAGAAGTTTGGTATGCAATGGTCTTGAAACCTCCTGAGAAATTCTTGGTATGCATTTGTGTGGTGCAAAAGATTCGTTGAAAGAGAAAAAGAAGAAAAGAATAGAAATGATTTTTTTTCTTTTTATGTCATATACTGTAACCAACTACTTATAACTTGCAAAAATTATTATAACCATTTGAAATTGAAACTTAGTTTAATGTGAAACTGAGAACTGCTTTATTAGAGCTTTCTGTGATTTAGATTCAGACATCAAGAACATTGTTTGCCTAATATTGTGATTAATGTTTATTTATTAATATCTCATACTGACAAACAATTGATAATTGTAGGGAAAACGTCATTGGGGGTCTTTGAGGATCCACCATAAGCCAAGGAGAAAATGTATTCAAATGCTAAAGATGGTGTAACAATCCTTACAGCTGTTGAACCTTGCTGTGTAGATCATCTCCGATTCTCCAAGTTCAACAGTACTGTGGTATTCCTTTGGATACTTCTAATGGTAAATTTCAGACATCAAGTTCTTTTCGTATGAAACTACTACATTTGTAATCTGTAGTTTTAAACTTTTAGTTTATAAATGTTCATCAGCTTTAGTTCGTATGCTGCCATTTCAAGTATGATTAATGAAGTTACCTTTATCACAGGATGAAAGTGAGCAGTCAGCATACTGGTACGGAGCTGGCAGCATTGATACGGTGACTAGGGCATCGTTTAATGGTGGTATTGTGTTTTCCCGTATTTAGGGCATCGGCCTTTTGAAGAATTGCCTTCATCTTTCTTAAGTCTGAGTTTTAAGTTTGTTTATCTCTCTCGGTGCTGTTGAAAATACAAATGACAACGTTCTTGTTTGTTTTGCCCTTATATCCCGATGTGATTTCGCGGAGGGTTACGGCGCTGTTGAAAACACAAATGAAAACACAAATCCCTTGTATAATTGCCACTTGAAGGAGGATAGTCACTGTAAAGACAACATGATAATGTACACTTACAGCCCGTGTACATTATCATTGTGTCTTTAGAGTGACTATCCTCATTTGTTGAAGAAGAAAAGCATTAATGTGGCTGAATAGCAATACATTCAAGTGGCAATCACACAAGGGACAGTCACTGTGAGATGTCCTCATTTGTGACTGTCCTTACAGTGAGTGTACATTATCATGTTGTCTTTAGAGTGACTGTCCTCATTTGTTGAAGAAGAAAAGCATTAATGTGGTTCAATAGCAATACATTCAAGTGGCAATTACACAAGGGACAATCGATCACTGTGAGATGTCCTCATGTGTGACTATCCTTGTCACAAATGACTATCCTTGTAAAGACAACATGATAATGTACACATACAATGAGTGTACATTATCATGTTGTCTTTACAGTGGCTGCCCTCATGTTGTATATTCTTCTCTGTAGATGCTACTATGTGCTAGGGAACTTCTTAGAACTGTTGGTATATTCTTACAACTTGTTACACCTGGGATATTCTTCTCTGTAGATGCTATTGTGTGCCATGGTCCAAACAGGCCCATAAATGTGGTTGAATAGCAATACATTCAAGTGGCAATTACACAAGGGACAGTCACTGTGAGATGTCCTCATGTGTGACTGTCCTTGTCACAAATGAGGACATCTCACAGTGACTGTCCCTTGTGTAATTGCCACTTGAAGGAAAAAAGCATTAATGTGGTTCAATAGCAATGTATTCAAGCGGCAATTACACAAGGGATAATCACTCTGAGATTTCCTCATTTGTGACTATCCTTACAGTGAGTGTACATTATCATGTTGTCTTTACAGTGACTGTCCTCATTTGTTGAAGGAAAAAAGCATTAATGTGGTTCAATAGTGATGCAGAGTAGTCAGGGCTTTTAGAATATACAAATATACATCCTTAACTCTCATTCCACCAAGGAAGAAGGAATTCCAATGGTTGAAACGTGAGTTAAGGTCTTTACATCAGTCAAACCCTGAAAATGAGGGTTTGTAAACAATGCACAGAAAATTTGAAATAACTTAGATATAAAACAAAGAGAATCAATCAAACCAACTTCCAAAGCATCAGATGTCACTATTACAACTTCCAGGCAAATTTTATCATCCAACCACCATCCGTACAGCCGTACAGAGTTCATTTTTCACCAGAAATGCACTAAAACAGGGTTATTTTTATTTTTTATGAAAGCAAAATGATTACAATACTGGTTCTCTGTCTGTCTTCGACCATTTGAAGCCTAAAATAGGCTCTCCAAATGTTGGTTCAACCATCTAGGTGGTTAGAACAGTTTATCCAACAAATGTCAAC
Organism: Chamaecyparis obtusa; assembly: GCA_027943335.1. NCBI lineage: Eukaryota > Viridiplantae > Streptophyta > Pinopsida > Cupressales > Cupressaceae > Chamaecyparis > Chamaecyparis obtusa. The sequence continues at coordinate 687,329 of BSBK01001036.1, forward strand.
TTTGCTAAGCAACTTTTAAAGTTGCATTACAACTTTGCAAACAACTTTGCCGAGAAGGTTAAAAATGTGTTGTGAAACTTTAGGAACCTTATTAAAGTTATTTTGGACCTTCAAACTTCTTAACAACATCTAAAAGACACCTAATAAACACTTACTATGCTCATTTCATCCAAGGACTCAAAAGATGCCCAAGGTTTATAAGTCACCAAGGGGTCTTGTGTCCAACAAGTGGATGTTTATAAGGAGATAAAATCAATCCTTAATATTTATTACAAACCAAGAAAACATCTAAAACTCCTATTCTAATTTATTGTCATTCAAAAAGACTCTGATTTGTCATTCAAAAAGACTCTGATTTGTCAATCAAAAGGACCTTTCACCAGTCAATCCTTCAAAGCTCCAAGGTGAAAATCTTATGTTCCAATTGATAGGATTTGACTCCTTGGCTTCATGGCAACTTCCTTCAATCATGGTGTCTTTGGCTTGCATTAGGGATGCCCCTGCATCAAATAGAAATGCATTCAAGTGGCAATTACACAAGGGACAGTACATGCCCATTAAAGTTGGTGTTTTGTTATCCAGCATGACAATGGAGACAACATACTCTGTGTCAATTTTACTGATCAAATTTCCCTCCGCCAGGCAAAGCAACAATCTGGGTATGATAAGGTGAAATTTTGTAGTCCTTTTGGGTATGATAACAGTTCCAGTTTCCAATAAGATGGTTCATTTTTATAATCTAGCTTCAATTTCTCTTGTGAAAATCTTTTTTTCATTTTATGGGTGGTAAAATATAATTATTATGCTAGAGGTGTGTACTTATGGATGATAATGAAACAAAATGATAAGATTTAAGACTCTTGTTTTTTTTTTAAATAGCAATTTAAGTTTCCTTCTATTATAAATTACTGTTTTTCTATTTTTTAATGTATCTTTCCAAATCTTTTATATCAATTTTATTTATGAAATATAAATATATTAATAATGTTTTAGTGTTTTTAGGATTAGTTTATATCAATTCTATGTATCATCATTCGTCATTCAATTGTCAGTATTATTAATTTAGACTGTGCAATTGTAGAACTACTCGAATATGGGTTGGATGGATACTCAAGCAGGGGAACCCTCCTCAAATATCTCAAGCAGTGAACTTGGAAAAATGTGTCCTGAAGGAACCCTTTCCATCAGAGAGATAAAAGTACAAACAAGTAAAAGAAGCAGGCTCTGCAAATATGTTTTTGAGAAGAAAAATGATAGATTATTCGAGTATGGTTCATGAGGTATATCTAAAAAGACATTTTTTTTCTTATTATAATAAAAGAGGAAGTTGTGAATGTCAAAGTTGAGTGAAACAAAAATTATTTTCATCAAATTTTATTAGGCTTGCTTTTGGGAATAGTTTCTTACAATATTGCTATTAAGATTTTTATTGTGTAGTTTTTAGATTAGGTTTATAAAATTATATTTCATGAGTAGTGATTCATATTAATCAATTAACGATACTTTTGGAAGGTATTTTCAATGTGTCAAATTTTGATATTTTTACAAGAATTAGATTGTGTAATTTTTTTAATTAAAGTCATTGACTCATATTTCATAAATAATAGTTCTCATGAATCCATCTCTTATAAGATTGAATAGTCTATTTAGGAAGTATTTCTGATAGTATGTCAAATTATGATATTACTATTACCATTAGATTGCATGGCTTTGAAGTCAACCTCGTTGACCCATATTCTTCTCTGTAGATGCTACTATGTGCTAGGGAACTTCTTAGAACTGTTGGTATATTCTTACAACTTGTTACACCTGGGATATTCTTCTCTGTAGATGCTACTATGTGCCGCGGTCCAAACGGGCCCATAAATGTGGTTGAATAGCAATACATTCAAGTGGCAATTACACAAGGGACAGTCACAGTGAGATGTCCTCATGTGTGACTGTCCTTGTCACAAATGAGGACATCTCACAGTGACTGTCCCTTGTGTAATTTCCACTTGAATGAGGACAGTCACTGTAAAGACAACATGATAATGTACACTTACAGCCCGTGTACATTATCATGTTGTCTTTAGAGTGACTATCCTCATTTGTTGAAGAAGAAAAGCATTAATGTGGCTGAATAGCAATACATTCAAGTGGCAATCACACAAGGGACAGTCACTGTGAGATGTCCTCATTTGTGACTGTCCTTACAGTGAGTGTACATTATCATGTTGTCTTTAGAGTGACTGTCCTCATTTGTTGAAGAAGAAAAGCATTAATGTGGCTCAATAGCAATACATTCAAGTGGCAATTACACAAGGGACAATCGATCGCTGTGAGATGTCCTCATGTGTGACTATCCTTGTCACAAATGAGGACATCTCACAATGACTGTCCCTTGTGTAATTCAAGTGGCAATTACACAAGGGACAGTCACTGTGAGATGTCCTCATTTGTGACTGTCCTTACAATGAGTGTACATTATCATGTTGTCTTTAGAGTGACTGTCCTCATTTGTTGAAGAAGAAAAGCATTAATGTGGTTCAATAGCAATACATTCAAGTGGCAATTACACAAGGGACAATCGATCACTGTGAGATGTCCTCATGTGTGACTATCCTTGTCACAAATGAGGACATCTCACAATGACTGTCCCTTCTGTAATTGCCACTTGAATGAGGACAGTCACTGTAAAGACAACATGATAATGTACACATACAATGAGTGTACATTATCATGTTGTCTTTACAGTGGCTGCCCTCATGTTGTATATTCTTCTCTGTAGATGCTACTATGTGCTAGGGAACTTCTTAGAATTGTTGGTATATTCTTACAACTTGTTACACCTGGGATATTCTTCTCTGTAGATGCTACTGTGTGTCGTGGTCCAAACGGGCCCATAAATGTGGTTGAATAGCAATACATTCAAGTGGCAATTACACAAGGGACAGTCACTGTGAGATGTCCTCATGTGTGACTGTCCTTGTCACAAATGAGGACATCTCACAGTGACTGTCCCTTGTGTAATTAAGTATTGTGGGGAAGCATTCTAAATAACCAAAGCCGCTAACAATAAATTCAACACAGATATGTCCTCATTTCTGGGTATTTTAGCTCTCTAACAGCTGAATACCAGATTAAATAATAATGACAAAAGAAAAATAAACCCAACATACTCAGAAATTGTAGCTGTGATTTTGCGGAGGGAATCTCTCTCGGCGCTGTTGAAAACACAAATGACAACCCGCTTGATTTCGCGGAGGGAATCTCTCTCGGTGCTGTTCAAAACACAAATGACAAACCGCTTTGTTCAAAACACAAATGATAACCGGCTTGATTTCGCGGAGGGAATCTCTCTCGGCGCTGTTGAAAACACAAATGACAACGTTCCTTTTTTTTTTTGCACTTATATCCCGACCAACATAAGGTCCATTTGTAATACAACATGATAATGTACACTTACAGTGAGTGTACATTATCATGTTGTCCTTAGAGTGACTATCCTCATTTGTTGAAGAAGAAAAGCATTAATGTGGCTGAATAGCAATACATTCAAGTGGCAATTACACAAGGGACAGTCACTATGAGATGTCCTCATTTGTGACTGTCCTTACAGTGAGTGTACATTATCATGGTGTCTTTAGAGTGACTGTCCTCATTTGTTGAAGAAGAAAAGCATTAATGTGGTTGAATAGCAATACATTCAAGTGGCAATTACACAAGGGACAATCACTGTGAGATGTCCTCATGTGTGACTGTCCTTGTCACAAATGAGGACATCTCACAATGACTGTCCCTTGTGTAATTCAAGTGGCAATTACACAAGGGACAGTCACTGTGAGATGTCCTCATTTGTGACTGTCCTTACAGTGAGTGTACATTATCATGTTGTCTTTAGAGTGACTGTCCTCATTTGTTGAAGAAGAAAAGCATTAATGTGGTTCAATAGCAATACATTCAAGTGGCAATTACACAAGGGACAATCGATCACTGTGAGATGTCCTCATGTGTGACTATCCTTGTCACAAATGAGGACATCTCACAATGACTGTCCCTTCTGTAATTGCCACTTGAATGAGGACAGTCACTGTAAAGACAACATGATAATGTACACATACAATGAGTGTACATTATCATGTTGTCTTTACAGTGGCTGCCCTCATGTTGTATATTCTTCTCTGTAGATGCTACTATGTGCTAGGGAACTTCTTAGAACTGTTGGTATATTCTTACAACTTGTTACACCTGGGATATTCTTCTCTGTAGATGCTACTGTGTGCTGGGGTCCAAACGGGCCCATAAATGTGGTTGAATAGCAATACATTCAAGTGGCAATTACACAAGGGACAGTCACTGTGAGATGTCCTCATGTGTGACTGTCCTTGTCACAAATGAGGACATCTCACAGTGACTGTCCCTTGTGTAATTGCCACTTGAATAAGGACAGTCACTGTAAAGACAACATGATAATGTACACAAGTACCGTGAAGGTAGTTGCAAGTTACGGCTATTTCATTGCATACCTGAAACAATGAAGATGTTACGGTCCACAAAACGTTTGTGCTTGAAAGATGAACAAATAAAATTAAACTTCTAAATAACCAGAGCCGCTAACAATAAATTCAACACAGATATGTCCTCATTTCTGGGTATTTTAGCTCTGTAACAGCTGAATACCAGATTACATAATAATGACAAAAGAAAAATAAACCCAACGTACTCAGAAATTGTAGCTGTGATTTCGCGGAGGGAATCTCTCTCGGCACTGTTGAAAATACAAATGACAACGTTTCTCTACATTATCATGTTGCCTTTACAGTGACTGTCCCTTATGTAATTGCCACTTGAAGGAGGACAGTCACTGTAAAGACAACATGATAATGTACACTTACAGCCCGTGTACATTATCATGTTGTCTTTAGAGTGACTATCCTCATTTGTTGAAGAAGAAAAGCATTAATGTGGCTGAATAGCAATACATTCAAGTGGCAATTACACAAGGGACAGTCACTGTGAGATGTCGTCATTTGTGACTATCCTTACAGTGAGTGTACATTATCATGTTGTCTTTAAAGTGACTGTCCTCATTTGTTGAAGGAAAAAAGCATTAATGTGGTTCATTAGCAATGTATTCCCAACATCTGTACCTGCATCTCTCTTATATACTACAAGTTACTTGCCATCAGAAATTGCAGTTCCCTCACGTGACATTGATGGTGAAGTGTTCTTTTCAAAACCATCATCTGTGGTTACCAATGCTCCTGTTTTAGGCAATAAGTTTGTTGCATTCCATGAGCCATTGGTCAAGTTTCTTCTACGAGCTTCTGATGCCTCAAAATCTAAGCAGCGCCTACGCATGCCTCGTTGTGGTTGATTATCATTCTGTACATGAATTATAATGAGTAATCAGTTTTGGGCCTTGGAATCTTGTATGTAACATGCACAGGCATTTCATGGCTAAATGAATCTATTTAAAAGCATCAACTTTTCTTACATGATGCTGGATACATAAGTAGAACAAGCGTATATCAAATTGGAAGCAATCAGAACTCCACAATGACATATTATTTAGAGTACTCTTCAGTTTAAGTAATAATGCATATATTGACACTGTAAAGACAACATGATAATGTACACTCACTGTAAGGACAGTCACAAATGAGGACATCTCACAGTGACTGTCCCTAGTGTAATTGCCACTTGAATGTATTGCTATTCAGCCACATTAATGCTTTTCTTCTTCAACAAATGAGGATAGTCACTGTAAAGACAACATGATAATGTACACTCACAGTGAGTGTACATTATCATGTTGTCTTTACAGTGACTATCCTCATTTGTTGAAGAAGAAAAGCATTAATGTGGCTGAATAGCAATACATTCAAGTGGCAATTACACTAGGGACAGTCACTGTGAGATGTCCTCATTTGTGACTGTCCTTACAGTGAGTGTACATTATCATGTTGTCTTTACAGTGGCTATCCTCATTTGTTGAAAGAAAAAAGCATTAATGTGGTTCATTAGCAATGTATTAAATTAATTTATTTTTTTTAATCCACCCACGGGCGTCGCAATTGCGACGGAAACCCGTCGCAATGCGATGCAGGCGCCCGTCGCAATTGCTTGGGAGGTCCGTCGCGATTGCGACGGCCCTCCGAAGCCATGCGACGGGGGGGCGACGGCCATGCCGCTTCTTAAATCTTAGTCACATTGCGACGGATATGTGTCGCAATTGCGACGGCTACCCATAGACGTCGCAATTTGCGACTAAAAAATAGCGACGTCTATGGGTGTTGCTATTGCGACACATAGCTGTCGCAATTGCGACACATAGCCGTCGCAAAATGGCCCCAAATGTATTAGTGCTCTATTCTGATAAATAAAGGAGAATTCATTCCTGATCTGCAATGGGGGGGAGAGTAAGAAGGGATATTAGGGATTAGGGATGATTGATGAACGTGCACGAGTTGATAGGAAGTCTTTCATTTATGCGGAGGAGTGTAAATTTTGTCTGTAGATTGGGTAGGGACAAGGGTTTTAATTTCCAGTGCTTCGTTTCTAAGTTCAGTTTTAGGATAGGGGCTTGGTTCCAAAACATTAAGAATCTCAAAATTATTTTGCAGAAGAAGTGATTCCTGTTTCTGAGTTTGATGGATAGAAAATATTTTTGATCGATTAAGGTTTCTGGCTTTTATCCACCCAGAGTCTGCTTTCTCGGATTCATCTTCTAGCCTAGGACATGTTTGTTCCCTACCCACCCTCCCTCTATTCGCATCAGTGAATATCATTGGAGATTGAAGCAGGTGAAATCACTGGATGGGGGGACCTTCATGCCCTAGTTGGTTCCCTGTAGCAGAGCGAGGCATCTCCAGAGGAAAACTGAGACAGTTGTCTATTCGCAAATTTGGTTTTAGAAAAAACCTCAAATTGTTTGTCTAAAAGTTCTTTCGTGAAAATCGCATGCCGGCTTCGATGAAGCAGAGCAGACATGATAACTTCGTTTGTTTCCCAATAGTCACAAATTATTAAAATATGTCAGAAACCCGTGATTTCATTTCCGTGTCTGTGCCTGCAATGCGATTTTTGCATCCCATTTTTCTGTGCCTTTCTACTATTGAACTACAGAGAAACCAACACTGGACCTAAAGTTGTCTAGTTTAGGAATATAGGTGTCGCTCCAAGCAATCCCAATACTTTTTTTAGGATTTTCGATTCCCGATACACCCAATCACCAATTACTTGGAGGAGTATGCCCAATCTCTGATTGTTGTTGCTCACAAGGTTATGTTCAGACTAGTCCTCCCAATTCGCAATGTATACAATCTGAGATTTCAAAATTGATGCTTCTGGTTGATAAATTCACAGTCAGGGTTTGATGTTTTTCCTTTTATCCTCGGTAGTGACCGCGTTTGGAAGCTTGGAAGGGGGAACCAACCGTTTGGTGCCTCCGATGCTTTGTCTCCCCTATCCCATAAACTGTCTCTGTCTGTAATCTAAATCAAATTTATATTAAAATTATATTTTTAATATATTTTATTTTATAATAATATTATATCTTATTTTACAAAATAATTTAAATAATTCTTTTAAAAAAATACAATGATAAAAGTAAATGTTTAAATTTTAAAATAATATGACATACTATACATTATTCAAATATTTTGAAATATAATATATAATATATAATATATATATATATATATATATAGTTAAAAAAATATATAATTTATTAAAAAATATAATAGAAATATGTTTATTATATTTTATGTTAAATATAATGTAAAAAATATATAAATTATCATTTTTACATACTAAAAATTTATTATATATATTTTGACACTACATTTTGTGTCCTTTGACATGATTTCTAAATATATTTCAAAACATTTTTACCAAAAGTTTTCCAAAATAAATTAATTTTTTTTATTGAATTATTATTGTAAAGAAAATCTAGTTTTTAATAATATTATAATTGCATTTGTTTTATTTATTATTATTTTTTATAATGAATGAGTGCAATAATTATTTATTAAATTCAACTTTATGTATTACATATTTATTTTATATAAATAATATTTTAATTATTTCTAATATTCTTTATTTATATAATAGATATGCATGCAAGGATTCACAAGGGAGGGACATGCATTGAATGGTATGCTTAGTTTTTTAGAGAGTTTGAGGGGAATTTTTACATTGGAAAAAAGTATTGAATTTTTACCTTTTTTTTGCTGGGCTCATGGTTATCATTCTTGCAGTCATCTCTTTCCTTGAGGCCTTTGCACGTCTTCTAAATTCGATGGGCCAAGAATCTCATTAGGATATTGGATTGGTAAGTGTTTTTTAATTAAATTGTATTTGTTATTACTTCAATTATAGAGAGAATCTTCTTAGTTGGAATTAATTCATTTCATTGAGTTATCTAAATAATGTATTAATTTAGGGAAAAAATGGATATTATAAAGAGATTTTAGGAGTAATAAATGGTTAGAATATTTCACAAAATGGTTCAAGATAGATTTAAATAGATTTTAGTTAAATTTTAATTTGGAAATAGAAACATTTTATGAGTTTGTTTTTTTAGTACTTGCAAGTACTATTGTGCATCCGAGTTTTTTGTGTTAACTAGTGATTAAATAAAACTGTTTAGACCAATTAGAATTTTTTAGATTTTGTATTTTGTAATAAATTTTATATTTTGTAAAGTTAGATGCAATATTTTTAACTTTATAATTTATAGAAATCATTTTTCTATCATTTGATTGGCTAAATCATTTGAAGTCTTATTAGAGGAATAAACGAATTAAAATTTACCGTGTTTGTTATTTATTGTACACTTTATATTTAATATAATGAAAATGCATTGCTCCTTCCATATTGCATAGTTTTTGGCTTGGAAACAATTTTTGTTTCTATTTCATTAATTTTATATTAAAAATTTTAAAATTTAAATTATATTACATAAGTTTATTTTAGTAATATATACTTTTTAAAAATATTTTAAAATTTATTATATGTAAATTATGCATTAATAAATATTTAGGTAAACAAATGTGTGATATACAAAATATTATAATTTAAATTAATAGTAAATAAATATTTTATTTTATAATTAATTAGAAATGTTAAATAAAAATAATATATATTTATATTATATAATTTTCTAAGATAAATTATTATATAATATTATTATAATATAGAATATGATATAAATTAAAATAATAATATTATATTTATAATTATTATATATTCTAAATATATTATATTATAATTATAATTTATGTATAATATAATAATACAATATTATATATACAATAATATTAATCATATGTAATAAAAAATATATATCAATAAAATAAAATTAGCACTATTAAAATTAAAATTAAGGTTTAAATTAATTATAATTTGCAATCAATAATTGTTTATATAATTATAATTTTAAAAATTATTTATTACTACAATTATCATTATATAAAAAATTATAATTATATAATTATATAATTAATTAAAATATCTTATATATTATAATAAATTTATTAAAATTAAGATTAAATTTATATTAAAAATTAAAATTAAAATTAATTACTAAAGGCAAGTACTTGGCCACTATGTGGCACTTGTTTAATTTTAAACTAAGATTCTAAATAAGACTTATTAGTAAGTAATATTTGTATTTTAATAAAATCATTATTTTGTTTTGCTAAGTGACCTTTAGTTTAGGTCTAATTATAATTGATATGATTAGTAATGATATTAAATATAGAAAATTGCTCATTCTAATGATTAAATTAGTTATTCTATTTTATTAGTTTGTTAAGTTCATATTATATCTATTAATATTATGGAAATATGAGTTAAATAATACCTCGGGACTATAGTTTATGGTCATTTTATTGTAGTTTTGAATTTGCGTATATGTGTGTCCTTGACCTAATCAGATGCATACATGTCATTTGCACATTATGTTATCATTAAATCCTTGTCCATGTTTCATATTGATCATAATATTGCAATTTATTTAATGCGAATTCCTTGGTGGATTTGCCTTGATGAGTTTTCTATACCCTATTCCAAATTCCATTTATTACCAAATATAGAGTGTAGTAAATTTTATCAATGTGTTATATTGTAATCCATGAACTAAAAGGTGAGTTGTTATTGGTGTCTTAGGACAAATAAGTATTATTGACTTGTTGTTCAATACAATATGTGTATAAGATAATTAGCATGTGAGATCTTGTCTTCATTTATTTTGAGAATTAAACATTTTTTGTATAAACTTTTTATAATCAAAAGTATTTTTTTTATAATGATCATTTTTTTCTCTATCCAATATGTAGTCCCCTTTTATAAACATAAGGGATCCCCTCTGAATGGTTACATTTGTTGGTTTCAAAATAGTACAACTATTCATCTAATTAGTTATTTATCAAACTAATTAACTCCCTCCTTTAAGAACCAAAAGATCTTTACATAATGATTTTACAAATAAATCACTCGGTCTTTTATTTGTAACTTCAGAGAAGAAAATATAATATATAAGATAATATCTAGTTTGTAAAATAATTATCCTCAAATAATTAGTTTTACAACCTAATGTTCACTTTCAAACCATTAGCAGCACCCAAAGTTTCACACTAAAAAATAAAACCAGCGAGGATCCTCTAGATTTCCTGTGAATGCAATTAATCTTTCTTTTGTCTCGATTTCAATTCTCTCATCCTTATGCACATCCTTGTCCAAATAAATTAAATAAATAAGTTGGTAAATAATTAATTTGCGTCCAAATGTAATGATTAATTACAAAACAATGGCATTAATGATTTTTTTTTTTAATGCGTACTTGGAAAATCACAAAAAATGATTCACAAAATGCAAAGATATCCAAGAAGGGAAAAGGTACTTGCATCGTCCATCATAATTGATTGGTTTGATAGGTGTTTGTGTATTGATGATGGCAGAATTGATGTGACACCTCATCTTTATGATTTGAAATTTGGCTTTAGTTACATGCTTGCTAGGGTGGCGAGGTCTTGGAGTTGCTCTAGGTAAAAAAATCCCTCGGTGTAAAGTCTAAATGTTGTTGTTAGAGAAATTCAATCAGGTCCTTTAAAATTTATCATAATAGGGCCCTAATAAGGAATTTGGCTACATGTACTAGTGATTCTTATTAAAATATAAAATCATGAAAAATAAACTATGAATGATTATTGTACAGTGAGGGCATGTGTGTTGGAATCATTTGTATGATCTTCGTTGGCTCTAGATGGACTAAATGGTTCATTTGTAGATTGAGGTGGTGAAGTGGATATGGGTGATGATGATATATGTGGATCAATAGTGATTAAAGTTGTGAAGTAGATGAAATATTATTATCAATAAAAAAAGAGTATGAATTGTTGAAATATTATTTTTCTGAAATAATTTTATTTTATTTTTTTAATTTGATCTAATAGTAATCGTGTATGCATGTTTTTTTCTCATAGATTATATAAAAAATGAATTAAATAAATAAAACTAGTATTTATGCATGATTTTGTAACATTATCATACTAGAAATTTCTTTAAAAAAATATGGACCTATGAAATATTTTTAATAGATAATATTTTCCTCCTTTTTAGGCCACCAATTTATATATGAAAATTAGTCTCTAATAGATAACTTGAAAATAATCCATAACAAAAAGCCAACGTGGGGAGTGAATTCATCTTGGTGCTCATATTATCAACTATTTCTCATTTATGAATGATAAAAATTCATTCTTCAAAATGAGGGAATAATTGAACAATGCAATTGGATACCCAAAACTCTTGAGAAAATAATTGGGAAGTGGTTTTCCCCAAATGGCTTGAATCATGTCAAACCCTAAGAAGCAGAAGGATTCATTGAAGGGTGTGATGTTACTTCACAAAATTTCATAGTATGAGCTTTTTAGAGGTTAGAGGTGTAGTAGGAAATTTTAATTAGTTTTCAAGAGGGGTAAAATATTTTTGTAAGAGAGAAAGTTTAATGTGAGAAAAATTTAAAAATAATATAAAAGATAATATAAAACAAAAGTTTATGAAATACATTATATTGAATTATAGGTTTCATTATATTAATACTTTATTTAATTTCAAAAAAGAAAATTTAACATGGTGAGAAACATAGGCAAAATAATATTAGACAAAGGCTACATTGTTAAGTGAAGTCTATTTGAATGGGTAACCTTCAAATAGAAGATCAATTGTTTTGACATTAAAATAGAATGTAACTATGTATAATCTCCTTAAGTATATTATTTATTTAACTATATTTTATTATTGACCTAACCATTGCACTTCTTTTGGTACAAATACTAGTTTATCTAAACTTTGAATCATATTCTTTCATGTATTATAGAACAAGTTTGAGACATTAGAATAGTACTTAATATCCTTCAAAATATGCTAATGTGCTTTCAAACACCTTCCTTTTACCTTTTGTACTTTCAAAGTCGAGATGAACTCATAGCTGCCAAATACATTTGCTTTAAAAATTCAAAACCTCTTTTCATAAGACAAGCAACTTATATTCCATGAGACTACATTTATTTGAGGCATTACATTGAACAATTCAAATGCACTAAGCTGGCAAAACTCGGTGGATTTTGGGATTACCAAAGGCATTTTCTTAAGGGCTTCTGAAGGCTGTGCATATCAACAAAATTCATTGGGTGTCACAGTTTTCTATTTAAACTTTAGTTTTATATTTAAATATTATTTCAAATATATATTTTATATATTTTAATAGGAGTAGGATATTCAATTTATTTATTATAATTTAGAATAAGAAATTGTTTAAATTGATGTTTCTATTTACATTAAATATTTTAAACTATATTTAAATTGAAATTTACATAATACTATAATATAATTTATGTAATAATATACTAATTTAATTTTTGAATTTAAAATAAATTATTTTTATAATTAAAATAATGTGTTAATTAAATTATATATATTAATTGTATTTAATTTTTTTTAAATTTTTTGATAGGCAATAGGTCGAAGCTAAATAATTTTATTGATGATGATAAACTTATTTATAGTCTATCTCACTAGGGGCACGGGTAGGAAAGAGCTAGACGAAAAAAACAATTTAGCCTCAAAAAATATGAAGAAAAAATGCATAGTCACAAAATCTTATAAACTTGCGGTTTTACATATAGGATAATTCTTGAACAATTTACAAACTACCCATTATGGATGAGGAAATTCTTCCTATTACAAGATATTATACATTGATACAATGCCAAGCCTTCTTGTTTCATAAGGTCTACAATTTTATCCCGGATGTCCTTCCTCATTCCTGTTGATATTCTTGGTTCATCTTATAATTGGACTCCTCTTGAGAGCCTAAATCTGCATTTGTCATAGCCAAAATTTTCTTGCAGAACATATTAGAATATACAATTAAGACATTACTATTTCCAATACAAGGACATGGAACTTTAAGGGACTACTCTACACCTCCATCAACATCAAGATGTCACATATTACCTATTCTTTATCTTAGTTAAGCTTTAATATGAAGCATTGAACCCAAAGTATCAGTTTAAGAACATCTAGAACTGCCTATAATCTGTAAATGAAACAACCACTTTCTCATCTAAAAAACTCTGCTTAACATAGTTTTTCTTGTCATATTACAAGTTAGTCACTTGATTGAGACTGATCCCATACTAATCTGACTACTAAAAGAATAAGAACAATGATCATTAGGAAATTTGGCATGTCATTGATACCTCCTCAAGAGAGCAAAAAAGCTAAGTACTATTGTATCACTTTTTGGTTTTTTGGTGTTAACTAGTGATTAAATGAAACTCTTTCTGCCAATAAGAATTTATTATATTTTACATTTTGTCATAAATTTAGATTTTGTAAAAGTTTAAATGCAACATTTTTAAGTTTATAATTTATAAAAATTATTTCACTATCATTTGATTGGCTAGATCAAATGAGTTCTTATACACAAGAATTTAGGAATATGAAATATGAACAATTTTATTTCCACATTTTTAGGCATTATTAATATTATTGATATTTTTATTATGTTTATTATCATAAATTAAATTAAATTTTATTTTTATTTAATATAAATATTAAATATATTAATAATGTAAATAACAAACTAACACGTATTTGTTAGCTTGTAAAATTGTATTCCAAATAAGATTAAGTTTATTTTATACTTTACAAAATAATTTAAATTAACATAAAAATTAAATAAAATTAATTACAATTTATAATTTATATTATTAAAATAATTATAATTAAATATAAAATTACCTATTGCTACATATATAATTATTATCAAATAGTTCTATAATTAATTAAAATACATTTAATAATTATAATACATTTATTAATATTAGAATTACAATATTATTTTAAAGATTTTAATTATTATAATTCATATATAAAGATTCTTATAATTACATTATAATCTTGAATTTAATTAATTTTTTTATTTCATTTTATTAAATAATTATTAGTATTTATAATAAATATAATAATATTAGATTTAGATTTATTTATGACTAAAATTATAATTAATTCCCGCAAGTAATAGCCATTACATGACACTTGTTAACATATGCATTATATTCTTTTAATGAAAATCAACATGATCTTGCCACATTGTATATGTGTGTGTGTGTGTGTGTGTGTGTGTGTAGACTATATATATACACACTTATCTTTATATTTATATAATGTGACTATGAGTTTATGCCTTTTAAGGTGCATAATGCATAAATTGATAAGAGAGCTTTTATCATAAGAATCCAATCATACATCTCTATTAACATATGCATGATATTAATCTAAGATATCAATCTTAGATTAGGTCTCCATTAATTCTATGCTCTCTCTCCATTAATATTCTACCGAAACTTCCTCAAAATCAATACTAGAAACCATCAAATAATAGATAATCAATCCAGAAAACACTAACTTCATTTACATACTATCTGAAAATGAACATTATCCCATCCAACGAGAAAGCAAGATAAGTATTTCCTCTAGAGCATACATCCGTATCAGTGTAAGTAACATTGGCGATTCAAACTGAGATAATCATGAACAATATTTGCAGATAATCATGCGGGCAGTACTTGATTCAAGAGAAATCAAAGCTGTGGATCACAAAACCACTATCCTCCTAGACCTGAAAAGGGTATAGGCCTACACCATTTTGTCTTTCCCGGGAACTCCCAATTGTTTTAAGCAGAGAAGAAGTTATGAGAGGAATTGTAAAAATGAAAATAAAAGTAGTAGGCTTGTTGAACATTAGTATGTTGATTTTTATTGCAATTATAATTAGTTCCTTGGTTCCTTAGTAATTGATTTTTATTGCATCGTTGTCTTTGGTTTGTCATTTTGTTTTGAGTGTCCAGTGATTTAAACCAAAGACTTCGACTTAGCCCAAAAATGTGCAAGTCTACATTAGTATGTTGCTTTTTATTGTAATTATAATTAGTATGAATGAACAAAATAATGACAATGCAATATTTGTCGTTATAGCGTCGATGACTTCGGTCAATGTGCTTATGTGTCAATGTGGTGTTGGGCCATGCATGTTGAAGACGTCACGCACAACAAGTAATCCTGGGCATCAATTTTGGGGTTGCCCAAATAGGAAAAAGGTCTGGATATGTAATTATATTTTATGTTTAAAAATAATGTGACAACTAATCATTTTAGGAAGAACTGATGTAGATTTGGTATTGCAGGGAAATAGTGGATGTCAATACTTTTGGTGGGTCGATGAAACCACATTTACATCTACCCCATCTACATCTATACTTGATGTAGGAAATGAGTGCAACTTGTGCAAGGCTCGAGAGGAAGCTCGTGCCGCCAAGATTGCTTTAATGGCGAAAGCAGAAATCATGTTTTTGTGATGCCTTCTTTGTGTAGTTTGCGCACTACTTTGTTGGGACCATATGCGTAAATGTGGTTAACAGAGGGCTATTGTAGATACATGAAGTTTTTTAGAATTTCAAGTAGATACGTTGGACATATTTTGATAAACTCATGAACTTTTTTGTTGTTTATGACTTCGTTATGATTTTGAATATAAAATTAAATATTAACCTTATTAAAAAAATTGAGAAATATTTATGATTTTTTCTATAAAATTAAATAAATTAATTAATAAAAATAAATTATTATATTAAAACAATTCAAAAAATAAAATAAAAATCATACTCAAATTCCAATTCCAGTTTCAAAAAGTGGAACCAAACAGAGGAAATACATCTCACTCATATTTCGGGTCAACCAAACGGTTCAAACTATAATCCGGAAATGAAAAACTGGATTATCAAATCCATAATTTGACCATTTCCAGCATTTGATCAAATGCAACATTTCCTAATTCCTGCTACCAAACGGGCCCTTAGTGACATGCTTGCTAGGGAAGTGAGGTCTTGCAGTTGCTCTAGGTAAAATCCCTCGGTGATAGATACATGCTAAAAATTGTGCCAATGTAAAGTCTAAATGTTGTTGTTAGAGAAATTCAATCAGGTCCTTTAAAATTTATCATAATAGGGCCCTAATAAGGAATTTGGCTACATGTACTAGTGATTCTTATTAAAATGTAAAATCATGAAAAATAAACTATGAATGATTATTGTACAGTGAGGGCATGTGTGTTGGAATCATTTGTATGATCTTCGTTGGCTCTAGATGGACTAAATGGTTCATTTGTAGATTGAGGTGGTGAAGCGGATATGGGTGATGATGATATATGTGGATCAATAGTGACTAAAGTTGTGAAGTAGATGAAATATTATTATCAATAAAAAGAGTAGGAGTTGTTGAAATATTACTTTTCTGAAATAATTTTATTTTTTTATTTGATCTAATAGTAGTCGTGTATACATGTTTTTTTCTCATAGATTATATAAGAAATGAATTAAATGAACTGAACTAGGTATTTATGCATGATTTTGTAACATTACCAAACTAGAAACTTCTTCAAAACACATAGACTTCTGAAGTATTTTTAATAGATAATATTTTCCCCCTTTTTAGACCACCAATTTATCTATGAAAATTAGTCTCTAATAGATAACTTGACAATAATAAAAAAAAATAGCATCAAAATTTACCACCAAACTATCATCAATTGTTTTAATTAAGCAAGTTTCTCTCATGCTTAACAATCTACCACTCTTCCTCTTTTAAAATTCATCCTTCAAGATGAGAGAATAATTTTTGCACACCAAAGACATTGAAGTCACCATCCATGCCAGAGTTCGCTGTGAATCATTGGCATACCACACAGCGAAGGCAAAACCACTCGCTGTCAAGTTATAAAAACCGCCACAAAAGACCCCATTTGGAGAAACCAGGTACTTTTTATTGCTGAGTTTGAATCCAGAAGAATTTATCTGATTATAGGACACACTAAGCATTGAACTACTTTGCTCTTGTGCTTGATTAAAGCCTCCTGGAAGAATATGAATTCCCCTATTGCCATCGCACATCAACAACAATGCAATTGGATACCCAAAATTCTTGAGAAAATAATTGGGAAGTGGTTTTACCCAAATCGCTTGAATCATGTCAAACCCTA
Organism: Chamaecyparis obtusa; assembly: GCA_027943335.1. Taxonomy (NCBI): domain Eukaryota; kingdom Viridiplantae; phylum Streptophyta; class Pinopsida; order Cupressales; family Cupressaceae; genus Chamaecyparis; species Chamaecyparis obtusa. Next base: position 704,919 of record BSBK01001036.1, read on the forward strand.
AGAAGCGGAAGAATTCATTCAAGGGTGTGCTGTTACTTCACAAAATTTCATAGTATGAGCTTTTTAGAGGTTAGAGGTGTAGTAGGAAATTTTAATTAGTTTTCGAGGGGTAAAATATTTTTAAGAGAGAGTAAGTTTAATGTGAGAAAATTTTAAAAATAATAAAAAAGATAATATAAAACAAAAGTTTATGAAATACATTATATTGAATTATAGATTTCATTATATTAATACTTTTCATATTATTAGTACTTGCCGGTAGGCTAAGTATTATTGTATCATTTTTTGAGTTTTTGATTGAACTAGTGATTAAATGAATTGTTCTACACGAATGAAAATAAATTTTTTTTTAGATTTCATTATAAGTTTTTTCATTTCTAAAATATAGATGTAAATTATTTAACTTTATAATATCTAGAAATTAATTTTTGATATCTCATTCGATGAATGCATTTGAAGTCTTATTATAGGAGTGAACCAATTAAAATTTACCACGTTTTTATTTATTTTTATCTGTAATTAGGATTTTCATTTATTTTATTTTTTTTATATTAATTGTATATTAAAAATTTTAAATTATATTACATGAGTTTATTTTAGTATATAATTCACTTTTTCTAATGTAAATAAAAATATTGTAAATATTAAAATTTTATTTTGAATGATAGAACTTGGTTACAATGAAAAAGATTTTTGACTTGCAAAATTCTAATTCTTGACATTTAGGTAACAAGCATTCAATTAGAAATAAATGTTAATAAAATAAAATATTTGTTAAAAGAAGTATAGAAATATAAGTTTTTTTATTATAAGATTTAAATTGTTGATTAAATAAAGTAGTAGAGAGTTATGTTATAATCTATTTTTTTCAAAAAATAATTTATTTTATCTTGTTTAAGTAAGTTTACTCAAATAAAAATATGCAAAGGAATTTTTAGTATGATTTTGAATTAACGGTGGACTGCTCTGCTCTTTTTCGATGTTTTTCGCGATGATTTTCGGTGCTCTTCGGCGAATTGCTTCCGGCGACCTTGGTTTTTGCCAAGGTGGCATCTTCCGTCCGGCCTTGTCCACATGGTGGACACCTGGTTTCCACCGTGCAGGCCCTCGATTTGGGCAATCTCTCTCCCACACTCGATATTAATGACTACAGAATGGTCGAGGATGGTCTTAATGGCGAGGCCTCTGAACCTGTACCTGGTAACTCCCCATCGCATGTTGATAAAAATGCCCAAAATGAAGGTAATCCCTCATCCACCTGCATTAGCGATCGGCCTAGGTCCTTCTCTGAAGCCGTGGCTCGATCTCCAGACATCGACACAAGGGCGAGGTTTGAATGTGATAACCTTCATAATGCTGAAGCGGAAGAAGATGGTAAGAACCCCTTCGCTCCTTTACCTCCTTTCTCTGTTGTTCCTAATCCTGAGATGTTAGGAGAAATAGTTAAAGAAAAAGAAAGGCTTAGAGATACAGCTATCTTTTTTTCTGCGGTTGATATAGATAAGTGTCCTCCAAGGAAATTTATGGACGACTGGTTCCACAATTACTCGAATAATAAACTAGGCCTGCACATCTCCTTTTGTAGACAAATACAGAAGGGTCTATATGTCATTTTCTTTGTGAATCATGATGCTCAGAAAGTGGTTATCAAGAAACAATACTGGAATGTTGGGTCAACGTCTTTCAGGGCCATTGCCTGGTCACCAGAGGCCGTCCATGAAGAGGTTCTTGCCCTCTTGGCTCCTAGGTGGGTGTTGGTTAAAAACATTCCCCCTTTTCTGTGGCATTTCTTGCCGCAATTGCTTGAACCAATTGGAAAACTCATCCGCATGGATGAAACTGTGCGGCTTGTCCCGCATATGGATGCGAGAATTTTGATCTCCTTATCTCCTAGTAAAGAATTCCCTAAAGACATTTCGATTAATATACTTAATGAGATTTTTTGTTGCCCTGTAGAGATTTTAGGGGGTTTAAATGCGTGTTTCCTATGCCAAAAGGAAGGGCATTTATGCAAAGACTATCCGATTATTAATAAAAGGTCTAATTATGTTAATACCTCTTCTAAGGAGGCAGCTAATCCTCATGTTGCTAATGAGAAGGTGCAGAATAGGGCACCGGAGCTGGCTTCATCTCCTCCCGTCACCTCTAAGTCCCCTCCTAGCCAAAACCCTATTGAAATGAATAGTATGGCGTCTAGCCCTATCTCAGCCAGTGTTGTGAAATCTAATACCGGTCTTCAGCCCGTCCCTAATCAGAATGTTGCGATAGATCTTAATAATAATGATGAGGGTTTCACTATTGTTCCCCATAAAAAAAAGAGGAAGAAGGGCAATAGCAATGCTGTGCCTAAAATTTTCCGCCCTAATCAACCTTGCCTGACTTCAGATATGACTCTGACTAATAACATAGCTAAGGAAGATGAGGTCAGGTGTAAAGCATCTCATAATGACCCAGTTCGGAAACTCCCACCCAAGGTGTTTCAGGAAATTGGAGATGAGTATGATCTTGAGATCATACCGGCCACTTCAATCCCTCCGAGTTCTAAAGTTGGGCCTTCCATGGAAATTGACTCTTTTGTGGGGTGGAGAACGATTCGAATAATGACCCCTCTGCTACTAGAAGAAGAGGTAGACCACTTGGTTCTAAAAACAAGCCCTCAATCTCTAAACAGGGGGACACTTCTAACAGATTTTTAGCTTTAACTGAGCAGGAATACATTGCGGAATCCTCCCTTAACATTGTGTCTCAATGAATTTTCTTTCATGGAATGTTAGGGGTTTGGAATCCCCTGATAGAAAGTTTTTTATTAAATGGTTGTTAAATTCTCTGCATTCGATAGATTTCTTTATGATGCAAGAAGTTAAGGCTGTGAGATTCACCTTGGATTCCAATCTCAATTATATATGGAAAGATGCTATTAAATTTTGCACTAATCATGTCAGAGGCAGAGGCGGTATTGCCCTGCTTATTGACAATAAATGGGGAAATTGCATTCTTAACAGTGGTTGCTCTCCCTGTAATAGGGCTGTTTGGGTGTCCTTAAAACATGATAACTATACTTTTGGTATCTGTGTTATATATGCTTCTAATGATTCTAGAGAAAGAAGTGATCTCTGGAAATGGCTCTCTGACCTCCCCGATATTCCCTGGTTGTTTGGTGGTGACTTTAATATGATTGAGTCCCATGAGGACAAGCTGGGGGGTACTCCTTTCCATTGGAAGGACAATGAAAGACCTTTCTGGAATAAATTGATTGGTTCTAAGTACCTTTTTGATCCGGTTGCTGGGAGTAAGGATGTTAATCCAGGTTTATGGCACACTTGGTGCAATTTTCAGCAAGGTAATACCAGGATTTACTCTAGGCTTGATCGATTTTATGCCAATAGGCTATTTTTTTCTTTTTCTCCTGATAATGCTGGGAACATTGTTCGTGTTATGGCTACCACTTTATCTGATCACCATCCTATTCTGACTAAAGTCAACCTTATCAGTAGCCCCATTCAGAACAAGCCTAAATGTAATAAATTCATCCTTAATTCTAGCCTCCTCATGGACGAGGATGTTCTTGCTGCTATTCAGATTATTAGAGGCTTAAATAAAAATAATCTTAAACACTTATCTTAGATTGATAAATGGAATATTAACCTTTCATCTTGGAGGATTTTTCTGCAAACTATTGGGCAAAAAAAAGCTAAAGATTATAGGTTTGTCGAGAAGCAACTTTCTTCTGAATTATAGATTGCTGAGGAAAACATCCAGAATGATTCCTCTAATATAGTTCTTCTTTCTAGAGTTATGACAGCTAAGGATTCTCTTAGAAAACACCAGCAATTTAGAATACAGGGAGCTAGGATCAAGTCTAGATCCAGATGGCTCCAATGTGGAGATAGAGGTTCAAAATTCTTTTTTAACCTCCTTAAACATAAACATATTAAAGAATCTGTTGATAGACTTTTAATTGACAACCAAGACATTTCTGATCCTGAAGCTATTAATCAGGCTTTTGCTATTTATTATGAGTCTCTTTTTTCCTCTGAAGATTCTCCTGAGGCAGAGTTGCTCAGAGTCAATTGTAAAAATCTTATTCCTAAGAAATTAGAACCGGAGGATATTGATCTTCTTGCTAAAAATATCTCTATTGAGGAAATTGAAGGAGCTATTACAGCTCTCAATAACGAGAGAGCCCCGGGTCCGGATGGTTTCCCTGTTGAGTTCTATAAATCCAACATTGGTTGGATTTGCAAGGATCTTCTTGAACTCTATTCTGAGGCCTTGAATAATGGTTCTTTAGGTAAAGAGATTAATAAAGGCATTATTAAACTTCTCCCCAAAGATGGGGATAAGACTCTCATCAGAAACTGGAGGCCTATTACCCTTCTGAATGTTTCTTATAAAATTTTGGCCAAAGTTATGGCTATCAGGTTGGTCAACATTCTTCCTAAATTTGTTAATTCTTCCCAGACCGATTTCATCAAGGGAAGATATATCCTTGAAAACCTCATAACCAACTGGGAGGCTATGGATTGGTCTAGACACTCTCATCAAAATTTTGCCATGCTTCTCTTGGATTTTGAAAAGGCCTATGACAGGGTTGAATGGAATATCATTCTTATGATGTTGGAAGCTTTCGGTTTTCTGCCTTTTTTCTGCAATACTGTGGCTATGCTTCTTAGAGCTGCCTCTGCTCAAGTTGAGGTGAATGGTATCCTTTCTGCTCCTTTCTCTCTTGGGAGATCCATCAGGCAAGGATGCCCTTTGGCTCCCGCCCTCTTTGTTATTGCTTCAGAGGCTCTATTTTATATCCTTCGTGATAACTCCATGTCTCAGGAGGTTAGAGGTATTTATCTGCCTAATAATGAAGAGCTTATCAATTTTCAATTTGCGGATGACACTGCTCTTTTCTTTGAACTTTCAGAAAATAATTTCAATAACATGATAACGAAGCTTAATCTGTTCTGTTCCATATCTGGGGCAAAAATTTCCCAAACTAAATCTATTTGTTTAGGATGGGAAGAACGCCCCCCGGAATGGTTCTCTCAATATGATTTTCAATGGGGAGGTCCTAACAAGATTATTAGGTATCTCGGTATACCTTTCTCTGTTAAGCCTGATCTCAAGGACATGTGGTCTTGGGTGAAAGATAAAATTGAAAATAAGCTGAATAAATGGCATAATAGGACTTTGTCTTTGGCTGGCAGAATTCAGGTTTGCCAGAAGATTCTATCCTCCTACACTATTTATTATTCTTCTGCCTGGTGTTTTAATAATTATCAAATTGCTCAAATTCAGAAGTCTATCAGACAATTCCTATGGTCTGATGGTAAAGGGAACAACAAGATTCATTCCGTCAAATGGGCATGGTGCCACACTGACAAGTCCCTTGGGGGGCTTGGGTTGAAGGATTTGAAAACTCAAGGTATAGCCTTGTCCACCAAATGGATCTTTCAATCCATGGAGGGTGATGCTCCTTGGAAAGTGCTGATAAGAAATAATATTGAAAGGGGGGTCCCAAAAAAGGCTAAATCTTGGACTAACCTCCCCTTTTGTGATCTCCTTCTTGGTAACTTCACTGTTATGGTTCAAGGCTCTGAGGTTTTTAAGTCTATCTGGAAAGCTTGGGACCACGTTAGAAAATTTATCACTAACAAGGGGTTTCACTCCAACTCTCAACTCCATGGTGAAAGATCCATTTGGTGGAATCTTCACTTAAATGATAAACCTCTAGCCCTCACTCAAGGGTGCTCTGCCAGAATGTGGGCTAGGAAAGGCATCAAACAATTTATGGACCTATTTGATGGTGATTGTCTTATGCCATGGGACGAGCTCAAGGTTAAATATGATATCCTTGAATCTCATAAAAGAACTTATAACATGATTATGCATGCTGCTGTTGATATTCCTGTTACTTGTCATGCTGATTCTCACAGATTTTTAAAATGCAAATGGCCAGGTGGTATCATTACTTCTCTAATTAAGACCAAGAATATTTATAAGATAATTGACTGCAATACTGATATTATTGATCATATTAATGTTGTTTGGTACTCTACTTATAAAGCTGATGATCTTAAAAAATATTTTGAAATTCTTTGGAAGAATCCGGTGGAACCCAAAATTAGATGCTTTAAATGGTTACTGTTACTCGATAAGCTGCCTATGAAAAAAGAATTTGCTAACCCTGATATTTGTAATCTCTGTAAAGTTCCTGAAACTTGTAGACATATATTTCTTGATTGTGTTTTTGCCAAAGAAATATGGAACGTTTTTGGCATTGTTTACCCTATCAATGTTAATATTTTCGAGATTATTTCTGGACATATTAATGGTCTTCCTAAAGATACAAATTTTTTCTGGAATATCTTGTCTTCTAACATTCTCTGACAGATCTGGAAGTGCAGGAACGAGGAAAGGTATCAAGGTAAGCGCAGGGATCTTACTGAGTTTTCGCGTAAACTCACATATTTTAAAATTTTCCTGCAGGTGCAGGCTACCATTGTGATTGAGCGGGACAAGATGAGGAGGTTCCTCCATAATGGGCACGCTACTTTTTACTACTATGAGCTCAAGCATGGATATCAGTGGCGAAGAATTTTAGACAATCTTTGCATTTTTGAGCAAGTGTGTGACAGGCTGAACAAAGAAATTAGAGAAAATAGGAATGTCAGAAAAGAAGAGTTATATATGTTGATGCAGATCCAAGAGCACAAAAGTACAGTTTGGATGGAAGGTCCATTAGGTTGGACCACCTGGATTGAAAATCATAATGATGTTCTTAGCTAGCTAGTGGTTCCCTTCTTTTTTGTTGGTTCTACTGATACGGGTTCTTTGGGGTGAGGCTTGGCCTCCTTGTATTCTTCGGTGATGTAACTCTGCTGATCTCTTTTTGATCTGTTGATTACCTTATATCTAATAGAAAAAAAAAATGTAAAACTAAGATATATAATTAAAATATATATTTTATATTTTATGTTTTCCTTACATAATTTACATATAATTACAAAATGTCATCACTGAACCCAAAAATAAATTAAAAAATAGATGACTGAAGGTATCTCGTGAATACATATTAACATAACAATATTTGAAGATCTTATACCAAACCATTAGAGAAATGCAATACTGACCAATATGCCACTAAACATACAGATACTGACCAAAAAACCACTAGCAAAATACTATGTTAACCGATTTAGGCATCCTGGAATGTCATTACAAACAGGGGATCACCCTGGTATTACCTCTAATCAGGACCACTTAACCTTTATGCAAAAATTTTACAGCAAAATATACGAATAATATACCAATTTCACCAGTAGAGTAAGAGACCATTAACATATAATTGTATTATTATTAAAAATAAATATTTAAAATATATTTTTGAAATCAATTATTCAAATGTTCAGTACACTAACTTATAGATGCCTATTTCAAATCATACTCTTTCTCATATTAGGTGCCTTCGTGTATTATTCAAATGTAATTACATGATAATATCTCAAGATATTTATAAAAATAACTTAAAATTTAAATAAAATTTACTTGTAAAAATAAGATAATTATTTATCAAATTATATAGACAAATATAAATTTACTATTACACAAGTTAATATTTAAGTAACATCTAAACTATAGCTAATTTAAGATTTAAAGACTTCTAAACTTATCATAATAGTTAAGTGCCAAAATCATACTCATGATTTCTTTATTTCAATAAAAAAATTTAATACTTTCAATGCACAATATATTAAACAATTGAAGAGATAAAAATATACTAGTTTATATAATAATCTAGCCTCTCTATCTTATGAAAACTATTTAATAGATTGTAAAAAGTTTGTTTCATTTTTATAGTGTGGTGAAAAGGGTTGTGCTAAAACCATAAGTAAAAAATTAATTATCTATAAATATTCCAAACAATATATAGAATGAATTGAAGGATTGAGATTGCAAGCCAAATCTTATAACATAATGGATAATAGATGAAATATTTCTAACAATGGATTAGATATTTACACTCTCTAGTGCATTAGCAACCATTTTATGTATTTAAATAAAACAATAATGGTTGTAGATGATTTTGTGATAGAAAAAGTATTAGTTCCATTGCCTTTCATTTGGAGATTTTTTATGCCAAAACTAGAAAGGTGAAAAAATTATTTTACATATAAATTAAATTAAAGTTTGAATTAATTATATTTCTAATTGAAGTACATAACTATTAACTAAATATTTAACATAACCTAATAATATATTAAATAAATTTAAATAATTATTTAGTTTAAATTTTTAAAATTATATGCTAATATAATTAAAACTATAACTAAAGGTAAGTACTTAGCCACTACGTGGCACTTGTTTTTATTTAATTTCAAAAAAGAAAATTCAACACGATGAGAAGCATAGGCAAAATAATATTAGACAAAGGCCACATTGTTAAGTGAAGTCTATTTGAATAGGTAACCTTCAAATATAAGATCAATTATTTAGACATTAAAATAGAATGTAACTATGTATAATCTCCTTAAATATATTATTTATTTAACTATATTTTATTATTGACCTAGCCATTGCACTTCTTTTTGATACAAATACTAGTTTATCTAAACTTTGAATCATATTCTTTCATGCATTCTAGAACAAATTTAAGACATTAGAATAGTACTTAATATCCTTCAAAATATGCTAATGTGCTTTCAAACACCTTCCTTTTACCTTTGTGCTTTCGAGATGAACTCATAGCTATGGCATTTATACTTCATTTTCATATAAAACCCAATCTTCTCTATTCTTTGTTAACTCGATAAAACTATCCCTTTCATTTCCTCTTAAAACTTTTAATGAGTTTAGTTTTTACACCTGCCAAATACATTCGCTTTAAAAATTCAAAACCTCTTTTCATAAGACAAGTAACTCATGTTCCATGAGACTACATTTATTTGAGGCATTACATTGAACAATTCATATGCACTAATCTGGCACAACTCGGTGGATTTTGAGATTACCAAATGCATTTTCTTAAGGGCTTCTGAAAGCTGTGCATATTAGCAAAATTCATTAGGTGTCACAGTTTTCTATTTAAACATTAGTTTTATAGTTAAATATTATTTCAAATATATATTTTGTATATTTTAACAAGATTAGAATATTCAATTTATTTATTCTAATCTAGAATAAGAAATTATTTAAATTTATGTTTCTATTTGATATTAAATATTTTAAATTATATTTAGATTGAATTTACATAATACTATTATATGATTTATGTAATAATATATTAGTTTAATATTTGAATTTAAAATAAATTATTTTTAAATTAAAATAATGTGTTAATTAAATTATGTTTACTAATTGTATTTAATTTATTTTCATTTTTTTATAGGCAATAGATCAAAGCTGAATAATTTTATTGATGATGATAAATCTATTTATAGTCTAAGAGCTCCATAGAGAAAACCCCCTGTCTAGTCCCAAAAAATATTTTAAAAAAAAGCAGTCACAAAATCTTACAAACTTTGAAGTAATTCTTGAACAATTTACAAACTACTCATTATGGATGAGGAAATCCTTCCTATTACAAGATATTATACATTGACACAATGCCAAGCCTTCTTGTTTCATAAGGTCTACAATTTTTTTGTGGATGTCCTTCCTCATTCCTGATGATATTCTTGGTTCGTCCTATAATAGGACTCCTCTTAAGAGCCTAAAATCTGCATTTGTCATAGCCAAAACTTTCTTACAAAACAGATTAGAATATACAATTTATGATGTTACTATTTCTAATATAATGACATGGAACTTTAAGGGACTACTCTACACCTTCATCAACATCAAGATGTCACATATTACCTATTCTTTATCTTAGTTAGGCTATAATATGAACTGCTAAACCCAAATTATCAGTTTAAGAACATCTAGAACTACCTATAATCTATAAATGAAACAACCACTTTGTGATCTAAAAAACTATCTATAAAGATACTGCTCAACATAGTTTTTCTTGTCATATTAACAAGTTAGTCACTTGATTGAGACTGATCCCATACCAATCTGACTACTAAAAGAATAAGAACAATGATAATTAGGAAATTAGACATGTCATTGATACTTCCGGAAAGAAAAAAAGCTACCTTATTAACATATGCATTATATTCTTTTAATGAAAAGCAATATGATCCCGCCACATTGTATATAAATATATAGATACATCTATATATATGTATGTATGTTATATATATACACATTTATCTTTATATTAGCATAATGTGATTATGGGTTTATGCCTTAATGCATAAATTGATAAGGGAGCTTTTAACATAAGAATCCAATCATACATCCCTATTATCATATGCATGATATCAATCTTAAATTAGGTCTCCATTAATTCTACGCTCTCTCTTCATTAATATTTTACCAGAACTTCCTCAAAATCAATACTAAAACCATAAAATTATAGATAATCAATCCAGAAAACACTAACTTCATTTTCATACTATCTGAAAATGAACATTATTCCATCCAACGCAGAAAGCAAGATAAGTATTTCCCCCAGAGCATACATCCATAACAGTGCAAGTAACATTGGCGATTCAAACTGAGATCAGTTCCTTCATAAGTTTCTATTATAATGTCAACAAGATTAAATCACTTAATAATCTGAGAGAATAGACTGAGTTAGCTAAGGACCAACAAAAAAAACACTTTTACCGTTCCTTATCGTTACTTCAGAAGTCAACTCATATGAATCAGATTAAAAGTGACAATAATCAACGAAATCCATGAATGACCTTAGAGTGCTTGAAATAAGGAGAGGATCATAGAGGACTTTAAAAAAAGAACAAATACAATTAGCGAGGATAGATAGATATATATATATATATATATATATATATATATATATATATATATATATATATATATATATATATATATATATATATATATATATATATATATATATATATATATAAAAGTGTGTTATTTTATAAAATTTAGAAATTAAAAATTAAATCAATGAATATAATATAAATTTATGAATTTACAATAGATAATAAATCTATATGTCAATAGTTTAGGCATTCAGTTTGTTCTTCCAGTAGACTTTTCAACTAGTCCTTGTCAAGGTGTCACGGAAGCTAGTTGAAATTCCTCCTGTTTATGCTATTGTTAGAATGCTTGAGCTATGCTCCCATTCTTGATACAACTTCTTTTTAGTTGTGTATTTTCCTTATGTAATCTCTTTTTATATAGTACCCATATAGTTTAGAACTTTAGCCTTTTTCTTTAAAAAATTTGAAATAATTTAAATAAAACATAAGATAATTAATAATTACTTGAACAAAACAAAAACTATAAGAGACATGTAATATGGAATAGGATAAAATTTAAATTAAAAATAGTATTTTAAGACATTCAAAATAATATTTTTTAAATTATTTTTAAGTTTAAAAAGGTAAAAATCTAAAATATAATTCATAAATAAAAGTTTACATTTAAGATATATAGACTAGTTAATTATTGTAAAACATCAGCATTGTAGAAGAATAATATTTGGTATAATTAGAGGAATAATATTTGGTATAATTAGAGTTAAATTTATTTGTTTGAGAAACATATTAGAATTCATGTCTATTTAGATACAAATTACTTCTAAGGGTGAACACCTAGTTTGACCAATCTAATAGTATATAAGCAATAAAAAAAAAAAATTTCTAATAAAATAAAAAATAATACATTATTGTTTACACAAACTTTTCATAAAATGACTTCAATAATACTATTTATACAAAATTTTATTTTAAAACTAATTGATTAAAAACTCTAACATGATTGCAATAACTCTGATTATAAAAACTTTTATTTTATGAAACTACCTACAAAATGCACTAAATACAAAATAAATAAATAAAAATGTCAAATTTTTTTTTTCAAAAAACTGTTATGTTTTCTGTTTTTTGAAATTTGATGGAGTGGAACTTAGCAGCGTCCTTATTTTATTATATATAGGACTCAAGTACCTAGGTATTTAAAGTTTCTATTCAATAATCTTGAAGTTACTGCAAGCTACTTGTTGTATACGCCAGCCACATATTTGTGGGATCTTGGTGAATACACGCCTCATTCACTGCTCGCGCTCGTCACATGAAACGGATTTCAATAAAGAAGCTCGGATAACTAAATTGTGTAAAGTGTAGATTCATTTCCAGGGAACTCTAGAACCTACATTGCGGCGCACAGAATCGAAAGTGTCAGAGTTATCACCACAGATGTATTTAAGGCAACAACCGTTCCTGCAATCTCCGGGAATTGGAGGGTTTGAACGGTAGGACGTGCGACTGGGCAGGTATTCCGAGGAATCTACTTCTTGATTATATTATTTTTTTAAATGATGTGTAATTTAGGTTCAAAATGTTTCCAACAGACCTTCAATTTCTCTCAAATGATAAATTTTGTAAATTTTTTGAGAGCTGTTCAACAGATCTTCAAAATGTGTCAAAATTAAAATTAAAATGATGCGTAAGGGATCTTGAAAATGTTTATAAATTTCTTAAATTATTTGTAACAGATCTTTAAATCTTCTAAATGATGTAGAATAAACCTAAGAAATATTTAAATAAAGATCATACGATCATTAAACTCAGAATAAATATTTATATTTCTCTTAAACAAGATCATAGAATCATTAAATTTAGAACAAATATTTATAAGATCATTAAACTCAGAATAAATATTTATATTTCTCTTAAACAAGAACATACAATCATTAAATTTGGAACAAATATTTATAAGACAACAGATCTTTAAAATGTTCTGAAATTTTCAAATGATAACAATATTACAGAAGATGTTTAAATAAGATCATACAGCCATCAAACTTATAGGATTAGAACAAATTTTTAGGGTTAAAACAAATTCATAACCCTCAATTCGCAAATTTTAGGCCTAAGATCGCAAATTTTAAGGTTAGGACAAATTTAGAACTCTCAAATCGCAATCTTCAGGGTTAAGACAAATTTAAAAGCAAATTTTTAGGGTTAAGACAAGCGAGATGAAGATGGAATTCATGCTCAATTTTCCATGTTTTGCTGTAAATCCTCGCCACGTAGCAGCTGCGCAATCCGATTGGAGCATCATCCTGCTAATGAGTGGCACCAAGGGGACGCGTGTACTGCGATCAGCACCTCTGTTGACGTAACAGACAGCTGTGATGCGCGAGCTTCCATCCGTCTAGGGCAGATCAGATTCGGACCATGCTGGCTTATATTGGATTGGCCAGGCAGACACCAAACGCAAATTGGAGACGAAGGAAAAAGCATTTACCTACTTACCTAGGGTTGAGATTCTCAGGAGATGCCAAAGCAGGCGAGGAAGAGGAAGAGGGAGGCGGGAAAAGGATCGAAGAAAGGGTGCATGAAGGGCAAGGGCGGGCCCGAGAACGCTCTCTGTACTTTCCGAGGCGTGAGGCAGCGTACCTGGGGAAAATGGGTGGCCGAAATAAGGGAGCCAAATCAGGGCGCTCGTCTCTGGCTCGGCACTTACGCCACTGCCGAAGAGGCCGCGCTCGCTTACGATGCGACAGCTCGTGCTCTCTATGGCTCCTGTGCTCGTCTCAATTTGACCCCTGCTGTAAGGTCCAGTTCTTACCCGGAAACAAACCCTAATTTTCATGGAAGCCCTAATTTTGATGAAAGCCCTAATTTGGAACAAAACCCTAGTTTTCATGGAAGCTCTGAGCCCTGTCATTCTTCATCTCCAAAGGCCGACGAAGACAGGGCAAAGTGTCCCGAAGAGGATTCGAAAAGCCGGGCTGTAGAGGGGCCAGATCAGGGCGTTTTAGAGGAGACGTTTGGGGAGCTTTTCGATTCTCCGTCTCATGCCCTTGCTGAAATTAGTCCCGTCTGGGACAATCATCCCGTGAGTACTGTGGACTTTTCTGGCTTTGATGAATTGAAGGAAGATGAGCTCCGTGCTTTTGACGATGGATTTCATATGGACGAAACTGCTCTGAAGAAATGGCTCTCTGAGGGTTACGATCCATTCGTTCATTTATCTTGGGTTTTTCCGGTTTGATTCAAAGTATATTAGTTTTATTGGGGATTTTAATGGCTTAGATTCATACATTGATCTTATTTGTTTCAATTGTCTTTCTATTCGTTCTGTGATGAGCTCGTATATTCTTTACCAAATGTAAATTAGTATAGGTGAGGTTCGAGTCTCCATTCATACCTTCTCTCCGTCTGTTCAATCCCAATGCTGCTGCTGCTGCTGCTGCTGCTTCATTCTGTTTATGTTTTTCTTATGCATATAGAATTATCTCTGTTACGTTGGTTTTGTCTTGCGGGCCTCTTTACGTTGATTCAGTGATCCATTTTATCATGGAACTTAAATTTTGGTGCCCAACTTTTCAAATGGTTCGAAAGTTTCAAGGAAATTGATTCAGTGATCCGTTTTATCATGGAATGTAAACTTTTGGTGCTGGTGCCCAACTTTTCAAATGGTTTGAAAGTCTCAAGGAAATTGATTCAGTGTTCCATTTTATTATGGAGTTCAAACTTTTGGTGCCCAGCTTTTCAAATGGGTTTTAAGATTCAATATAGCTGTGCATTGCAATTATATTGAATCATATTTTTCTGAGTAGTGAATTCATTCATATAACGAAGTCATTCGTTCATTTGAAGATAATGTTTAAAACTTTGAATTATTTTGGTGCCCAAATTTTCAAAGGGTTTTTAAGATTCAATTTAGCTGCGCGCTGCATTATATATATGGAATCATATTTGAATAATGCTCATATACTGAATGATGTTAAATATAATGTACATTTTGAAACAGAACTGAAATCCCAACAACTATGATCTAAATATAATTATTATTTAAATTTTTTAAACACTGTGAAATGAAATATATATTTCCGTTATAAAAAATGCAATTATATGTTTTTTCATCTCTTTAGATTGTACTTCTCATAATGATAATGATAATATACATTTCGGATCACACTTCCTATAACGATAATGATAATACGTTTTGGATAATGATAATATGTTTTGGATCACAGTAAAGATAATGATTATAGAGTATACGTTTTGGATTACAATCTTGAGAATGATACGATATGAATCCCGCTTCTCGTAATGATATAATAAAGTACGTTTTAGATCACACTTTAGATAATGATAATATAGTTTCACCTATGATAATAATGATTCTCATTATGATAATGATAATAGAGTTTGTTTTGGATCACATTACTGGCAATGATCGAGAATTCATTTATATCTCAAAAAGATAATTGTGATAATTATAAATTGTAAAAATCTTATATTGAAATTAAAATTTCAGCAACTATAAAAAAAATTATTCTTAACACAGACAGATATAAGAACAAAATAATGGTTCCTACATAATTAGAATTCAACAGGTGCCGACATTTAATTACCATTCATCTATGGCTTCAAATTCGGGGTTGTACATTCTAATCTTCAAATCCAACGTTGTACATTCAAATCTTCATACAGAACGTACTAGAAGACGTAGAGTTTTTTTTGAGAAACATTAACAAATGTAAAAAATACATCACTTTTTTTTAAGAATTTTTTTTTTGGATTTACAGCATATGGGGTGCAGATAATCATGAAGATCAATTTTTAAAAGATTTTTTTTTGGATTTACAGCATATCTTCACGAAAATCATATGCTGAAATTTTTGCGAAATTTTATTATATTTTCCATGAAAGATAGCCGCCTTCTTCAAATTCAGCTGAAAACTCATCTGTGTGAATCTGTCACCCTTAAGTGGATTGTTCAGCCACGCTGACAACATATTCTATGACCCTACTCACTCAAACAGCATGCTTTTATAGTTTTAATAATTAAAGTAACATTCCTCGAATGCTCTACTACTATTAGCTTATACAACGCCCGTACAAAACAGCGGTACGAATTTGTTAAATGGTTTTCAACTTTCATTCGGAATGTTTCAAAATGGTCACTTATAATTTAAAGAACGGTGAGTGAGAGTTGTGGTGTGAAGTCGGTAGAATATATAAACTATAAATTGCATCTTGGTGTGCTCAATGACATCTTTGTGTAGTAATAAAAGGTCTATCGGCAACCAATAGACTATATTTGTGTAGTAATAAAAGGTCAACCGGTAGGCTATTTAACAATTGATGTTGTTTGTGGAAAAACAATAAGATCTTAATAGAGAAGTGACTTCATATCCACAATGCATCCAGTTACATAGATCTTAACATTATTTATCAAAAGAAGAGTGGAAAATTGTACCTCCTTGTGTACAATGGGTATCAAAAGAAGAGTGGAGATTGATTAGGAAAAAAATTGGTCTATTTCTTCATATCTTTTTGTGTAGTAATAAGGTCAATTGATACACTATTTAGATAAAAAAATTAAATAAGAAAATATAATTAGACTTCATTATGAAAAGAAAGAAAGGAGAAAGGGAGAGATGTGGAGAGAGTGGGAAGAGAGAAAAAGGGAGAGAATAGGTAAAGATAGAGTGAAGATGGGGAAGAGAGGTCGAGATAAAAATTTTAACTTGCTAAAACTTTTTTTTAAAATATAAATTATAATAAAATATTTTTCTAATACAATAAAGACTTATTTATGAGAAATAATTTTATAAATTAAATAAAACATATTTTCTAATACAAAAAGACATTAAGCAAAAATCTTTTTTATATTATTAATGTTATATAATTTAAATATCAAATTATTTTATCATCCATTAAAAACCCCTCTAGTCTAAGAGAAAAGTTAGATAGAAAATAAAATACTCTATTAAAGAAGTAATTTTTAAAAAAAAATTGATTGAACAATTTACATAAATTTGGATGATTGTTTTAAATGTATATATTCAGGCCAATGTTTTAATGTTTAAAATAAAAATAATGATAGATTGTCAAAGTTAAGTAATAAATTATAATTAAACTAAATAATAATATTGTTTAACTTAATTTTTCTATAAATGAATGTTGATTTTTTAAAATAATAATATAAAGTAATATATAACAATGTCATGCTTAATTTAAAATACATTTAACAATAAAATAAATTGATAAAATAGTATTTTTAAAATTTTATGTTATTAAATAAATTCTAAAAAAAAAAATTGTGATCATTATGTAAAATATATTATGAAAATTTAAGAATGCTTATATTTAAAAAAAAAGTGATTATTTATTCATAAGCAAGAGGTATTTTCCACATCAAGTCAAATTGTCATATAGCGCCCAAAATTCAACTTGTAATTTTGGAATCCATCTCTCATTCTCTACTCATAGCTAATATTTATTGCTAATTTATCATTCAAATTATATTATATTAATATAACTTATTTTATATTAGCAAAAGAATTTTCTTCTTAACAATATTTTTGAAAATATATATTATATCTCTAAAAAATCTTTATTAACTTAAAATTTTTATTATAATATTAAGAAAAATATTTTTAAAATGTCATAATTTATTATCTGTTTTTTTTCTACATAGAATATCCCCAAACCACCCACAGCCTCTATTTTATATAACACTTTTAAAATAACTTTATTGTAAAAACTAAATATTTCATTATAAATATATTCAATAAATTTTAAAATTTATTTTTAAAAAAATTAAAATAAATTCATTATATTTACAATGTCGCACTCCAACTTGCTCATTTTTCTCCCAATTTTTAGTTTGTTTTTCTACATCGAACAGTTTCTGGATGGGTTTTTGAAGAACTGTTAATTAGGATTTCGTCGAATTGATTTCTATAAGCAGTGTTTGGTTTTTTTGTGTGTTTTTTTCCTCATTTTAAAATGGTCATTTGTAAATGTCAGAAGTAATTTATTTTTTAATTGGGTTTTCTTTTGAATCGAGTATCTATAGGGAATGTTCGACTATAAGTACCTCAACTTAAATGGCTATTTACATATGTTAGAAGTAAATTAGTTTGTAGAATGTTTGGAGAAAAGAAAAATAAGGCCTTAGAGTAGATCAGTGGAGGCTCCAGTTTTATTATTTAATCAAGATTTATTAGATTTAGTTTTACAAAGAGAATTGTTTTAAATTAAAATATACTATTTATCATTTTTATTTTGTTTGCCTCTGTATACAACATGTGTGCAAATTAGCAGATTTTTGAATGGGAATTTTTTTGTTGTTGTTAAGAACACAAATATAAATTGTGTAGTTGCTGCTTTATTGCCTTATGCCATGTTTTTGTATTATTCTTTTCTACCAAGATTCTTTTGTAAGTTATAACATCAATATTTATATGGATGCTGGTAATTTTATGGGAAATTAGGATTTGTTAGTACGTAGGATATGATACCACATGGATATATGTATGAAAATATTATCTTTAAAATAAAGATTGAATTGGATTTTTTTTACAACTTTATATGTTGTGGGTGGATA
This sequence comes from Chamaecyparis obtusa, assembly GCA_027943335.1. Classification (NCBI taxonomy): domain Eukaryota; kingdom Viridiplantae; phylum Streptophyta; class Pinopsida; order Cupressales; family Cupressaceae; genus Chamaecyparis; species Chamaecyparis obtusa. Next base: position 723,342 of record BSBK01001036.1, read on the forward strand.
AAGCATACAAAACAATCAATAGCCTAAAATTTTCAAGGGCATGAACATATTTTATGTATTGGATATTGTTATAGACCTCGGAGTGAATATCCAATGCATTACTTACAATTCTATTTTGTGAGCTTGACACGGATTAAAAGGTCAAAAAAGTGGAGATTCAAGCACTCTCGGAGGAATATGTTAAATCCTGGCACACCATCCTCTATACATGGAGGGATATATTGTGATATACCTGCTATCTTGTTGCTTCATATTGCATAGAGTTATCATGATTGGCCTATGGCATTGAAGGGGATTTGAACCTAGAAATTTTGAAGAGGATTTTCTTTTCTATGTAGTACACTACTTAATGTTATTTTGTGTTTGTAATATTGTAATAAATATATAGAGATTTTTTTTTTTATTGTTTCTTAAATCTTAATATAAAATTATATGGCAAATTGTTTTCAGATTTTATATTGTCTTTCTTTCACAAGATTGAATGATACTTTGTGTTTCATTTATCATTTATTTTCTATCATGCAATAAACTAGTAACAAATTTGACACATATTTTTTGACATTCTACAAAATAAATCACTCTCTTGAAAATCAAAACTCCTATCAGTCATTACACGTACAAATGCACACAACTACTAATATTTACAAAGTTTTCAAAAATTCGAAATTATATTTTATTTCCAAAATTTCCAACTCTGCACAAAAAAATGCGGGGTGATGAAAAACAGGAAAGTGAAATATTAGTTGTTCAGCGTAAACACGAGAAGAGGACACAGTTAAAGCGATAGTAAATAACGAAGGTAAATAGAAATGGTAAAAATGATGCCAAAAAAAACAACTGTAAAAAACATATTGGAAATGATCGATCAATTAAAACTATCTTAGATATAATTTCCAATGGAATTTTGATCCTAATAATTACTAACGTTGAAATCTTGATACTCTGAATTTGATCTATTTATTAAATCCTTCTCTGCAATTTTGATGGGTAAGGCTATTGAACTTTCACCTATAATTTTAGTTTGACACATGTTTCAAAGCTATTGACGACTCTTTGGGAAATTCTCTAGGTGTTGATGAGAGATCCTCAAGTTTTTCACAAAACATATGCCCACATTTTGGTGGAGATTGTTATCACCAAATATCTTTCTACTAAAATTTAACTCAACAAAAAAAAAAAGCTTTCCCCTCATATTTTAGACTATGAAGGGATCCCCTTTGTATATCGATGCTTTGATACTAGGCATGTTGTTTTCCAATCTGTCAAATGGAGAAATGGCACCTAGGATACATGGTGGAAAGAATTATCCCCACATCATTATTTGATGAAAAAGGAAGATTTGGATCTAGAAGGAGAGACCGTATATATGGATCCCAAAGCATCCACCACAGACAATGGGCATAAAATTCCACTTAAAAAGCACAATACTCGTCGAGGATTGAAGTTGACACTTCTCCTTAGGGAAGTGATAGTAGCAATACAATAGTTTGAAATAAGGAATCAATTGAGAAGATTGAGAGTTCAGTAATTATGTCTATGGTTGCAAGGAATGGAAGTCCAGGGATACTAGATGAGTCCTTATAGAAGCTAAATGAATTCCATAGTATTGGGGGCCTTAGGAGATAGCTCGATAGTGGCTCAAAGAAAAAGGAAGAAAAAAGAGATCAAGTTCAACATGCAATTAAATTTTTGCACCAAAGCTTGTGTCATTTCCTCAATGCGTAGTTTATGGTAGTTTGAAACTAATTTTTTGCCAGGTTGGAACCTATTAATGGGTGTTGGATGCTCTCTATTATGAGTTAATGTAATAATAATAAAATATCAACTGGTCACGTAATATTTTATGTGTAGCCCCATAGCTAATATTTATTGATAAAAAATTATAATAATTAAAGAGTTGAAAGTAATATTTAATCAGTTAGAATTATATTTTATACATTTTTAACTGTGAATTAAATAACTAGATAATTAATATCATCTATAAAAAAATATTTTAATTGAAATATAACTTAAATCTTAGAAACATAAAAGAAAATTGATTTCTATAATAATTAAATATTTTAATTTCTAGATAACTCCTTTCTTTTCTAATTAATTCTTATCAATTTTTATAAAAGATTTAAAATAAAATTAAATATATTATATAATAATAATATAACTTATACAATACATAACATAAATTATAATAAGCTCTTACGATGTTCTATTATGTGCTCTTGAGGCTACGGAATCCTCCATTGCTCCTAGGAAACATAAGGAAGACCTTTGTCCATGGCAGTGATGCTCAAAACAATCCGTCCTTACCCATGGTGCACGACCTAACTCTGAGCTAAGTGAAGGGAGATCCCTTTTGGATGTATCCTAAGTAGCCTTTGTGGTGGTGGAGGACTTGAAAGAGGACACAAAATGACTTGCCAATGACTTTTGTGAGGTTGATGAGGATTCAGAGGGTATGCATAGGATATATAAATTATTAGCTTAATATTATTTTTATTAATTTTAATCTTATGTAAATGTCAAAAATAAAAAGTTAAAAGTGAAATGTAAAATGTTAGTTTCCTAGTTGTTAGGAGGTTAGCATAAATTAGTATGTGACTGTAGAGATTTGTGTCTCATTGATAGAATTAAATATTTGTTTTGTTGGTCAATTTCTTGTTTAATACATGATATCAGTTGGTATCATAGCATTTTCTGATCCTTGGGTTTTTATTTGGCATTTCAAATCCATTTTATTAAAAAAAATTCAGAATTGGAGCTATCAACAAAAGGAGATAATTTTTGAGGTTTTCTTCACTCATTTGTGGAGAATTATTCATCCAAAAGCAACTGGAGGTTTGTGCTGGAAAAAGCAAGAACTCTTCTTTCACTTTTTTTTTTGATACAATTGCTTTACAAACCCGTGATGTTATTTTATTAACAAAAATTTATATATAAATCATTTTTTTATTGGTTTGTATGGATAGAAGCACCTTTTTGAGAGCTTTCCAGGAACATTTTATGGATATGAATTTCGTTATGTTTTGAGAAAGTTATGACCATTTAAATTTGCAACTGTAGGTGCTAATTTCAAGCACCCAAATTGTTTTGTGGGTGGTTTTGAGTGCAAAATAGTGGTTTTGCTCCTCTTTCATGGTTTTTATTAGAAAAATAAAGAATTTATATTCTTTATTTAATAAAACTTTTGTATAATGCTCCTAAATATTTCAAACAAAAATTGTATTATGTTTTTTGGGAGAGTATTAGTTTTAGGTTGTGATCTATTTGACATTTTAGTTGTACGTAGTTTGTCAATTTGTGTCGGGAGGAGCTCCAACTATCTCTTGAATGAGATTTCACTCAAAACTTTAAAGGATTCCTTTATTTAATTATTTTTTGTCAAACCCAAGTCTAGTAGAGCGTTGAGCTTCATTATTGATTTATTTTTATAGTTGGGAGGTGTAAAGCTCTTCACTGGCATTATATCACAATAATATGGCTGCCAATTTGGCTGAGCGAGTTATTGAACTTGTCGGTGTGACAAATTCATTAACTAATAAAGTCAATGATATTGCACTACAATCACTTCTTGGTCCAGAAAGTCATCGACCCTCAGCCAAATGTGAAGTAAAATTCTATGATGGATCCCGATATCCTGATGTGCTCCATAGTTGGGTCCTTGACGTGGAGACTTGGGTCTCTTATAATAGGATTGTGGATGAAGATAAGGTTCCTTTTGGAAAATTAAAGCTCTCTAGTGTTGCTAAGGTTTTGGTCACTAAACGAAATTATGCTTAGGATGCTATCACCACTTGAAATCACCTAGTTACAGCCTTAAAAGATACATTTTATCCTTTCAACTATGAGTAGGATTTGCACATCAAGTGGCTTCACCTACAACAAGGGAGGCATATGACAATGTAGGATTATATATACCAGTTTAATCAGCTAAGAATACTCCCCCGCATGCAAGAACTAGCCGTTTCTCTAATCCTCAAGTTCAAGAGTGGCTTACAGGAACATTTATTTATGGATTTGAAATATATTACCCTAGAAATACTTGATGCTGCATTCAAAAAGACACAATTGGTAGAAGAAAATATTGTTTCCCAATCTCGTGCATCTCGACCTTCATTTGAATCTACAAGTCCTTCAACAGATTCAAATTTTCGATCGCAACAAAGTTTTTCCAACAATAAAAATTCTTCTCCTTCATCTTCTTTTCAGTCTTCTTCTTCTGATAGTAAGAAATCTAAATTTTGTACTTATTATAAAAACAAGGGACATGAAAAGTCTGAATATTTTAAGTTGAAGAAGAAAAAATGTTTTTACAGTCTCACAATGAGGAAAGTAAAAATATTCCCATCGATACTTCTGGGGATGATAAGAGTTATGATGAGTTGAAAGGTAGACTTGAAATAAGGTCACCTTAATGAATCATCATTTTAGCTCAGGGGGATGTGACAATTTTTTTGTCACTCATGCTCATTTGACACATAATTTTTCTATGGATTGTATCATCGATAATGGCTCGCAGAAAAATTTGATTGCGAAGTCCATTGTTGACAAATTTCATTGTTCGATGGAAGGATAGTGGTTCATCCTCACATATCACACACACTTGCACTATCTCTTTTGTGTTTGGTCCCAAATAAATTGATAAGGTCACATGTGATGTGACCACCATGGATTGTTGTGGTTTGTTACTTGGAAAACCCTATCAGTATGATAAGAAAGCTCACTATGATGCCTTTAATAACACCTATACACTGCAAAAAGATAATAAGACATACCTAATAAAATGTACTAAGAGCACTAACAATCTAATACTCAGTTGCAGACATGCAAGAAAATATATCAATCAAGAAAAGGAGCTTGCCTTAATTTTCATAAGGCCACAATTTGACAATTAATTCTAAGGCAAATTTTATTATGTCTAAACCACATGCTGGTTTGGAAAAATTATTGCAAGAATATTCACATGTATTTCTGGAGCCTAAGACGCTTCCCCCAGAATGAGTAATCAATCACTCCATTGATATCGTCCTTGTTATGTCTCTTCCTAATACCCCATTATATAGAAAATAAATTCTTCAAAATAATGAGATAAAAAGACAAATTCAAGATTTATTGTCTAAAGGTTTTATTAAGGGTGGTCCCACAATAGTGAGTCCCACTTTTTGGCCAACTTTGACACAGAGATCACAATTTTGAGAAAAAATCTCACTTTCAAACACATGTTGCCACAAAACTATTAGGAATTTGAAGATGATGTAAACTAGAGTCTTTTAGATTTTTGTTTCTAGTTTTTAAATATTTTTTTTTAAAATATAAAATAAAATAAATCATTTAAATTCATTTTTCCTTCTCCTTCTAAAAGTGGTTTGCATAAAAAAACTATGTTTTTAAGGAGGTACTGTCATTTGGATTAGCATAACTTTTTTTTAAAATACGATAATGATGTAATTCTTTCGAGATTATATTTTTAACTTCAATATCTAAAGGATGCAATTGGTTTTATTCATTTTGGATCAATATTTCATAGTTTATTAAATTTTAAAGTGACAGTAACTGTAATCTAGACATAAGGTCACTTGGATCGCTCTAACTTGATCTAGTTATATCGAAAAAAAATTTATTTTAATTTTATAGAAAGGTAACACAAATACACTTTTCCTACATATTTTTCATAAATTTTTTTTTATCATTTACTATTTTTCCCGAAGTCGTGAAGAGACAGGTTGTTGAATGACCAAACAACCTATGTTTAGTTAAAGCAATATTTAAAAGTGATAATGAACTCAATATGTATTAAAATTATATTCATTAGAAAGTTTATTCTAAATAGCATCTTTTGACATCATTTGTTTGAAAAAATCATCTTGTTTAGTCCTTGTTTTAGGCCCCGGAAGACCATTTTTCTGCAGTTGAGTTGTTTTTTAAGAGCAAATTTTTTTTTTTTTGGCTTCACGTGAAGACATTCTTCGCACGAAGCCACTTGGGGGTCTTCGCACGAAGACCCCTCACCCAAAGCCTCTTGAGTGAAAATTCTGGTGGCCGAAATTTTTCCCAGGGGTACTTCGCACGAAGTAACCTAGTCGGCCATTAGAATATTTTTTTTTAATTTTTTAAAATGGTATAAAAGTAAAATTTTTCATTTCTATTTTACATCAAATTGCAATTAATAAATTCGCATTTTCTATTATTGAAGGCATTTTTTGAAGAAAGAATTTTTGTTGACGATCTTGTGGAAGACATTTTTTGGAGCTCAAAGAAATGGGGAACAAGAAGGGAAGACAAAGTAAATCTTCTAGAAAGAGGTCACCCGGTACTGAACAAAGAAATCATGAAGCTGCATTGGCATATTATCATAAAACTAAAGAAACTGAAAGACAAGCTGAAGTAGGAGGGTCAAGTCAAGTCGAAGAATTGCACATTGAAGAAGGGTCATAATTACTCCCTAGAGAGGCTCAAACAATTGATGTTGGAGAAGGGTCAACATCACATGCTCCTACTGGTATGAATGAACTTTTAAATTTAGCTCAAAGTGTAAAGAAAAATATTAGTTATAGAAACTTAGATCATTTACTTACAATGAATGTGGACACTTTGAGATCACTTGCTAATGCTCAACAATTAAGTCTTGCTAAGAAGAGATCAATGAAAATGATAGCAAGAGAAATATTGGGTAAATTTGATAATTTTGAAACACTTGAGCAAGCTCAATTGCTTTCACTTATACTTATACACAAAAAGTTGGAAGGGGCATTAAAATTATTGGGTATAGACACATCATCAAAGAAGAGAAAAGTTATTGACATGCAAACTGATATGATTGAAAATCTTAAGAAAGGTTTGAACCAGTTAGGGAAGTGATCTCAGACTATAGATAAGTCCATTACAAGAAAAGTTATGTTGACATCCATTGTAGGTAACAGTATGAGACGAAAAAGAAATATATCTTCAGTTTCATCTCACATTGGTTTTAATAGGAAAACAATATCACGATATGTTAATAAGAGAATACTTTTGGATGATAGCACCTTGGAAGGCAATTGGGCAATCATGTGTAGAGCTCCTCGTTCTGATAGGATTGATGAAGAAACAAAAAATTTGATCACATCATTTTAGAATGATAATACATGTCCTTCATCAAACACTAGAGATGTTATCAGACATAGAATTTCAGCTAATCAATATGAATATCATACGAAACATTGGTTGGACACAACACAACATGAAATGTATGTGTCATTTTGTAGTTCAAATCCTAATATAAAGATTGGGCAAACATTGTTTGGAAGATTGAAGCCATATTATATCAGGACAAACTAAGTGTTTGAAACTTGTTGTTGTCGTTATCATATTGAATTTGATCTCCACTATCAAGTTTTTCGAAAGTTTGTAGAAGACACTTATGATTTTGAAAAGGCTCCTCCTACTAGACGAAGTGAGTTCATCTCATCCATTTTATGTGACAAAAGAGATGATGTAGCTGGACAAATAAATTGCATAAAAAGAATATGTCAAACATGTGCCGATTTGTCTCTTTTTCCTTTGAAAAATGAAGATATTGATGTAACAAAGATGGTAAATTGCAAGAGTTACAAATATGTAAAGAATGAAACAAAATTTGGGAAAGAATCCAAAAGGTTAGAATATGTTGAAGAGGAGATAAATGTTGGAGTTTTTATGGAAAAAATAAAAAATTGATTCAACCCTACATTCATCATGCTTTTTTTGCAAAGTGGAAAGCACAACAATTTCAAACACTGAGAGACAATTTCCCACTTGGAACTATTGTATCAGTTGTTGATTTTGCAAAAAATTATTCTTTTGTTCATCAAAAGGCAATTCAGTCATAATACTATTTTTCAATGCAAATTACTATCATGGTACATGTGTGTTATCAACACGCACAATTAGATTTGGATGGTATTGAGAGCACATTTGAAGCATGGGTCATCAAGAAGAAATATCATTTTTATATAAGTGATGATAGAGAGCATGACATTCATTATGTGGAACACTGCTTTAAGATGTTTTTTGCAAATGTGAAAGAAAGAGGTATAAAAATTGATAAACATTATGTTTGGTCAGATGGATGTGCTGCGCAATTTAAATCATCAAGACCATTTTATGCACTATGTAGATATCATCGTAATGAAAACATACCACATGTCTGGAGTTTCTTTGAGAGTGGACATGGAAAAGGTGAACATGATGGTGCCGGAGCTTGCATCAAACGTGCTATACGAAAGTATCAAATGAATTATAAGGGAGTGCATATAAAAAATGTACATGATGTGGTTGAATGATGCAAGACACATTTCGCACCAAATGAGAATGACGCGTCATCAGGATTGACTCAGGCAGTGCCATATAGAAAATTTTGGGAGATAAAAGGTATGCACACATTTTTTAATTATTTGAAAGTGTTTAAAATTTTAATGATATTTTTTATTCAAATTATATTTATATAGAATGTATTAAATATATGTGCATTTGTTTAGGTGTGGATAGAAAAATTATGCATGGTTGCAATAGGATAGAAAAGACGTGATCTTTGCATTTAGTTATGAGTATGAATTGTCACAATTGGATGTTGAACACTAGGACTACTCATGCTTTTGTTGTCACTGCATTGCTGACAATTATGAGGAATGTATCAATCAAGATCGTGGATATGTGGGTGCATGGAATCTAGTGCCACTAGTTGTTACTGATACATTTGATAGAGACGAAGATGAAAACTTTGATGATGTTCCTTTGATTTCTACTGATTATGATCATATCTCAGGATTGGTCAAAATTGGTAAGTATATATAAATTTCACATTATATGGTACACTGAGTTGCACATGTATAGATCATGTAGATATAGATAGATCTATAGATTGAACTAAGTATTTATTTTAAGATCTCACACACGTATATATAAAAATTTATTGTGCAGAAGATGTCTTTGCAGTGATTGTTGAGAGTGGAAATGTAGAAGGAGTTGATTATTATTTACTACATTGTACTGCAGAGAGGATGAAGTTACTTGAACCTGAAGAAAGCGATGGAATGTTGTTCCCCATAGGTTTGTATATCTAGTTTACATCAATATATTGAACTCAATTTGTAAATTTTAAATTTCAAACTTTTAACAAAATTCAAATTGAGTTTGTTTAAATTTATATATTGTTAAAATATGTGACTTGCAGGTTCAGTTGTTTTAGAGGGAACATATTTCAAACAAATCAAAGTAATTCAACATGGTATTCACTTTGTTGATTACGAACCAGACAATAAGGTGTTCCAATATAGTCACCTAGTAGTTGCCACATCCATTTGTCTTCATACAGTTAAATCTCAACGTGGACGTCGTAAGTGGAGACTAGATAGTGAGGATCATGAAAGAATATTACAGGTTCTCCATGAAAGGTCTGAACCACTTGAGTTGGTCTAAAAAGTTTAATACATGTATACTTATTTTTTGTGTTGGGACCTATTTGATATCTGTGGATTAAATTTCATTATACTTTGTTTATTTATTTAAACATATGATAGGCTATAATTTGTTGATATATGATGAACCTATTTGATGGTTCAATGGTTTTAATATATAGAATTTTATATGTATACTTTGATTATTCAGTGATTTTTATAGATTTCATGTTAGTTAAAGATTTTATGTATGCTTGAAATTAGTTATATTACTTATGACATGCGTTAGATCTAGAATTAGTTAGAATATAGTTATTATCCATTAGTTACATGTATTAACTAGTTATCTTTTATGATATTAATTATAGATCCTAGGTTAAGACCTCCCCTTAAGACACTAAAAAATGATGAAATTAGTTATATATTACAAGTATGACATGTGTTAACTTTGTAGAGTTAGTTAGAATAGTTATTATGGACATTAGTTACATGTATTAACTAGTTATCTTTTATGATATTAATTATAGATCCCAGGTTAAGACCTCCCCTTAAGACACTAAAAAATGATGAAATTAGTTATATTACAAGTATGACATGTGTTAACTTTGTAGAATTAGTTAGAATAGTTATTATGGACATTAGTTACATGTATTAACTAGTTATCTTTTATGATATTAATTATAGATCCCCTTAAGACCTCCCCTTAAGACTCTAAAAAATGATGAAATTAGTTATATTACAAGTATGACATGTGTTAGTTGTACAATTAGTTAGAATAGTTATTATGGACATTAGTTACATGTATTAACTAGTTATCTTTTATGATATTAATTATAGATCCCCTTAAGACCTCCCCTTAAGACACTAAAAAATGATGAAATTAGTTATCACATCATCTAAATAAATCATCTAATCAAATAAAATCATAGATCATCTAATCAAATATCATATATCATCTTTCAAACAAATCAAACTAATATCATCTAATCGAATAAAATCATCTAATCTAATCATATATATCATCTAATCTTGAATAAAATCATAGATCATCTAATCAAATAAAACCATCTAGTCAAATCATATATCATATAGATCATCTAATCAAATAAAATCATATCATCTAATGGAATAAAACCATCTAATATAATCATATATCATCTAATAAAAAAAAATCATATCATCTAATCAAATTAAACAATCCAATCTAATCATATCATTTAATTGAATAAAACCATCTAATCTAATCATATCATCTAATCAAATAAAATCATAGATCATCTAATCAAATAAAATCATCTAGTCAAATCATATATCATATAGATCATCTAATCAAATAAAATCATATCATCTAATGGAATAAAACCATCTAATCTAATCATATCATCTAATCGAATAAAACTATCTAATCTAATCATATATATCAAGTAAATGTGTCTCATATCATATAATCTAAGCATAGATCATCTAATCAAATATGTACGTCTAGATAATCAAGTAAATGTGTCTCATATCATATCATCTAATCAAATAAATGTGTCTCATATCATATAATCTAAGCATAGATCATCTAATCAAATATATGTATGTCTCGAATCATAAACTGAGTCTCAAATAAAATATATGTTCAACATGTCCTAAACTAGGGAGTCATCTAGGTGCATACAAACAGAGCGACCCTTTGAGTGACTGCCATGAGCATCCTCTGACTGTGAGACAACAACTGAGCCCTGCGAATATAAATGCATGTATATATGATAATAATCTAAAATAATTAAAATATTATAAATGCATATTTAAACTTACATATTTTTAAAACATACCTGAGCACTAGTAGGTGTATCATCTGCTTGTAAAGCAGCGATTGACTCCTGCAAATTTAGTGTACAATAGTTGGTTATATACACATGTGCATAGTAGATATATTATGTAAAGTACTTGAAATATAAACATGTACATGTACATGTATATATCTAAAACTTACCTGACCACTAGTAGGTGTCACATCATGTGGAAGATGCTCTGAACCCACACTAGAGGTAACATGCTCTACTAATTGTGCCTACAAAATATTATGCATTAAACAAACATTAATACACGTATAATTAATTATTCACTAAAACTCCTAATAAAAAAGAAAAGAAACTTTTATATGTACCTGAGTCTCAGGAGCAGGAGGATCGTCAGCGCACTGCACCATTGTATCATCAACTGATATTGCATCACCCACACCACCTAAGGTCTCAAACCTCTATAGTAATGAGGAGTGTAGGGGTGTCACTAGCTGCGAGGGGAGTGGTGTAGAATCTGAACCATGTGGATGAAATAACATATCCATAAATGACCCGCCACCAGTGGCAACATCCACCTGACCCAACCCACGCAACTGCTCATCAAAAGCCTCTAGGCCCTCACTGGTGATGCGTACATCTCTAATCTCTATACCGGGCTTTGCAGTTGTAGAGTGATCTGTGGGTGCACGATGCTCTGCACTATCCTGTGCACGATGCTCTACACTATGTTGTGCCTGACTAGTAGATGGTGCATCATGTGTTGGTGGAACTAGAGGACCCCGTGCAAGTGAAATGTACTCCCTGACTGAATGTATAGGGATCCCCTACGAGTCGGCAATATGAGAATAGGCCTGCACGAGATCCTCCAAAAATTAAAGGGCCATATCTAAAGTAGTTTGATAACCCGACAATGCTTGTATCTCTCCAGGCACAGGAAGACTAGCAACTCTATATGTCTCATCACTCACACCTGCAACACTACTAGATGAAGCCTCAGAAGATGATCTGGCTCTACTTGGTCTAGTCAAAATGCATCTGCCCACTGAATCAGAACTGATCGATGTGGCTGCAGAAGCAATCTATCCTATGTTGTCCAGAACTCCCCTCTAAGAAGCAATGATGACCCTATCTGTAGTAGCAGCCATCGCTGGTGTCACTGTCGGACTCCTCTCTCCAACTAGTTGTCTATGAGGCTGCACAACTCGATCAGCCCTATGATACTGATCGTGGTTTGCAACCCTACCCAACCCCTAACCATAAAAAGGTGGGATATCAAAATAGTTGACCCTGGGTCCCAAACGGAACTTAGCGTACAACTATTGTGCAAAGTATAATGGAATTTGGTCGTTATTTGGATAACGACCATGGACTACAAGATGTCGAGGGTAAATCATACAAGCAATCTGAGGGATCACACAGGGTGTGACCTGATATGCCCTCACCACTCTCATATGCTCATAATGTGGGAACATCTCTCATTTGATGATTTCCTTGGAGACGAGGCTCTAAACCGTCGCCAAGGAAACATCACCTGAGATCTCCTCCCTCAACTCTCGAAAAATGGCCTCAACTGCCTGAGGCATAAATGAAGTGTGGGCCCTCAATCTACTAGTCATAGACTCTAAACTAGTCAATATAGTAGCACATGTGTCTCTATATACACCATCTCCATGAGATCTACCGATAGCCTATCTAAGTCTAGCTATCTCTATGTCATCAATGTGGAAAATAGTATGAATGTCAGGAGTCTGAGGTGCGTCCTAAGCGGCCATCTAGATGTACATCACATGTGAAAGAGCTAAGTGTTAATAATTAAGCACTTGATTACAACATTATAACTACATGTAAAATGGAAACAAATAAACTTGGTCCTAAGGTATAGATAAGACATCAATGGGTCATAGGACATCCTAGTATGTATTAATGAAACCTAACATGTACATCAATGGGTCATAGGACTAACTTTAATATTTACTAAAAATGCATTTACATAAGGGGTCATGGGTAACATAAGTGGTCTTATTAGGTCTTAAGAGTCCTAAGACACATACTAATTAGGTCTTAAGGGGTCAGAAATTTATAATAAGAGGTCTTAAGGGGTCATAGGTAACGTAAGAGGTCCTAATGTATAGATAATCTAGGACTATAAAGTATCTTAAGGGGTCATGGGTTATATAAGTTGTCCTAGACTGTCTTAAGGAGTCATGGGTTATATAAGTTGTCCTAGACTGTCTAGTTAGGTCTATAAGTAGAGAAACAACTTAAAGATGTATACCTTATTTCCTAATATGACCTAATGTGAACTATTAGGATAGGTAATATGACCTAGAGTGTCTTAAGGGGTCGTGGGTAATGTAAGTCCAGTCCTTGATTGTCTTAAGGGGTCGTAGGTAACATAATAGGTCCTAAGGTATAGATAAGAGTCATGGAGTGTCTTAAGGGGTCGTGGGTAACATAAGAGGTCCTAAGGTATAAATAAGACATCAATGGGTCATATTACCTATCCTAATTACCTATCATAACATACATAGATAAGAGTCATGTAGAGTGTCTTAAGGGATCGTGGGTAATATAAGTGGTCCTAGACTGTCTTAAGGGGTCATGGGTAACATAAGTGGTCCTAGAGTCATAATTGGTTCTAATTGAGTCTAATTAGACCTCCTAAATGGTTCTAATTGATTCTAATTGAGTCATAATTGGTCATGGTACAGTAAGGTCTAGTTAAGTCTAATAGGTCCTAAATTTTGGTCCTAATAGGTCCTAATTGGTCTAGTTACCTGTCTAATTGGTCATAATAGGTCCTAATATATCTAATTGGTCAGACTAATGTTGGTTAAAGACCTAATACCTGTCTAATTGGTCCTAATAGGTCCTAGTTAGGTCTACTTGGTCCTAATAGGTCTAGTTAGGTCTACTTGGTCCTAATAGGTCTAGTTAGGTCTATAAGTAGAGAAACAACTTAAAGATGTATACCTTATTTCCTAGAATATGACCTAATGTGACCTATTAGGATAGGTAATATGACCTAGAGTGTCTTAAGGGGTCGTGGGTAATGTAAGTCCAGTCCTTGATTGTCTTAAGGGGTCGTAGGTAACATAAGAGGTCCTAAGGTATAGATAAGAGTCATTGAGTGTCTTAATGGGTCGTGGGTAACATAAGAGGTCCTAAGGTATAGATAAGACATCAATGGGTCATATTACCTGTCCTAATTACCTGTCATAACATACATAGATAAGAGTCATGTAGAGTGTCTTAAGGGATCGTGGGTAATATAAGTGGTCCTAGACTGTCTTAAGGGGTCATGGGTAACATAAGTGGTCCTAGAGTCATAATTGGTTCTAACTGAGTTGGTTCTAATTGAGTCTAATTAGACCTCCTAACTGGTTCTAATTGATTCTAATTGAGTCATAATTGGTCCTAGTACTTGATTAGGTCTAGTTAAGTCTAATGGGTCCTAAATTTTGGTCCTAATAGGTCCTAATTGGTCTAGTTACCTGTCTAATTGGTCATAATAGGTCCAGATAGGTTTAGTTAGGTCTATTTGGACCTAATAGGTCCTAATACATTTAATTGGTCAGACTAATGTTGGTTAAAGACCTAATACCTGTCTAATTGGTCCTAGAATGTCTACTTGGTCCTAATAGGTAGATAGTTAGGTCTATAAGTAGAGAAACAACTTAGACATACCTTATTTCCTAATATGACCTAATGTTCAACCTATTATGGAGTCATGGAGTGTCTTAAGGGGTCGTGGGTAGTTCATAAGAGGTCCTAAGGTATAGATAAGACATCAATCAAGTCATATTAGGTCTGTCCTAATTACCTGTCATAACAGGTCTAGATAGGTTTAGTTAGGTCTATTTAGACCTAATAGATCCTAATACATCTAATTGGTCAGACTAATTTGTTGGTTAAAGACCTAATACCTGTCTAATCAATCCTAATAGGTCCTAGTTAGGTCTACTTGGTCCTAATAGGTCTAGTTAGGTATTTAAGTAGAGAAACGACTTAGACATGTACCTTATTTCCTAATATGACCTAATGTGACCTATTAGTCCACCTAATATGACCTAGAGTTTCTTAAGGGATCGTGGGTAACGTAAGTGGTCCTTGATTGTCTTAAGGGGTCATGGGTAACATAAAAGGTCCTAAGGGCCCGTCCTAGGTTACATTAATGGATCCTCGTATACATATATAATGGGTCTTCAAGATTTGAATAGGTCATGTGTACATGTCTTAAAATATCATAAGGGATGTATAATGGTCCAATAATATTAATGGGTCGTAGAACATCATAAGTGGTCTAAGTTCAGTCCTAGGACATCCTAAATTTTTTTAATCGGTCTTGGGGGTCCTAAGGGTTTATATTTGTTTTAAGATTTCATAAGGGATCTAGATAAGAGTCCTAGAATGTTAATGGGTTGTAGGTGCAATATAAGCACGGTCCTAGACTACATCTTAAGGGGTCGTGGGTAATAATGAATCAAGTATATATATATGTGTCTTAAGGGGTGGGGGTAACATAAGAGGTCCTAAGGGGTCCTACATTTCATTAGTGGATGATCCTTGTATGATAAATTAATTAAATCTAGGATGTACATAAATGTGTCCTAAGACAACCTAAGATATGTTAATGGGTCTTGATGATCTGAATGGGTCATAGATGTCTTAAAATGTCATAAGGGACATGTATAATGGTCCAACAATGTTAATGGGTTGTAGACGCACGATAAGTGGTTTAAGGCATCTTAGGTTACATTAATTGATACTAGTATGTCTTAAGGGTTCTTGTGGGCAACAATGGGTTCACATATGTATTAACAGAAGCTAAGATAGATGAATGTGTCATAGGATATTTTAATATATAATAATGGTTCGTATGGGTCTTAAGGGGTCCTATGTGTCAAGTAAGATGTCAGGTAATATGTAAATTATAATAAAGGATCCTAAGTGTCTTAATATGTCGTAAAAGAGAAATAAGGGTCCTAGAAACTTATTGCACTACAATTTTTTAACGTTTTCTAACATACTACTAGATCATTTTCAAAAATTGAACTACAATTTTCTAAGATTTTCACAAACTAAAAATTATAAATAAAACAAATAGCTAACTTTAATAAGTTTACTAAAAATGCATGTACATACATGAGAGAGAGAGAGAGAGAGAGAGAGAGAGAGAGAGAGAGAGAGAGAGAGAGAGAGAAATTCTTAATAATTACAATTTTAAACTTAAAATTTAACATTTTCTAACTCGAATCTTAATGTTTTCTAACATTTTTCCTATGATTTTTAACATTTTCTAAAATTTAGATAACATTTTCTAAAATTTAGATAACATTTTCTAACATTTACACAAATTAAAAATTATTTAAAACAAATAACTAGTTAAAATATATATAAAACATATTATTTACAATAAAAAATGAGAAAAATATGTGTACCTGGTACTACTAGAAAATTGAGGTCGATGAAGCTCAAGAAGTGCTGGTGTGCTGGCGTGGTGACGTAGTTCACTCCAAGCCTAGGGGTCCACAAACTGCTACAGTGAAAATGGTAGGTAGAAAATGAAATCACTGGAATTTATTAAGAATCTGACCCTGAATGGCTTTGTGCGAAGTACGCACTTTGCACGAAGCCACACAGGGGTCTTCGCATGAAGACCCCTACGTGGTGTCTTCGCACGAAGCCTACGGAAGACTTCAGGCGAAGTATTGACTTCGCACAAAGACAAGAAAAAAAATTTTGTTGACGATTTGGCGATTTCCTTCATCCCAAAAAGTGGGACACAGCTTTGTGATGCTACCCTAAACCAAGTACATCTCTTTGTGCTTCACCAATTTTACTGGTGCTCAAGAAAGATGGAACTTGGCATCTTTGTTTTGATTTTAGGGCATTAAATAAGATCACCATCAAAACTAGATATCCACTTCCATGCATTGATTATCTCTTGGATCAACTTCAGGGTTTCAAATATTTCTCCTTGAGGTTGATCTTAAAAGTGGGTATCATCAAGTCAAAGTACATGTAGATGACACATGGAAAATAGATTTCAAGACCAAGACAGGTATTTTTGAGTGGCTTGTGATTCCATTTGGTCTCACTAATGCTTCTGCCACATTCATGCAATTAATGAATAAGGTGTTTCATGATTTCTTGGAAAAAATTGTTATCATCTATTTAGATGATATTCTCATATTTTCTAACACTTGGAAATTCCATCTTCAACATTTCAAACATGTTCTTCACACTCTTCAGCAGAATAATTTGTATGCCAACCTTTCTAAGTGTTCTTTTGGTCAAACACCCATCTCCTATCTGGGATATGTCATTGATGCACATGGTGTTAAAGTAGATCTTGCCAAAATGGAAGTTCTTTGCAAATGGCCTACTCCTTCAAATACTACTAAATTAAGGATTTTTCTTGGTCTTTCCAACTTCTACCACAAGTTCATTCTACATTACTCATAAATTTCCACTGCTTTGCACCAATTGACAAAAATAAATGTTGCATTCAAGTGAAAATAAATTCGCTTGCATGCTTTCAACATATTGAAAGAGAAATTATGTTCAACACCTGTTCTTGTTCTACCAAATCTCTCATAGACTTTTGAGATTGAGATAGATGCTTCACAATATGCACTTGGAGTTATTCTAAAGAAAAATGATCACCTAGTGGCTTATCATTAAGAAAAAATTTATGCAGCTAAAAAGAACTACTACACATATGATAAGGAATTATATACCTTGGTCCAAGCCATCAAGTATTGGAGGCATTATCTTTTGGGGAAAGAAATAGTGGTTCACACTTATCACTTTCCTCTATAGTTTCTTCAATCTCAGAATAAAATTGAAGAGGCAAGGCATATGAAGTGGGCTTCTTATTTAAAAAAATTTCACTTGGTCATCAAGTATAAGAAGGGGAACACCAACAATGTTGCTGATTTTTTTAGTCGGCCTCCTAAAGCTTATACTTTAACTATTGTGAGAACTTATCATATGGGATTTTAGGCATGGTCTTCTCAATAGGCTCAAAATCCATATTTTGGTGTCACCTACACAAGTCTTCAGAATCCTTCAACTTTCAATTTGACACCTTTTCAAGATTTCCATATCAATGAAGGGTTACTCTACAAGTTGGATAGAATTTGTGTCCCTAGAGATCATTGGGTTTTACTTCTCAAGGAGGCACATTCTACTCTTTATGGTGGTCATTTTGGTAAACAAAAAATACTTCACCATTTGTAGATATTCTTTTATTTTCCATATATGCAATGAGATGTTCTTCATTTCCTCAAAAGATGTGCAATTTGTTGCTGCTCCAAATCAACCAACAGAAAGATAGGCTTCAACATTCCTATTCCTATTCCTTCTCATCCCTATGAGAGCATCTCTATGGATTTAGTTAGTGGCTTCCCACTAACTGTTCACCATAATGATTGTGTTTTTGTGGTTGTTGATCAATTCAGCAAGATGGCTAAGTTCATTCCATGTTGCAAGACAAGTTTTGCACATGACTTAGCTCAACTCTTATTATACTTTTTTTGGAAATCCTTTGGTTTACCAACCATCATTATTTTTTATCGTGCCTTACATTTTGTGGGCCATTTTTGGCTATCTTTGTGGAATATTTTGGGATTTTTCCTTAACTTTTCTATTGCTTTTCATCCTCATTCAGATGGTTAGATAAAAGTTGTGAACTTAATTCTCATACAAATTTGAGGATTTACCACCACAACTCTCCTACCAATTAGGATTTGAGCACCCACATAGAGCATGTCTACAACTGGGCAGTACACTCATCTATAGGCCACCACCTTTTGAGGTATGTCTTGGGTTTGATTCTTTGGCTCCATATGAGTTTCCCTTATCTTTTCCATCTCCAACCACTATGCATATTCAAGAAGAGAAAGATAAGGCCCAAGCCTTCATTCAAAATTTGTAGAACCTTCAGTCTAGAGTTGTTTAGATTCTTCAAAAGACTTAAGAAAAGAAAAAAATAACTTATGGATCATCATTGTGTTCCTCATAATTTTTAAGTTGGGGATAAAGTTTGGTTATACTTGGACATATTTCATTTCTAAGAGAAAGAACACAATAAGATCAAGCCACTTCACTATGGGCCTTACACCATTCTTCAGTAGGTATCTAATAATGCTTTCCGACTTGATCTTCTAGCTCAGTTGGACATCCATGATGTTGTTAATGTTGATCTTCTCAAGAACTACCATGAATCAATTCTAGAGACTAAGCTTCTTGTTAGCCATCCATCTCACTTAGAAATTGGAAAATATTTCTAGATGCCTTATTTTAGGCATATGTATGCCTATTTATTTGTATTCTTCTCCTCGCGGATGGATATTGGAATAATGAAATTTTGCAGCTTGTTTATAGAGAATATTATCTTTGTTTAGAATTTGTTCTCTGAATACAAAGATTTTTGTCTCATTGATAGAATTAAATCTTTGTTTTGTTAGTTAATTTCTTGTTTATTCCATATCAATGGTGTTGATGTTTCAACTTCTACTGAAGATTGTTCAAAGATAGATCAACCTATCCTTGGGCTAAATGGAAAGAAATCAAAGATGATTAGGATAGTACTATAACTTTATTTTTAATTAATTACTATAACTTATCATTGTAATATTTTAATCAATTGTACTGTTATACACTAAGTTTGCGCCTTTGTCTCAAGCTCTCTTGGTCTTGATAACTCAGTATAACATGGGAATCATCTCCAGGTGTGGGACCTATGCTAACTGAGATGAAACCTCCAGGTTCTAGGCTAGTTCCTCTTAGATAATCACCTTAATTTGCTTCTAGACATAAAAGTAAACTTTTGAGGGAAAGGGATAGAAGGAATGCTTGGAAAGGGAAATGACTGAAAGCAAACTACCTACCAGGTGATGCACTGAAATCAGGGTTTGGACCTCAGTATGTAGGAATGAAATCAATGAAAGGCTCAGGTCTAGTAGGTCACAACTTATTGAATAGGCTTGCATAAGTATTTCATAAGAGGGCCTGAGAATAAGACACAACTTATGACTTGCAAGCAGACGTTCACTTCTACAACTCGGTGTAGGATTGAGACAAGACTGTTAAGGGGCTGAAGTATACCCACAAGAACATCTAAATCAGATCAAACATAGTAACACACAAAATTGCAGAAAGCAAGAGGGATCAGGAACCCCAAGATATCACTGAAAAGAATCATATACCTTAATCCAATAAGAGATAATTTAAACAAGGAAGCATAGGGACATGAAGGATTGTCACAAAAATACCTCTGCAATATTCAAATCATCAATGGGAGAAATACAACTGTATAAGCCAGAGGGCAGAAAAAATGCCATAGATGACCCTTAAGAAAAGATGAATTTCTTCTACAATTTGTCCAACTTCGAGTTCAAAAAACTCCAAAAATACAATATATACATACTCTTACACGCTGGCAAGAGTCAAAAACCTAACTAGGGTTACAAGGCTAAACAATGATATCGAACCCTAGGGTACTAATCACCTATTAATAAAAATCTCTGAGAACCGGTGATCAAATCATATCTTTCCCTGTGTGCTGATCCTTCTGAACTGAAAACACCTGCAGACACAACAACCTTGACCTACCAACCCACCTGCAACTCCACTAAGCCATGAAGGCTCACAATCTTATCATAATTCCTTGGATAATAGTACCACTTGAATGATGGCGCCAACTCTTTTCTAGCACCATCTGGCATGGAAACGCGGCAAAGGACTCTGCAACACCGGCCAACAGTCACTTCTATTATCTTCACAACCACAACCATCCTGAGAAATCAATTCCTGAGCTAATCGACATTGTGCATGGCCAAAAGAGCAAAAGAATAGCAAAAACCCTCGCAGAGATATTCAAATTCAAATATTAACAGCTAGCAGATATAATTTTAAAACGTGAGCGTTGATGCAAAATCTCCCCTGGCAGATGAATGACTCTAATGTACTGAGGAAATAACTTAAAAACCTCTCTGAAAAGTCAAAAACATCATGGAAGTCAGTGGCTAATAGGAACTAAGCATGTCAGCACCTCTGTCATTTTCGGACCCACCTCGAGCTCTTCTCTTTTAAGTCATTTGGCGACCACGCGACCGAAGACCACTCTTCTTATTCATGAAATCCATCACTTTACCCTAGTTAGGTTGAGCGATTCAGCGAACAAGGCTTTTCACTTAATCGTCGGGTCTTTCTGATAACCCTGGTTACATTAAGCGAATACAGGAAGCCTCTTTATTTGTTGATTCACAAAATACCCTTAACCGCTCATGGGAATTCTGGCCTACATTTGGCGAACTAGCGACCGAAGACGACTGCCAGATTGCTGAGAACTTTAGGGCCTTACCAATTTATTCTGCGATCCTGCGAATACACACATTCGTACACTCGCCAGATCATTTAGAGAACTGATGTTTTATCACACGAATGAGCAACCCAAAGGAACTTGTCAGAGCTGCCAAAACTTTGTTAACCCTTGGGCCCATTTATGCCAGCTGGCATTTTCCTATTTGCTCTTGACTGCTCCATCAGCAACACCTCGGCAAGCCCCTGACATCGGTCCCACTGTAAGACAAGATTCTAATCTAATGGCGGGTGCAAGATCTCATACCCTTCGAATATTCTTTTAGATTATATGCCCGTCGTAGATCTATTTTAGAATAGGACCCCTTCTGACACACCGGACCCACTGGAAACCTTCGTCAGCACCACGCGGACCAATCAAATTTGAGCAAGTTAGCACTCCTAACAGACTGACCCACAATCTGCAGAAAGAGCATCGAATGACTATCGCTAAACCACTAACTTAAATAGCGTGCATCTTATTCCAGCAGCGTAGCGACAACCACAAGATCCTGATGTACTTTAACCTTTCGAAAAGATCAGGACCCACTGACATGTTCCAATTCATCATTATGTGGACCAATCAGATGTGAGCTCGTCAGAAAGAAAGGACCCACCTGAAAACTCTGACAACAAATCAAGATCGATGGTCGGCGTATGATCTGATGCTCTGACACAAACCTTTCAGATCATACGCCAACCGTAGATCTTCAAACTTCTGACATCCCTAGGCTCACTGACAAAAAATAAGTCATCAATCTCCCGACCAATAGGGAGTCTCCACATAGGACGATGTGGCTATGGACCCACTTGTCTTCGAAGCACTACGAACCTGGAAGATCTAACGGTTGTCTTAAGATCTCAAGCTCTGACACAAACCTTTGCGAAGATACACCGGTCGTCGATCTTGCTAACTAGGACCCTCGATTATCTGAGATCACCGAAAGACTTAATGATTGCGCGACTGAAGGGAAGTTAACTACTTGCTAAGTCGCTAGCCACTAAGGGCTTAACCACCAGAATTAAGAGATTATGCGAACCACTGAATTCACTGAATCGCCGAATAGGAAAAGTAATCGCCAACTGAAGACATTACCCTGATATCAAATCTACGGCTAGTCTCATCTCCTCCTGACCCTGGAATATTCCTTCCGATTATAAGACAACCGTCCAATGCAGAATCCTACCACTGCCTGCAGAACTAACCCCACTCTAACCTGGCGATTCAGTAAACAAGGCTTTTCTATTCGTGAGATGCTTTGATGAACTGCGGTTAAGTCAAATGAATACACGAACAAAGGGATTTCGCAGAATCACTGAGTCAAAAGCTAACCCGGGGTTTCAGTTAGCGAATGCCCGACTGAAAGGCAATTCGCGGAGTCGTTGAATAACTTAGGGCACCACCATTTTATTTCGCAACCAGGAGAATAAAGGATTCACCAGTTCGCAAAAAGAAAAGATGACCACCGGAAAGAATAAGAGAACCGGCGAACAAGAGGAAACTTAATACGCACATGCCCCTTTGGTCACTTAAGTTGCGGATAAAGTAACAAGGAATTAGAATGAGGCTCTAGGGTTTTCAAGGGTTTTGGCCTATAATGGCTAGTTTATGAATTTTTTTAACTTGCAGACCAGGGACTTGAAATAATTACAAAGGCCAAGAAACAAAACATGAGGCCATGAAAATTTTAGGGATGCTTGGCAGGCGTAAAATAGAGATCTTAGAATAGATATTAGTCAAATTTGCATGCATATGAAAATTACGATAACATGTACTATAACTCAATTTTAATTAATTATTTAAGAGTTTAAGAAATTAATATTTTATTAAGATTATTATAATAAAATAATTAATTTTAGTTTTTTATAATAATTAAATTATAAAATTTATGATTGCAAGTTTTATTGATTATTATAATTATCCTAAAATTTAGAATAATAAAATTAGATTGATAAAATTTGTGGTTAAAACTATTCAACAATTAAATTATTTTTTATTGGTAATGTGCAACCAAACTTGTGAAAAAGTATAATTTGAAAATAAAATATTAAAAATTATGTGCCTTGATGGGGGGTGTATAACCTATTATGAAAACTAATTTTACATCACTTTGATAAAAGTGACCTTCTAGATATTCCATTAGCCACACAATCTATTGTTTTTTGATGCCAGTATTAAAAAAATCTGCTCTACTACACAAGATAGAAGAATACAAGAAATTAAAATAATTTCTTATTGGTCAAACCCCCATTTTGAAGTGATATTAGAGAACAATTATTTTGTTGACATAATTTATGTGGTGAGTAACATTAATTTCACCTTTGTTAGAGTTCTTTTTCTTTTTCTGGACCACGTGTCATGCATGGAATTGGTGTCTTTCTCGGTTCTAGTGATCCCATGCTTGGGGTTTTTGATCTTGTGGAGGCGGTGATCATTTAGGATTTTCTCATGGATGAGGATGTTATGTTGTGGTTTTGAAAATGTTCGCCTTTCCATTCCCCCTTGGGGCTCTTTATTTCTCGGTGTTGTGGTTGCAGTGAGTGTGCTCATTGACCAGGTTTGTGCTAATGGGAGAGTCATTTTTTATGCCCTAGAGCCAAGTGTTGTGGATTGCAGTGTTAAAGATGGGCTTCCATTCTTTAGTCATTCTCCCCTTTCTATTTGGTTTCCCCCTCGCCTTTCTTCAGTTCTATTTTTTGTTGCTTGGTGTAGTGTTGGGGGGTATTTTCTTGTTGGTGGTTGGTGCTTGAGGATCCCTTTCTTTGTTGTTGTTGGGGTTTTTTTTCTAGTTCCCTTTTTCTTTGAGTTTTTGTGGGTGGTCTACGATGGCACTCCTTTTCAACTTTTCTTGGTGCTCCTCTATGGTGGTCATTTTTTGGGCGCCACTATTTTCTTCTTTAATTTGGTCATGTCTAGTGTAGGTGTCTTTGTGCATCTTGGACAAGGTCTTTCTCTTTTTTCACTTGGCTTCTTATTCTCTATTTCATGTGGTTGCGTTATTTTTTGGCTTGCCCAAGGGTCTAGGATGTTTTGGGTCTTTGGGTTTTTTTATGGTTTTTGGTGTCTTGTGTTTCTTTTTTTGTGTGGTTCTGGTGTGGGTCTAGTTCTTTGGTTGGGGCTATTAATTTTCAAGGGCCTCTTTTGTCCTTTTAAAATTTTGGTTAAGGGTCTATTGGGTTTTTGGGGCTTCTCTTTCTGTGGTCAGAACTTGGTTCTTCCTAAGTTTTCTTTGTTGGTGGACTCTTGATGAGTGGTTTTGGTTTTTTCCTCACAAGGCTTCCTTGGAGGTGAAGTGTCCCCCTAATGCGATGGGGTTTCCTATTTTTACCATGATGCAAGTTTGACTCATCTTGCTTCTCTCTTTTTCTCTCACGAGTCCTATTGAGGTGCAAGTATCTCTTATGGAGGTGGAGATTCATTTGGTGGGAGAGGTAGTTTGGTGCTTTATGTGGTTAGCCTTCATTGGTGGTTGTTTGGAAGTGAGGGGGAACCACGTGCGAGGATCTCTTCTAAAGCTCTTTATCTTCATCATTTATTTTTAGGTGGATCCCTCTTCTTTTGAGGTGGAGAAGTATTCTTTTAGCGAAGATTGGCTCTTTGGTTAGGGTTCATCTATTTTCTTTGGTGGTGTGGCTAAGGGTTCCCTCCTTTAACTCTTCTCTTTTGTTCCTATGGAGGTGGGATCCTCTCCTGTTGAGGTGGGGAGGAGCTTCTCTAGAGATGAGTGGACTGGATGGGCTGGTGTGTGGTTGTGGGTGCCATTTCAAAATCCTCTCCAAAGGTCTTGGGGACCTTGATAAAACTCAAAGATCATGTTAAGGGTAACTAGACTTACCCTTGGCTGCTGGTTTGGGGAGCCTTCTAAAACCCCATTTCTTTAGCTGGTTTTTCTTAGTTATATCTTTTAAAGTTGCATGTGAAGGTTAGGGGAGCCTATCAAAACCCCTTATGTTCTTTATTATTGATGGTTAATTTTAAGGTTGTGGGAGCCTTGATAAAACTCATGTTTCTCTCAAGTTATAGGTGCTTGGTAAAACTCATGGTTTGTTGTAATTAAGGTTTTGGGTGCCTTAGAAACCGCTATTCTTTGACTTGTTAGGCTTTGGCCAGTATCTTTTCAGCTGGTGTTATAGGTGTTGGATTCATTCTAGGTTGGTGGCTTGGTGTTGATGGTTAGCTGTTATTTTGGAATGTAATATCTTTTGGAGCTGTTGGTTTTAGGTGAGTTCTAGATCCCTCTCAGAATCTGGTTGTTAATGGGTTTCGAGGCCCCATCAAAACTTGTTTTACCCCTAATAAAAAACATCTTCGACTATGAAAAGTAAATTCCTTCATAATCAATTAGTTTCTTCCAATCCTTATTGTAGGATTTGATTTCAATTTTTGTGAGTAAAGGTTTGGACATATCCATTTCCACAAAAATGAAAAAAAATGTGAATGATGTTTGAAGAGTGAAAGAATATTCAGAATTGGAAGTAGGCTCAAAGGTGAATTTACCAATGGAATTTTTTATTATAGACAAGCAAGAGGATCCCCAAACTTATAGTTGAAGGTTAGGAAGGGGCACCTAAATTGGAGTTGTAGTTGATATTTGAAAAAATGGAACAAAATTTGAAAACTAGGGTTTCATGCATACAATGGCATCATCCCACTCTCGTGGACCATTTTTCAACAACATATCTCTATTTTCAAGAAGTGCACAAATTTCATAAAAGAAGCCCTTCATACTTGGTCTCATATAAATCTTAGCCTTGAGAAAAGGTTTTCATTTCCACCTAATCCATTTATTTAACTCCACTAAATTGGGCCAAAAATTATGAAATAAAAAAATCAATATGTTTTACAGTGTGAGTCTCAACATCCCCAAATGCTTCTTTCTATGAAAGAAGAAAGAAAATGGGTATTTGCATCATCGATATTTGGAGCAAGGTCTATTTATCCAGTACAAGAGATGGAAAGATTATTTGAAACTTGAGCACCAAGTGAGGAATTATAATCCTTTGCATTCATAGAAATTGGTTTGGGATCTTCCTTCCCCCAGTATTGGACTCCAAATGCTATGAGCACCATGATTAGAGACATAAAGAGATGGTGCCCCCAACATAGTCATGTCATTAACAATAAATATGAGAAACAAGATCAAGTTGAATGGAAAACCTAAAAGAGGGATTTTTGTAGCTACCATTTTAATATGAAAGAAGCTTAATGCTAATTCAAAGGAGGTGTTTCTTGAAATAGTGAAATTTGGAGCCCTTGTGCTAGGAGATCAAACACAACCAAAACATGTCGAGTTTGTACTGATAGAGTAGTCATTGATCCTATCAAAAATCCTAACTGAGTGAACAAGTTTTTATGAATAATTCTTATATAAAGAATACAAATAAAATGATATGTTTAAATAATTTTAAGTTTAAATAAAAATAACTTTTAGAATAAATAAAATGATTGGCATGGACAAATAAATATTATAATATTAATATAAAAAGTGGGAAAAATAAAATGATGGTAAATTTTATTTGAAGTTAGCATGAGGTGAATATAATCATATCAAAAATAATAATTTTAAATTTTAAAATAATAATTAATAAGTTTAATATTGTATTTTATATATAGATAATTTTACATAAGATATCATTTTAATTTTTAATTATTATAATTTATCATTATAAATATTTTAATATGAAATTATACTATAACTCTAGTTTTAATTAATTATTTAAAAATAATTAAATAATTATTAATTAAATTTATTATAATAAAAATGAGTACTTGTCATAATAATAATAATAATAATTTTATATAATAACTTAATTATAATTTTATTTATTATTAGTTATTATATTTATGATTAAAATTAAAATTAAAGTTAAATAATAATTAAATTACAATACTAATATTGCATATTAATACTCTTATCATAAAAGGAGGAAAATATGGCGTAGATAATCAACTGATCTCATGCCTTACTTAAGAGGGATTGTGCTTCTTATCAATTCTAGTTGATGTTACAGAACTTTCATTATCCATTTTTTAATATTATACAAATGTGAAATTTAGTGACAAGATATTTTTGTATATCTTGTGAAATTTATCTTTGATAACCATCAATTAGAAGAATGCCTTCATTTTGTTAGGTAACATGTGATAGCATATTTCTATTCTATATTATCAATTAGAAGATTGTCTTCATTTCAATAGATCAACATGTGATAGTATATTTCTATTCAATATTAAGTGTAGTTGACGAGATCTTGAGATACTATATTGTTTTCTATTTTAAGATTACCTTGGGCCATATTTTGAAGGTATATAATGTTAGGATGTGACATTCCATTTTCTTTCATTTTTCTAGTAAAACATCATAATTCTACCTATTGGATTAAGTCTAATTGAATGAGATTTCAAGATATAATATTATTTTATATATTGAGATATTCATTGGTCATATTTAAAAAGAATAGAATACTTGTATGTAACACGTTAGGTGGCTTCTATTTCTTTAATACATATCTAGATTTATTTTAAATAAAGATAATTATGAATATATAGATATTCATTTATTACAATCTAAAGATAATAGAAAATGATACAATTTAATAACACATTTATCTCTTCAAAAAGAAGTTGAAAGAGAAGGCAATAAGGTTGTGGATACATGAGTCTAGCTTTAATATTTTTGCATGAGGTAAAATTTAAAGCTATTGATTGAAGATAGAGGTAAGCATATGCATACAATGATGGAGCCACTCTCTTTGTGATGTGGTATAAATAAACATAATTGTGGAAACGGAGAGAGATCAATAGGCCCTGCATATATAGGACTTCCCCATCCAAAATCAGTCTCATACAGAGAAAATCGAGTCCAATGAGTAATTCCTAGCTTTCCAGAGAACTCAAGCTTAGTGGGTTTTTTTACCTCTAAATAATCTATTGTAGACCTTATGTACTCCTCTGTGATAGATTTCCTTGCTATTTGGACAAGATGAACAATTTCAGATAATGATTTATTGCTCAACTCATTAACTGTGCTCATGGCACATGCTACACCTATTATGTTTCCATAAAACCCTTCTTTAATAGGTGATGTAAGCACTGATCGCCCATTGGTTGCAAAAGTAAGCCTAATCTCTTGATCTTTAGGAGTGATCTGAAGAGCTCTTATCCATGACCTCCACACATGTGCAGCCATCACCTCAAAGGTAGTGCATCTCAACCCTGACTCCATGAATACCTGCTCCTTCAAAGATACCTGACATTTATGGTCGAAGCAAAATCCCTTTTGAATTAATTGTGCTTTTGATATGAGGCTTGTCAAGTTAGAATTTTCCTCAATGTTCTCAAATTCCATGTGCTTGAATTGGACAAGAGGGGGAGATCTAGGCTTTAAATTCTCTCTTTCCCAACAAGGAGGGACTGAAATACATGTTTCTCCCCTAACCATCTCTGCCCATGCATTCATGAATTGCATTGCTCCCATCCCATCACATATACAATGGCAAATTCTCAATCCCAATGCAAATCCTCCACACTTAAAATAGGTCACCTGAATCATATAAAAAAAATTCAATTATATTCATAAGATATTTTTGTATATATATAAAAATTCTAATTAGAAGTAATAACTAAATATAATTACATAATCATCATAAATATTATTTCAAAATAATTCAATCCTACTTTATTTCTTTGTGGACTATATTAACAAAACATATAGGTTGTACTCCTTCATATTAAATATTTTATTCAAAACCTATTCAAGTGACGTTACTAATCTATTAGGTGAAAACATAAGTCTTTTGATTTACTTATATCAAACTATAATTTAATATCCAATTGATGTACCTACAAACTAAAATGATAATGATATTTATAATGTAAAATAATTTTTCAATTATTAAATATTATCTCCATTGATGTGGTAACTAGGTTTATCTAATCTCTAGTTCATATAAATACTATTAGATGGTTTC
The DNA here is from genome assembly GCA_027943335.1 of Chamaecyparis obtusa. NCBI lineage: Eukaryota > Viridiplantae > Streptophyta > Pinopsida > Cupressales > Cupressaceae > Chamaecyparis > Chamaecyparis obtusa. The sequence continues at coordinate 752,878 of BSBK01001036.1, forward strand.
CACCTTAAACAAAGAGATACAAGTTATTTTTTGGACCTTGAATGAATAATCTAGAATTTTAGGTATTAAGTAAGTAATAAACGATAAAAATGAAAATTTGAGTAAGAAACATCCAAAAAAATCCTTTTAAGGAAAAACAAGGAATCCATCTAGTCTCCATCTTTTTACTTAAATGACAAGATAATTAGTAAACTCATGCTTGTTAAATTTAGCTTGGATATATAGAACAAGAATATATGGTCATGATTTTAGAAGCTTAAGAATAGTAAATTTATGGATTGGAAGATTAAAATATTAACCAAATATTAGATAACTATAGAATAAATAATATTTTAAAATATAAAATATTACTACCATGAAGGGAGTAAGGTAGTAGATTGCCTATCTAGCTAGCTAAGGCATAAGCAAGGAGGATGAATTTGTTATTGATCATCATTTGGAGACATGGTTAGGTTGGACATAATATGATCTATATCAAACTTGAATCCAAAATAATTAAAACCACCATGATGCATATTACTTATGAAATTAGGTAGGGAATTGTATGACACCACTTCATATTGTTCCATAATTTGTAGTGTTGTTTTTATTTCCTTAACCTCACATCTACCAAATCTCAAAAGAGATGGACACAATGTTGAGCCATGAAAGAAATTAGCATCATATGGCTTTATTGGGAGAAGGTAATGGCGGTCGGTCGAGCGCCAAGCCTTGTCCAAGATCCCTTGATTCCCCCATATTACATACCACCAATTTAAAGATTAAGAAAGTATTCCTCTTTCAATATGGCGACATGTAAATGCTATTAATTAGGTGTTGAGAAAGGATTATGTAGAGGAATATGATCATAATCAATACAATTTTAAAAGTATCCACCACATTTTTAAAAATATTTTGATGATTATTGGTAACAAGGAGATGACAAAAATACTAGAAAAGCATTCATGCCACAATCAACAATGGCTTTTTGTTATGCGGCCTTATTTCAATGGTTGGATACCATGATTGAGGTTAAGGACCATTAGGTATATATACTAAAAGGGGTCATAATTATTCAAGAGTTCCTCATGAGAAAGGTTTTTTTTGACAAATTGGATTGATCACACAATTTAAGAGGAATGTAAAATAAGAAAAGTTACATTTCTAAAGTTAAATTATAATCTTGGTTGAGAGTAAGGAGTAAGTTTATAAAAGAATTTATAATCAATTTAAATTTACTTTTTTTATCAAAATTTAATTGTACAATTTAAAGTTAAACTTATTAATATATAGATACTTAAAAATAGTTATTTATTTTCTTAATTGATATTTTGAATTCTATTGATATAGGGATAAATTTATAATTGAATGTTCAGACTTAAAGAACATGTTCTAATTTTTTATCTATTATAGATTTCATAATTCAAATGATCAAGCTTAAAAACACACTCTAACTTTTGACTTGATGGTAAGACTTAAACAACACACTCTAACCTTTGACTTATTGAGGCCACTAATCTGAAATTACATTAGCCTTTTTAAATCAAGACTCGCTTATTAATGTGATTGAGTCATTCAAACCAATCAAAGCTAGAGTGTGTTATTTAACACAAACCTAACAAGAAAACATCTTTCCCTCTTAAATGGTGTCCCACCCATTTGTTCTACTAATATATAGGATAAATTAGATTAATTTCTTATGTATATTTGAGACCTAGTATTACATGGAACAAATAAGATGGCTCCAACCCACTTCCTCCTCATACTCTTACTCTTGCACTGGTGGATTTGTTTTTCTCTATTTTATTGCCCACTAATATCTCATATAAACTTTTGAATTGGGTTTCTTCCAATTCAAATTGATTTCTAAGAATATGTATAAATTTATTACCTAAATGATAATATAGACCCTTGAAAATAATTCACTTATCTTTGTATGTATATTTGAAACCTAGATTATTTATTCTTCTAGATCTTGATTGTGTATAGATTTTTGAGTCAACCTTTCGGGTCACGCTCTATGAATCATCATCTCCTTGAGCTCTCCTATGCCTGGATGATGGTTCACATAATGTAATCCCAAACGTTGACTCAAAAACCTGAACACAATCAAGATCTAAAAGCATAAAGAATATTGTTATGGATTGTGGAAACCTGCTAGCACTTATTTCAAACCTCCTAATATATGAAATAAATTAGATGACTCCAACCCCACTTCCTCCTCGTACTCTTGCCCTCATAGATTCCTTAATCTTTATTTTATTTTTCACTAATATCTCATGAAAACTTTTAAAATAGGACTCCTCGAAACCTAACATCCATCCATCCATCTATCTATCCATCTAAGTATATTCTCTATATAATACAAAACTTTTAAAATAGAACTCCTCAAAACCCAACATCCATCCATCTGTCCATCTATCTACTATCCATCTATCTACCTAAGTATATTCTACTATAAGTAAAAAAGGAAACGGAGCAAGCCCTAAAAGTGTATTCTCCAAATAAGTTATTTTGTATGCCAATTCCAATTCCAAACCTGAGCAATGAGGAGAGGCAGGTGGAGTATGGTGAGATGTTCTTCCCCAGGAAAGCAGTAAACGAATGGCTTCCATGATGGATTGGGCATGGCAAGAGATCCCAACTCCTCCAAAGCCAAATCAGTAGTGGCCTCCACAAAGAAAGCTCCTTCTGTTGTACAAGCCACCTCCAGTTTTCCTCCTCCAACATCTATCAGCCTTCCAGCAAGAGGATAATAGTGCACCAGCACCTCAGAAAGAGCCCTCCTTATCACTTTCCCTGCACTCAGCCCACCGTGGGGAATTGGGTCTTTTCTATTGTAAAAATAAATGGTGGGTGTGAGAAAGCGCGTTCCCACCATGTCATCCAGATTAGAGAGGTACAGAGAATGGGTGGGAGTTGTGGCTGCTGGAATAACTGCTCCTTTCTCTTTCACACATATCTTGATCTCAATACAAGGAGCTTCTAACTCTTTGATAGTACTCGATGACATTTTTTTCTCTTATCAAGTTTTGATTTGTGTTCATTGAAGATGAGTTCAGTTGGCTATAAGTAGTGCCAGGAGCAGACTTTAATATTCATACTCACAAAAAGATGGTGGGTAATACAAAACTAAAATGACTACCCATGTGAACAAAATTAAATTGTTCTTGTGGCCATGGAATATGATTCATGTTTCCTGCATCCATTTTCCTAGACTAAGAAACGTCTAAATCTTTTGCTATGGGCACTCTGAATAAGAAACGCATTGTTGTAGACTGGTTTTCTGGCAGGTTTGGGAACATATTGGTCATTCTCTTGTGGCCGCCTTCCTAACTTCTATCTACTCTATCTGCACGTTGCATGAAATGGAATATGTGAATAGTAAAATGAACTGTGCCAAGATGGTGATGTAGGGAATAACTTTGTTTGAATGATATTATAAACTGAGAGTTTAGAGAAATGGATTTGGTTGTTACCCACTTGTGTGGGTCTAAAACCCATGAATTGAATTTAATATGTAGGGGATATCTTCACGTAGCCTTACATTGTTGTAATGGATTTAATTTTGTGTTTATTTTGGTAGAATGTTTGTTTTTCATTTTTATTTGGGTCATTAAAGATTTTAGTTTGTGTTAAAATGGAGGAGATTATTTATGGGGATCTCTTTCTAATAGGTTTACCATCAATATTACTATTGGAGGACCTCAATCTTCAAGGTATTATCATCTTGTTCAAACCTAGGAACGACCTCAATAGTCTAGTGAAAGCCCACAACTTGCAAACACAATAGTCCAATGAAGAGCCCATAGTTTGCAAGCATAATAGCATACGACATGTGAGTCCGATGAACTAGTGGAGTTTTGAACCTTGTAGCTTCTACAATAATGTTATTACTTGATCACTACACTACACTACGCCTTTATTGCCAAGGAACATCCTTGATATAATAGGGCCAACATTGATTATCTATTTGACTATGGAATGTTTGAATGCCTTTGGGAAAAAAGGTGCACCTTTCAGGAATTCAACATAAAGTCAAAGTGTTGCAAATCTCTACCATGCAACTAAAACAAAGTAATAGAAAGGGGTGTCAGATGTTTGAAATTAAAAATGGAAGAAGTCGGGAAATCCAAAGAGGTTGTGCATAATGATGATATGATGGTATATGAGATGTCCTCGCACAATGAGAATGAGTTTAAGGGAGACAATAAAGATTACTAGGACGTGTTTTCTGAAGAATTACCTGAAGTACCACCAAAAGGGGTATTCGATTTTTCTATCAAGTTGGTGCCATGAGTGGAGTTGATATATAAAGCCCCTTATTGGATGTCAACCATCGAACTCATGGAGTTAAAGGCACAATTGTAGGAATTGTTAAGCAAAGGGTTGATCCAACCCAACATATCACCTTGGGGAGCCCCAATGGTATTTGTAAGAAAGAAGGATGAAACTCTATGCCTATGTAGAGATTATCGTATGTTGAATAAGGTTACCATGAGAAACTCTAGTACCCTTACACCGAATTGATGATCAGTTTGATCAAATGTGTGGGGCTGCAATATTTTCCAAGATAGATTTGCAGTCGAGATATCACCAACTTAGACTAAAAGAAGAAGACATACATAAAACTGCCTTTAGAACTTGGTATGGACACTAAGAGCTCACAATATTACCCTTCCGTCTCACCAACGCCCCAAAAACACTTACAAATCTAATGAAGAGTGTGTTTAGGGATTGCCTAGACATGTTTGTGTTAGTATTCATGCGTGACATTCTAATCTACTCTAAGAATGTTGAGGAACACTTTCAACATCTAGAAATAGTTCTGCAATGAATTTGAAAGGATAATTTATATGAGAAGTTATCCTTGAGTGCACCTTTTTCAAGAAGGAAATATAGTAGGGCACATGATCTCCACTAAGGGAATTACAATAGACTCAAAAAAAATAAAAGGCATACTAGAATGAACAATTCTAAGAAATGTTTAAGAGGTAAGAATTTTATGGGATTGGTAGGTTATTACAAAAATCTCATAATGGATTTTTCATGAATAGCTCATCCTATCATAACACCTAGAGGAAATGAAAAAATTTGCTTGACAAAAAAAAGTTGAAAATCTTTTGAGTATTTGAAAGAGAAGCTAACAATAGCGCCAATTTTGAAAGTGTCGGATCCAGAAGGATATTTTGTAGTTGTCACATATACATCCAGAGAAGGGTTAGGAGGGGTTCTCATGTAAAATAGGAAAGTAATTGCATATGAATCAAGGAATTTGAAAAACTATGATAAAAATTATGCACCCCACAATCTTGAGCTTGCGGCTATTTTACATGCCACTTTCTAGACGTGGCTACATTTCTTAATGGGAAAACCATTTAAGCTCAATTCTGACAACCAAGGATTAAAATATATACTCATCTAGTTGTTTAGTTTGGAAAGAGGAAACAATGTAAATAGCTAGATAAATTACCTCTCTTTTCCACAATTACACATTTGGAAGGAATATGCCCCAATAGGCTCAAGCGCTAATTGGGGACAATGATCTTTCACTAAAATGATGTGATTGGAGAAATGGGAATGAAATATTAATGTAATTGAATTGATTAATATACTAATTATACAAAGATGCAAAAAAAAGGAATTACGAACAAAAATAGACTGATATTGAGCATAAAGTTACAAATCTAGAAAGCAGAGCAGAGGACTGACTTGTGGTTAAAATATGAGCAAAAAATGTCAAAGATGGGCTGAAACTCATCTTGTACCTAGGGACAAGCCACCAATGGTATTTTGTACCTGACAATTATGGCTAGAATTTTCCAAGGAGTTTTGATTGTACCAGATCTGTTTGGTCCTGATCTAGTGGCTTCGTAACCTGTTCTTGCACACAAAAAAATGGTGGAAAAGGTTGGGAAAAGGTGTTTACCTTGGTCAAACCCCTGTTTAGGAATAAACCTTGAAAATAGATATAAATTGCATAAAGGAAAGTATGTAAAAAGGAAAATGGTATATTTACCTTGCATAAACCCTCATGGACGGATGCAAAAATATCTCATACCCATGAAGATGCTTAAATGTGCTTAGAATCCAAATATTTGACCTTGTAATGAGATGTAGAATCAAGGATTCCCTCACAAGTTCATGGATCTATGATTTCCACTCCTAGATCTTGAATATTGGTATGCTTGAAAATGCTTGCAAAGAAGGAGAGAGAAGAAAGAATGGATGATGAATATTCTTGCTTGATTGATAATTCCTCTACTTGGCCATCATGGGAGAGAAAATTTCTTTAATTAGAGAAGATTTCCTTTAACTTGATATATCTTGAAGAAAATTAAGACTTGGAGACCTTGAATTGGGATGCTTGCCTTCAAATCTTGAATCCAAATTCACTTGCTTGCTTGAAAATTTGATTGATTGATTGCCAAAATTCTTGCACTTAGCTATGATATGAAAAATGAGGAGAGAATAGGTTCTTTTATATTTTACACTCATCTTAGGATTGAAATTTGATCCATGTCGACCACAAATCAAGAAATCCCACTAATACCCCGACATCGATATCTGAGCAAATTTTGGTCCAAAATGTCTAGGATAGGCTACCAATGGCGGCCTATACCCTAGGAAATGAGCCCGAAATTATATGGGATGCCAAGATGGAACAAAGGAAGTGAGGGGAGAAAATAAAGGTTGCTAGGATCAAGCATAACAGGCATTCCAACCTTGAAATTGTCAAAATAGGAGCTAATAGGTCCTAGTAAAGTATCCCATAATGAGTGCTAACTTTTTTGGACTATACACTAGCTTAATCTAAATGATCATTAAAATAGATGGTTAGAGTTTATTTTTTATTATGATTTTGAAATTATTTACATCAAGAGTAAAGATAATAGAGTGGTTGATGCTTTGAGTTGTCAAAGACACCTATCTTCTATAGTAACCATTAACATAGATTTTAAAGCATGTGTTTTACAAGAATTTGGAAGGAGATGAATAGTATAATCAATTTTGACAAGAAATTCAAGCTAATCCCCTAGATCCAAGGTATGAAGGGTTCAAAGTTGAACCAGATTATCTTTTAAGGTACCAAGGATGAATGTGTGTACTTGATTCTATAGAATTAAGGAAGTCAATTTTGAAGGAGGTGAATTAAAGTCCATACTCTGGACACCTAGGTGTTACCAAGATTTTGACATCTATGTTAAACCTCTATACTTCTAAAAGGGAATGAAGAGGGATGATGCAAGATTTGTGGCAAGCTGTTTCAAATATCAGAGGATGAAAATAGAACATCAACATCTAGCAGGGTTTTTGTAGCCACACATCATTTTGAATTGGAAATGGAAAATCATTTGCATGGACCTTGTTCAAGGCTTACTTATGTCAAGGAACATACATAATGCAATATTAGTAGTAGTAGATAGACTCACTAAGGTAGCTCACTTTATACCAGGTAATTTAACAAATGGAGCACCCATTATAAAATAGAATTTTATTTAGGAATTTTTTTTACTGCATAGAATACCAAAAAAATTATATGAGATAGGGATTCCATAATGACATCCACGTTCTAGCAAACCTTGTTTGCAGCTCTATGAATCCGATTGAACATCAATTCAACTTATCACCTAGAAAAAATGGTCCAAATAGAAAGGGTAAACCAAATTTTAGAAGATATTTTAAGAATGTATTGCATGGACTAGCAATATAAGTGGGAGGATTATCTACCATTGGGGAAGTGCACCAAGTTGCTGGTCAAAAAAGTGGCCACATGAAGAAAAAAATCTCAAAACTTTACAAAAATCGTGTGAGTTATTTGAAATTCAAAATATTTAGGTTTGGAAAAAATGAGCCATGCCGAGACCAAAAAAAATAATTAAAAAGACTTATAGTTCTTCATAACCTGTGCAGGTTATGAAGAAATAAACAAAGTTCTTCCTAACCCACATGGGTTATGAAGAACTATAAGTTTTTTTAAAACCTTACAAAAAAAACAACAAATTATCATCATTTTGTTATAATCTTAAGTAATGACACTAAAATAACTTCAAGAAAAATTAAAAAAACAAGAGAAATCAATCATTTAAAATCAAATGTGACAAAAAAAACATGAAAACATGTATGATACTGTCGCAGAAAGACTTGAAAAACAACAGTGGGCCCTTGGAATAAGTTGCAATGCTATTTATTTGGCCATCGAGAATAATATATTTAGCTCAATGGAACACATACGAGTATTGAGCTAAAAAGGACATTCATGTTTCCTCATAATGTGTGGGTTATGTATAACTTTTAGTTCTACATAAATCGCACATGGGTTATGTATAACTAGGAGAGAGAGAGTACAAAAAGGAGAAGAGGCGGAGAGACATGAGGTGGAGAGAGAAGAGGGAGGGGTATAAAGATGAGATAGAGCTCAAGGAGGATAATTAGGGCTTAGAATAGACAAAGATGATGATGGGGGAAGGAAGGAGAGAGAGAGAGAGAGAGAGAGAGAGAGAGAGAGAGAGAGAGAGAGAGAGAGAGAGAGAGAGAGAGAGAGAGATGTATATATATGTATAAATATGCATATATACATATATATATATTATATATATGTAATTATATACATATGTGTAGTGTATGCTAAGTTTATAAGCATATATTTTTATTTCTTCATAACCCATGCAGGTTTTGTAGAAGTAAAATGATGCTTTTAGTTCTTAATAACCTGCACAAGTTATTTAGAACTTGGAATGGTACTTTTGGTTTTGCAAAACCTATGTGGTTTATTGAGCACATAGGAACCTGTCCGTGTTATGGCTTGGTAGGAGGGTTGTAAAATGACCTTAAGGCTTGCATGCCCATTTTCCCTCTATTTTTGTCCCTTTACACATTTTTTCATCTTCCAAGATGATTTCTCAACTTCCTCATCATCAGATTTACAAATGATCAAGTGGGCATCTCTAAAATTACCACCATAATCTCACACGTCATCTTAGATTTCTAACCATATAATTTTTTCTATTTTTAGACAACGTTAGCATATTAGTAAATTTTAATTTTCTTTACTAGTGTCTTGACAGTCCTCAATAAAATATGTCTACCATTTTCTTAATAACTTTTGATCTACTTGACCAAATTTTAAAAAAAGAATATATTACTATTCTACACTTGATTCTATACACTTATAGAAAAAATTGCAATTTTGATTATTTTGATGCAAGTTATGCCCAACACATGAACAAGTAGAATATTTTCAAGATGCGGTCACTTCAAAAAATCATTTTAAAAAAATACTCAATGAAACATTACAAAAAAATACACAACTTTTAGATCTCACTCTTACCTATCATCCTACCAAAGGGTTTTGCAAAATATTAAATCTAACTATATCTTTTGCACGAAACACACATAAACAACTATATTATATTTTTTCTGAAAAAATTAGGAACAATTTCTTCGTGCACAACAGATTTGACCCTCTTAATCTTATCCATTTTTTTAAAAAAATTATAGTTTAGAAACTAGATTCAGAGTACTACAATTCTTATTCTGTGTACAACTCCTAATTTTGAGTTCGCGACTCTCGAATTTCTCTTCGAAGTTCAAGTTTACCTAATTTTATAAAAAAATGTGGCCACTTATACCCCGCTTTTTGCACACCATCTTGGTGCACTTACCCCATTAATGGAATTTTCTTACAATAATTCATTTCAGTCAACCATTAAGATAACACCGTTTTAGGCATTGTATGGAAGAAGGTGTATAACTCCTATCAGCCTAAGTTAGAAGATAAGATGACCCTCAATATTGAGATGCTCTCAAAGATGGAAGAAAGAATCAAGCTAATCAAGGAATGATTAAAAGAAGCTAATGATTAGCATATTAGCTATGCATATACAAAGAAAACACCAAGACAATTTGAAGTAGGAGAGAAAGTACTCCTAAGAGTCAAACCTTAGAAAATTTTGATCAAATTCAGGAAATCTTCTATGTTGGCACCTAGATACTTGGGACCATTTAAAGTCCTCGAATTTGATAACCCAATAGATTACAGAATTTCTCTACCTCTAGATCTCACCATATTTCATAATATATTTCCTATTTCCTATCTAAATAAGTATATAGAATACTTTGAGCACATGATTGACTGGAACTCCTTGCAGAAGCAAGATCCAAGGGTGGTCACAATTGAGCCACTCAAAGTGCTCAAGGTACATATACCATCCTAGAAAGTTAGCACCTATAATCAAATTCTCAATTTAGCCCTATTTTAGCATGTAGGGGTTCCCACATTGATTTCACACCCTCCTAGCACTCGTTGGACCTTTATTAATTTAAATTAATATTATGAGTCTTCCTTTAACTGATTTTCACCAAAATCTTATTGTGGTCATTTATTATATGTATACCCTTTAAATTATTTCATTCACTCACTCTAAGATGGATCTTATCTCATTTTAAAGTTTGAAGCATGTTTTCCATATCTATCGATCTCATATCTACGTATGGCACACATCTTAAAAAACTAGAACCTATTATCTTTCTCCTATTAAAATTTCATTAATTTTTGGTAGGAACATAATAATTTGTGATTATATACCATCCTTGATGAATATATACCCTCGTGGGCATTATGTCCCCTTGTGAGCGCTATGCACCCTTGTGGGCGCTTTGTCCCTAACATGTTTGCCTAAATTTTTAGGAGTGGAATTTTATGATTTCACATTTGCCAAAGGTATGCTCTATAGGTAAATATCATTTTTCTAAGTCGACCTAAACATTATTTTACTTTGAGATCTTTATATAAAGGCCTCCCTTTCCATTCATTCAACACACAATTGTAATCAACACAATTAAAATAAAAAATTGCAACGTAAGGGGATCATATCAATTCATGCATCCTAGTCTTCAAGCATTCAAGGTTTTCTTCTTTATCATCAAGTATTGTGGCAAGCTAAAAAATTCATGGTACAAGGCATGTCTTTCATGACTTTATTTTTTTATTTTTGTGGAGTTCAAGATATTACATTAACACTTGTGATTACTATATCATCTTAAAATGGAAGAACTTCCATCTTGATAGGTTGAGCACCCTCTTTTAGTACATTTATCATGATAGATTTGCATTTAGGATGTATTTTGCACTTATCTTCTTCATTCTAGGTGAAATTAGGGTTAGGATCCCAAGGATTCTCCTTAATTTCCTTCTTCCATGGCTCTATTTTCTAGGTAGGACTTAGAAATAGGTCCTCCTGGACTTCATCACATTCATCATAGGATTTTATGCCTGTCCCTGACATTCTGTCCCATTCTGATCTCATTTTTAGGTCTCCAGGCATCCCCGGGACCTCCTGTCCTGATTCTAGCTCGATCTGGGCCCATAGGGTCAAAGTTGAGGTTGATCCTGACTAGGTCAAGATCGAGGTCGACACTGACTAGGTTAGGATTGAGCTCACACCTGAATAGTTCAAGATCAAGCTCATTTTTTACCCCCTTCAGAATCTGTGCCCCTTTCTCAAATTTGGTCCCGACGGGCCTTGAAATCAATGTCGAGCCCTCAGATCTGAGTGTGAAAAGGTTTTAATTTGAAATTCATTTAATTATTTTCCCTCCTTAGATGGTTATTGTGATTGGACCTTAATTCGAGGTGAAATTTGAATTATGGGTCCTCACATTGCTCTAGGAGCCTCACCTTGAAACCTCTATATAAAGACTCTCATTTGCATTCATTTTTACCAAGTAACATCAAGCAATTTCATGATCTAATGCTCTCAAGGAGACAATTTCATGATTAAGAAGATTTCAAGCAAGCAAGGAATGGTGAAGATGCAAGATTGCAAGAGGATGATATAGAAGACCAAGCCATTGTTGACATCAAGCATCTTTGTGAACACATATTTGGAGCAAGAGAGATCCCTTCTTCCTTGATCCACCATTATCAACTTTCAAGCATTCAAAGACACAATCATGGGGTAACAATTACAGATTGTGAGTTTGATAGAAGTACTTTAGCCTTGGGGGCTTGGTATGCTTTTCTATCTCATTCAAATCTATGCATTGTTGTTTCATACATATTCATGCTAGGGTTTTGATCTAGAGGATTAGATCTTGGCATTACATTTTCAATACATACACACACATTCTATTTCAATCGTCTATTCGTGGAAGTGGAGATCACCAAAATGGGGGTTTGACTAAGGCAAAACCCTATATAGCCACCCCAAAAACTCACTTTTTCAGATATCTACGGTCGTTGTTTCAGGAATTAGAGGATAGGACAAATCTGAGTACCCTTTTCGTTGAACTTCTGAGATTTGTGAACAAAGTCAGAATCGACCTTCAGAATAAAAATGTAGCCTTTGACCTTTTATGAGGGTCAAAGACTACCTGCTACTGGAAAGATGAAATTCTTCTGGGTTTTCTCTATCTCGGCTTCCTGATCCCAGATCTGGTTGCAGAATCCTTTGAAACTCCGCATAGGCTTCAAAAAACAAGTATTTCTAAATCAATTTCACGATGAGGTATGTATCTTGACCTAATTAATTTTCAAATATTTCCAGATTTACTTATACTAATTCAAAACAAACAATATTACAAATGAATAGTGTTGAATGTTAGGTGCATTGTTAAGGCTTTATTTTTCCCCTATTCATTTTGGTGAACCTGTTTACGACAAATCTTTCTTTTATGGTGTTAGATTTAAGTCTTGCATGCTTATAAGATTAGATTTCTTGCATTTATTCCTTGCATTTATATCTAAAAACACAAAAACATTGCAAAATTCCTTTAAAAATACAAAAATATTTACATTTTCATGCTTTTAGTTTTTTGTTTGTATTCAACATGTATGATTCTTGTTTTGAGTACTTTGATGAGGCTTTTATTGTACAAGACGATAGATTCCCTAATGAGGTACATGGTAGTGAGGATGAAAAGGGTTTGAATATGATCTCCATGGATCCTATTCCTATTTCACTCTCCTCCACAACCTCTCAAATTGACCTTTACCATAGGGTGTGTGCATGGTTACCTTCATGTCCCACTATTTGTAACATTGATAAACCTAAAATGATATATCCTACGCCTTTGATGACGGTAAAAGGATGTCCTCGTATAACAATTTAGGGTAAGCCTAGAGATCCTTTGGATTTCTTTGATAACATTGATTTCGTTTCACATGCTTATCACACATGGAATAACCCTCAGCCTATTGTTCCTAGTTTCTTTACCTCCTTCTCAACCTATGCTTCCTCAAGCACCTAGGTATCCATCTACCTTTAAGGAGTATAACTTAGTTGACCAATTACGTGCTACTCCTGCTAAGATATCTTTATGGGAATTACTTCAAACCTCCCCGACATATCATGAGGCATTGCAAAAAGCTTTATCTACTCTTCTTGATTCGCCTCCTAATCAAGAGAACATTCATTCTATTTTGGATTGTATGCATGTTATGCCTTTTGTACCTCCTATTTTGTTTTCTGATAATGATTTACCTTCCTTAGAGGTGCAGAATCAATATGATGCTCTTATGGTGGCTGTCTCTATTAATTAGAGTATCATTTGAAGAACCTTAATTGATAATGGATCTGGACTTAATATTTGCAGCATGGATATGCTCAAGGCAATTAAGGCTGATCTTACTACTATTCAACCTGATAATGTTCCTATACGTGGATTTGACAATATTGTAAAGAGAACTTTGGGCATTATTACCTTACCTGTTAAAGTCAGTCCAATAATTCTAAATACTCCTATTCATGTTATGCCTAGACCTCTCAATTATAACCTTCTTTTAGGAAGACCTTGGTTGCATACTATGCATGCAGTTCCTTCTTCTCTTCATCACAAGGTTAGGTTCACCTATAACAACTTAATGTATACATTACATGCGGATGATGCCTCAAATCCTTTTTCTTAAATGCAGAATATGCTAAAATCTCTAAACCTCTTCAACCTAGTCAAGAGATTGAAAAACAATTGGAGATACAACAACCTGAGATTCAACAACAAGAAGCTTCATCTTCTTCTTTGACTGAAGATGATTGGGGGACATTGGATTTTAATCCTACGTTTATTGGAGAATACAAGGTCTCTGATTTGGAATTTATGAAGCAACAAAATGAATTTGAGAAAAAAGTCTTTATTTCTTCACCACTTTCTGAAGAATTAAAAAGTAATTTTGTTTCCACTTCGATTAATGAAATGATTGAAACTATAAAGCCTGATTGTTATGATATTGTGACATATGCCACTCCTTGGACTCCTTCTGACATGACTAATCGATACGGTCCTGGTTATCATTTGCTTAAGAAATCAGGATTTAAGGGGAAAGGATGTGGTAAATATGAACAAGGTATACAAGTACCTTTGGATAATGAAGTTTATGATCATACATATGGATTAGGATTCAATCCTTATAGACAACCATCTGCTTTTCTTCTTAATGTTAATCATATTTGCAGTGGATAATTGAGGTTGGTTAACCCATTGCTTATTGATCTTAATCAACAATCCTCTTTGGATATTTTTCCTAAAGATGAAGCCTTAATGGAATTTTTAGGGGTTTATGAGGATTTACATAATTTTCATCACAAACGAGGAAAGCATTATTGTTTAAAAACCGATGCTTATTTTGGAGAACATGACGAATAGGATACTCTTCCTTTACCAATGGATTCTCCAATAAGAAGTGATTTGTTAATCACTGAAACTATTGATATTCAAGTAGATGAAAACAACTCTAAAAGGATGATAAAAATCATAAAATGTTTGAATTGGGATGAATGTGATCATATGGTTTCCCTTTTGCTTGAATTTAAGGATATCTTTGCTTGGACATATTCAGATATGCTAGGTATATATTCTAAGATTGTTACTCATAACATTGTTTTAAAACCAAATATGAAACCTGTGAAACAGAAAATTCAAAAGATGAATCCATGAATTGCTTTATTAGTCAAAGGTGAAATTGAGAAATTATTGGATTCTAGATTTATCCATTCTATTGATTACTCGGATTGGATTTCAAATATTGTGGCTATGTCAAAAGGTGAAAATAAGATAAGGATGTGTACTGATTTTAGAGATTTAAATAAGGCATCCTTGAAAGATGATTTCCCGTTACCTAACATCGATATGATTGTGGATTCAATAGCGGGCCATGCCTTGTTATCTTTTATGGATGGTTTTTCAAGATGTAATCAAATATTTATCCCTCCTGAAGATCAATTTAAGACTGCATTTATAACACCTTGGGGAACCTTTTTTTTGGTCATGATGCCTTTTGGATTAAAAAATGTAGGAGCAACTTATCAGTGGGCTATGACCTTGATTTTTCATGATTACATTCGTAAGATTCTTGAAGATTATGTGGATGATATCTTGGCAAAATCTATACAAAGAGAAGATCACATTACTATTTTACGACAGATATTTGAAAGAATTAGAAGTTATAATATGAGATTGAATCCTAAGAAATGTGTTTTTGGAGTTGATTCTGGTAAATTATTAGGATTTATAATCTCTAAGAGAGGTATCGAAGTAGACACTGAAAAGATTGAAGCTATTGTTAATATGCCTCCTCCTAAGAATATTTCTCAGTTACGAAGTTTACAAGGAAAAATACAAGCTATTCGTCGCTTTATTTCTAATTTAGTGGACCAAGCTATCCCTTTTACTTCCTTACTTAGAAAGGATACCACTTTCTCTTGGAATGATGAGTGTAAACAAACTTTTGAGAAATTTAAGGAGTATCTTGCGAATCCTCCTATTTTGCAACCTGCTAATTTTGATAAACCATTTCATTTATACACTTCAGCGACTCCACGGGTTGTGAGTGTGTTGTTAGCTCAAATTGATGATAATGATAAAGAAAGACCTGTGTATTACATTTGTCAGACTTTACTGGATTGCAAAACAAGATATACAGATTTAGAAAGACAATGTCTAGCTATAGTTTATGCATGTCAGAAACTCAAACATTATCTCATAAATGTTGAAGTTAATGTGATTGTGAAATTTGATCCTTTAAAACATCTTTTCTCACAAACTGATCTCTCTGGCCGGTTGGCAAAATGGGTGATGTTGCTTAAAGAATTTGATCTTAATTTTATTTCTCAAAAGTCTATTAAGGGACAAGCATTGACATATTATCTAGCTGAAGCTCCTTGTCCTCACTCGGATAAAATTTCTACTTCAATAGAATTTCCTGATAATAATATCCTAGCTAGTCAACAGGAGGATATTTGGGAATAGTATTTTGATGGGTCTAAGTGTAAGACAAGTTCTAGTGTGGGTATTATCTTGATTCTGCCTAAAAAAAACCCATCCCTTTATCATATAAATTAACCTTTCCTTGTCCTAATAACATTGCGGAGTATGAAGCTCTTCTAGCTGGACTGCAAGCAGCTTCATCCCTCAATATCAAACATTTACAAATATATGGAGATTCACAATTTATTGTTGAACATATTAAAGGAGGATATCAAACTAAGAATGCTAAAATGACACAATATAGGGATTTAGCTCTTGATGTGCTTTCACAATTCTCCTCTTATATGATTCGGACTTTACCTAAGAAGGATAATTGACATGCAGATGCTATGGCAAGTGCAACTTCCTTGGTTTGTCTTGAGAATAATGCTGAAAATTTTCAATTTACTATACAAACTCTTAAATGCCCTGCAATTTCTGACAAGATTACCTCTGACTATTTCAATTTGCATTCAGATGAATGGTATTCACATATTTTTCATTTTTTGAAGGATAGTACTTTTCCTAAATTAGCAACAAGGAACATGTGTAATCATATTAGGAAACTTGTAGCATGTTACATCATTTTAGGAGATACGCTTTACAAACACTCTTATGAAGAATTATTATTAAGATGTCTCAATAGAACTGAAATTCCTGTAGCTTTAGCAGAGGCTCATTCTGGTTCTTGTGGGGGACATTTTGGTGGAAAATCCTTGGTTAATAAATTGCTTTGAATGGGATATTATTGGCAAACAATGGAACATGATTCTTTTATGTTTTGGGGTTTTGATCTTATTGGAAAAATCTCACCGGCTTCTTCTCAAGGACATACTTACATTCGCACTGCTATGGATTATTTCACGAAGTGGGTTGAAGTTGTTCCTTTTTGTTCAACAACGGTAGATGTTATTTGTGATTTCATCCTTAATAATATAATAACAAGATTTGGTATTCCTTCAACAATAATTTCAGATAATGGAACCTCTTTTAAAAATAAAAAAGTCACGACATTCTTGGAGAAATATAAGATTCAACATAGATTTTCAACTCCTTACTATCCTCAATCTAATGGACAAGTTGAAGCATCAAATAAAATTATTGAACAAATTTTGAGAAAAATAGTTAATAAGCATGCGAAAGATTGGCATACTCAATTGACTTATGCTTTATGGGCCTATAGGACTAGTGTTTGTACCACCACAGGTACTTCTCCTTACAACCTTGTTTATGGTATTGATACTATTATGCCTTTGGAACTAGTGTTTGTACCACCACAGGTACTTCTCCTTACAACCTTGTTTATGGTATTGATACTATTATGCCTTTGGAACTAGAAATACCTTCTTTACATGTTTCATTTCATGGGATAATTGATAAAGATACTTTTCATGAACAACGCTTACAAGAATTAGAAATGTTGGATGAACAACGAATACATGCATTAGAACATATCAAAGCTTATCATAAATCTCTTCAAAATAAATATAATCATAAGGTAATTGAACGAACATTTGCAGTTGGTGATTTAGTCCTTTATGAGAACCAGTGAAATGTTAATGCTTTACCGGGTGAAAAAGGAAAATTTAGCCCTAATTGGCTTGGACCTTTTGTTGTTATTGAAGACTTTGGTTCAGGTGCTTACAAAATTGCTAATATGGATGGTGTTTCTTTTAAGGAACCCATTAATATTATGCATCTTAAATGTTATTACCCTTAATTTCATTTGTTCCACGTGCATTTATGTATTCCTTATAAAGATAGGTTATGTAGTTTTAGCAAAATTACATATTGAATATGTTTATGCACTTTTCTTTCTTTCTTTCTTTCTATTAATTTTTATATTGATGAAAGCATAGTAATCAAACATAGAACTAATCAGTAGAGAAATTTTTTCATTCATCAAAAAGAGTTTTCAAAGTTTTGATACATATGTGGCCAATGGCCCCTATCCATCACTACGTCTATCACTATGTCGCTCTAATGGCCAATGACTCCTGGATCTCTCTGCTCTATGCTGGGAAGATGAAGATTTGTGTGTCCGTGTATGGCTCCTGGATATGCTCATTCCATGTGAACCTCCTTGGAGACTCCATACCTCTACCATCAGCTTCTCCTCTCTTTCTCTACATATTCTCAGCTCTCGCTGGATACATACAAAGATGTCAGCATGCTTGTCGGGATCTCTGCGACCGATGGAAGACTCTCGCTCGCCGGCTGGTAGTTGGTAGGATATAATTGTATCTTTGAGAACCTCGGATACAAAGCTCCTCCACTCCACTACGCTAGCTGTAGAAAGAAAACTTTTATCAGTCTAATGTTCTATTTATCTCAAATCAAATCACATATTCAATCAAATTTTGTACCTGGGTCTCCCTCCTGGATGTCGCTGAAGTGTCTAGATGATGGGGGCATGGAGTGACTACTCTCTCCATGCTCGCTATATCTAGGTCTCAATGGTGGTGTCTCTATGTGGGGTCGTGGGGGCCATCGTGATCTTAGTGGTGATGCGCGAGTAATAGGTATATCTGCACTAGTATCACCAATGGGGGCATGTCCTCTGCTCTTTCCTTCACTCTATCTGCTCTCTCCTCCTCCATGGGATCTCCCTCAAGGATTTTCTCCTCCTCATCTCTAATGTCCTCATCCTCCTCTATGGCTCCACTATCCCAGTGTATCCCCTCTGTAAAGCCTAGGTCACCTATGGGATAATCCTTGAGAAAGATAGGTCAGATCCCCTCCAAGCTCCAGTACCCGATCTAATCCTGGCTCATTCCTGAATAGGTCACATCTGATGGTACCTCTATGTCCTCTATCTCCTCTACATCACTATCCTCTATGTCTACTATTGATGGTTGGCGTATGGTGCCAGGTCTCTGATAGTATCTCATCGGATGTACATAGTGAGGTACTGCCTTAGGGACTCCCTGTAACAGGCTGAACTACCTCATCACCCAATCATAATAGTAGGGCATCACTATATGACTCTGATGACCCTTTAGTAGCTTACACTATTATGAATGTCTCATCTGGAATCATGTATCAGGCTACTCTGTCATCTGATAGTAGGGTATCCATATCACATCAGTGCTCACAATGCGGTCTAGATGTACTCTCTAATAGAGCATATCTCCAAACTGTCAAATACCTCTCAAGGGATACACGAAGGCTCTCACTTTTCTCGCATCTACCATCATTGGAACTCCCTATGGATGTGTACATGCAAAATGCTCAAACATCCAAATCTATAGGAGAGTGCATATCAATAGACTCTCCCGCTGATACCTCACTAACTGACCTAGCTCATGGTATAGTTGAGCTAGCATGTTGTGACCCCATGAGAACACGGTCCTATCTCTCTCCATCCTCTATATGAGATGTGTAAGAGGTGAAAAAAATATAGTACCCTTTGAGTTGGGTAACACAACCAAGGATACTATGCACAACATCACCTTCCATACTAAAGGTGTAGGGCCTGACAGTATGTATGATAATAGGACATGATCTGAATGGGTCCGCATCTATGGAACCTATCCTATACAATATGTTGTGTCTACATGAATCTCCTCACAACCATGTTGTACTTTGGTTCTGACGGTCTCACCTCAGATAAGAAGCCACATGATCTTGTAGACATCCTCTAAGGTCACTGTGATCTCACTAGAGGGAAGATGGAAGAAGCATGTATCCTCATCTCACATCTCTATCAGAGTCGATAGCATGGCTTGGTGTAGTCTAATTTATGGAAGGACTGATACCTAGTATAGTCCCACATCCTTTAGTAACTACATCTCCTCATCCTCTAGCTCAAACAATCTCTCTCTGACCATGACTAGCAACTCTCCAAAGGGATGCTCTCGGAAATAGACCAAGTCCGGCAATCACAAACAAACATCAAATCAGTCATCTACATCATCAAATTTGCATATCTAACTAAACTAGGTCAAATTCAACCTCAGTTAGGTCAAGGAAAACCTTACTGGGTCAATGTCAACTTTTCTGGGTCAGGGTCAAACTTTTTTAGGTCAAGGTCGACCTCATCCCAGAAACTAGCAAAAACCTTCTGGTCAATGTTGACCTACATGGGTCAATGTCGACCTAAATGGGTCAGGGCCAACCTAATAGGGGTAAAGTCAACCTTGCCTATAAAAAATAGGAATTTTGAAAGTACAAAGGCAGATAATAGCAAACTCACCTCAAGTAGTGACCGTCTAGTAGCCAGGCTGTGTCTCAAAATCTCCAGGCATGTCGCTCGAAGTTCCTCTCTTCTCGGTATCTTGCTTCCTCGTTTTGAATCTGAAAATGGTAAGAATGAGTAAGTATTCATATCTTTTTCTTATTTATAAGTTCAAATTAGGGTTTTATTAGGGTTTCCTTAGGGTAAACTTGGATTTTCCCTTCTTCTACATTTAGACAAACATCCACTCTTTTCATCATAACTTGAATTCAGTAACTTCGTTTTCAATTTCGTCAATAGCGTTGGAATCATGATTCAGATACCTAACTCCCTAAATTGATTTAGGAAGGTTGGGAATCCTTATAATTGATTTAGGAAAGAACTTTTCAACACTCTGCATCTCCAGTATATAGAGTTTTTCTTATCACCATGTTTCACCCTTCCGAAGTAGAAAGCCGAAATAGGGGGGGCATAAGGGACTCTATACACTTCTCAAATTATCATATAGTAAGCTTTAGGTGATTTATGGATTTTCATTAACCTTGTATATTTCAAGTTCTAATAGTTTTCTACAGGATCTTTACATCGAGGACTTGGCTATATCCTTTTTATTTACTATGATGCTTTCTTACGTTAGCTTGCATGTTCACGTAGTGTCATATCTAAGCTAAAGTGGGGGCTAAATGTATCATCTTAAAATGGAAGCACTTCCATCTTGATAGGTTTAGCACCCTCTTTTAGTACATTTATCATGATAGAATTTCATTTAGGATGTATTATGCACTTATCTTCTTCATTCTAGGTGAAATTAGTGTTAGGATCCCAAGGATTCTCCTTAATTTCCTTCTTCCATGGCTCTATTTTATAGGTAGGACTTAGAATAGGTCCTCCTAGCCTTCATCACATTCATCATAGGATTGTATGCCTATCCCTGGCATTCTATCCCATTCTGATATCATTTTTAGGTCTCTAGGTGTGTGCTATAATTGTGTCACACTTCTATGAATCATTACATTCAAGAACACTCAAGAATGAGGTCTCAAAAATCAATCCATAGCTCCCTAGGCATGGAGTGCAAGGGTTTTAAGAATGCTCTCAGCTAGATTTATTTAGCCTATAACCTTTCTAGTAAACCATGCAATGGGAGATTCAATGAAGACAAGGGCAAGAATGCCAATATCCTCAAGAATCAAGAATGAAAATGCAATGCAATGCTATGCTAGAAATGGAAATGCAAGCTAAGCTATGAAAATGAAAGATGCAAGTATTACAAAGCCTCCTATTTAAGCTAGATGAATTAATCTAAAGCATAAAGGAAACTAAGCTAAGTATGAAGCTATGAATGCCATGACAATGCAAGAAATGAAACTATGATAACATGTAGATGCAAAAATCCAAGAATGCTCCAAATCTCCAAAAGCTCCAAAGTGACCTAGAAAACCTGCAGCATAACATTAGCATAAAAAGTTGGGGATCTAGAATGAAGAAGAGAGCTCTCCTTTTATAGGAAATGAGAAGGAATGGACCATGGAGATTAACAGGCAAAATATTTAATCAACGGTGGAGCTTGAAAGAGGAGCAATCCATGTGCACAAATATCCTCCAATGAGAAAATAAGAGTTGACTTTTGTGTCCATATGAGACAAAAAATGCTTTTCCCCTTTTTATAGAATAAGAATAATGTTTTATTTGTGCAACTTAGGATAAGAGGAAAAGTGGGGGCTTTTATTTATTTAAAAAGGGAGGAAATATTCCTTTTAAATAAATAAAAACTTAGGATAAGATGGTTAGCCCATGGAAACTAATCAAAAATTATGAAATTAGGATTTGATCAAGAAATTGATAGTGTTGAAAAATATTGATTATTGATAAAACTGATTCAGAGATAAATAAATCAAATAAATGGGGCCCAAAGTCTAGGCGACCATTTTTGGGTGCATACACTGGGCATCCCTGGGACCTCCTATCTTGATTCTGGCTAGATTTGGGCCCACAGGGTCAAAGTCAAGGTTGATCCTGACTAGGTCAAGATTGAGGTCGACGCTAACTAGGTCAGGATTGAGCTCATTTTTTACCCCCTCTCGAATCTGTGCCCCTTTCTCAAATTTGGTCCCAACGGGCCCCGAAATCAATGTCGAGCCCTTGGATCCAAGTGCGAAAAGGTTTTAATTTTAAATTCATTTAATTATTTTCCCTCCTTATTTGGTTATTGTGATTGGACCTTAATTTGAGGATAAATTTGAATTATGGGTCCTCACATTGCTCTAGGAGCCTCACCTTGAAACCTCTAATAAAGACTCTCATTTGCATTCATTTTCACCAAGTAACATCAAGCAATTTCATGATCTAGTGCTCTCAAGGAGACAATTTCATGAATAAGAAGATTTCAAGCAAGCAATGAATGGTGAATATGCAAGATTGCAAGAGGATGATATAGAAGATCAAGCCATTGTTGACATCAAGCATCTTTGTGAACACATATTTGGAGCAAGAGAGATCCCTTCTTCTTTGATCCACCATTATCAACTTTCAAGCATTCAAAGACACAATCATGGGGTAACAATTACGGATTGTGAGTTTGGTAGAAGTACTTTAGCCTTGGGGGCTTGGTATGCTTTTCTATCTCATTCAAATCTATGCATTGTTGTTTCATACATATTCATGCTAGGGTTTTGATCTAGAGGATTAGATCTTGGCATTACATTTTCAATACATACACACACATTCTATTTCAATCGGCTATTCGTGGAGGTGGAGATCACCAAAATGAGGGTTTGACTAAGGCAAAACCCTATATAGCCACCCCAAAAACTCCCTTTTTCAGATATCTATGGTCGTTGTTTCAGGAATTAGAGGACAGATCTAAGTACCCTTTTCACTGAACTTTCGAGATCTGTGAACAAATTCAAAATCGACCTTCAGAATAAAAATGTAGCCTTTGACCTTTTATGAGGGTCAAAGACTACCTACTGCCGAAAAGATGAAATTCTTCTGGGTTTTCTCTATCTCGGCTTCCTGATCCCAGATCTGGTTGCAGAATCCTCTGAAAATCTGCAGAGGCTTCATAAAATAGGTATTTCTAAATCAATTTCATGATGAGGTATGTATCTTGACCTAATTAATTTTCAAACATTTCTAGATTTACTTATACTATTCCAAATCAAAAATATATTACAAATGAATAGTGTTGAATGTTAGGTGCATTGTTAAGGCTCCATTTTCCCCTATTCAATTACATCTAAATAAGCATTATGCCATCAAGGTATATCAGGTGATTTATGATGCAGATCTAGCTTCTATTTCATATCAGCAATCTTTCCTTTCAAGCACATTACATTTCTATTTCAAGGTTGGTTCCAAACAGAGGTTTGACTAAGGCAAAACCCTTTCCATAACCTTTTTTTGTGTGTGTGGGAAAAAATGGTGCACTAGTTGAAATTATTCCAAAAAGTTTAGAATTTACGAGATCAACTATGAAAGTTTCAAGCAAAAACCCTGGGTACAAAATACCTAGGACTTTTTGTTCCTTCCAAATTCACTTCAAATTTTGCCTACAAGTTAGTACAATCTTCTAGGTCTTATTTTAAGTCATTTTAGCCATTTGTCTATTTTTTGTCAGTCTGTATTCCCAAATCTTGTCAATTTTGCTTATTTAGCCTCTTATCTTGCACCATCATATTATTTTCCCTCAAATCCAACTTTTCCCAATCCATAGTTATGAAGGATCATTGCACTCATTTAGCATTTAAGTCCAACTTGAGCCTATTGGGCTATCTTCCTTTCAATTGTACAATAGGAAGTTGGATCCACCACCTTGCTTCTCTTTTTCTATTGTACATTTTAGTGAACCCAACTCATAATATTTTCACTTCTCGTTTGGTGTTTAGATTTTCTGTGTATGGATTGCATTGCTTCTTTCTATGAAAATATGACATAAAAATTGCATATTGTCTCTCATTTCATTTAAAAACCTAGTCCATTCTTGCAAATTTCATTTTCATGTTTCAAAATGATAAAAATAAAAATATAAAATCAATTCATGCATTGTTGTTGCATTTTTTACGAACCGTGTTAGCAATCATTTCATTTCATATAGATCCTTTCATTCCTTATTTATGCACTTGCATTGGAAAGATATTAAAATTACATATAGTTACATTCATTTTGCACATATTATTTTTAATTTCTTTTGTTCATAATGAATATGTTTTATAGATTAGTTTCATTTTGCTCTCCTAAGGACCCTCCTTCTCATGTGGACATATTGAGGCAAGACAATAATAATTCTCAATGACCTCTCTATTTGGGATGAACCATTAGAAGATAATATTGATTATTCTCTTAATATGTACCTCCCCCATGAGGATAACTTAGTGAAAGAGAATGATAGTATGGTAGCAAAAATTGATATGATTTCTCATTCCCATAAGGATATTTTACCTTCTATTCATCTCAATGATTTTTCCCCTACAAATGAAACATTAATGAGTGTTGATCCTTCTTCTAAGATGATATTGATCCTTCTTCTAAGATGTACCCCTTTTTTTGAAGATGTTTTAGAGAAAGAGGAGGATATTATAAATATCTTTCTTAATATCACTTTGCCTTCATTACATGACATCCCTTTTAGAGATGAAGCATTAATGAAAACATCTAATTCTCATTCTAAAGATTGTCTTACTCATAAGGATACCATTGAAGAAGAGGATAATATCATTACCACTTTCCTTGATACTCTCCTTTCTAGTGATGAAACTTTGAACAACCAATAACCTAATCAAGTTAATGTTGTCAATGTTTTGGGTAGTGAAAAGCCTAAGGTTGTTGTCCATCTTCTTCAAGATACCCCTCAACCTAAAAATAAACCAATCATTATGGTGAAAGGTTCTCAACAACCTAATTATCATGTGGTTGCTCACACATATCGCACAAGAAATAATAGACAACCTACCAATTTGGTTTTCCCTCCTCTTCCCTCTTCTCAATCGGTTCTTCCTCATGCACCCTGTCTTCCTCAAAATCTTGGAAAGGAATCTGATTTATTAGAATAACTTCATGCTACTCATACCAAGATATCCCTTTGGGAGCTTCTTCGAACTTCACCTGCATACCATGAAGCATTACAACAAGCCTTGAGAAACATGCATGTACAACCTCCCACACAAACTAATATAACTTCTATATTGGAATGTATAAATGCAACTAATAATAAAGCTCAAATTCTATTTTATCAAGATGAGTTGCCTTCTAAAGAAATTCAAGATCAACATGACTCTTTTATGGTTGTTGTCCTTGTCAATGTTAGTATTATTCAAATAAATTTAATTGATAATGGATCTAGTATTAAAGTGTGTAGCATTGATTTGTTGCATTAAATTAAGGTAGATACTTCATTTATTAAACCTAATTCTATTCCTATATGTGGCTTTGAAAATGTTGCTAAAAAAGCCTTAGGTATTATAACCTTACCTATTAAGGTAGGTCATGTTATTTTACCCACACCAATTCATGTCATGCTCGATACTCTCACTTATAACATTCTCTTAGGACGGCCATGGCTACATTCCATGCAATTTGTTCCTTCAACAATTCGTCATAAGGTGAAGTTCATTCACAATAATATAATGTATCCTCTTTTTGTAGATGATAAGATCCAAAATTGCTTACGAATAGAATTTGATTCTTAATCCATTTTGACACCATTTCAACAAAACATATCTTCTCCTAAAGATACTTCTTCTCCTAGAAGTGTCTTTTTAGAAGATGATTGGGGGTCATTAGACTTTACACCATCTTTTGTGAGAGAATACAAAGTTTCTAAATGGCCTAGTGCATCATTTGTCCGGCATGATTCTCAAAATAATTCAACTCATAATCTTCAACATGGTTTAGGATGCATGCAAGTGTTGAGACTCATGAGAAACCTACCTCATACTCGACTCTTCAAGGGCTTATTTTCCAAGCTCATTTGTTAGCATCCCTTTCTTTACCATTTAACACTTCTTATATGCCTAGCTTTAATCAAGAAATCATTTTGTCTGATCTTCTTTGTATTAAGTTAATTAGCTAACCCAAATGAAATAAGAAGCACAGTCAAAGTCTTATGAATCTTCATTTTCATGTATAATTGATATCATGACCACTCCACTAATGAATGTCAAGCTTTACATTACAAAATCTAGAAACTTATTGATTGTGACATCATTCACATAACATGTAACAATGAGTTATTTTTCAACCATAATTACTTTGAATTTAACATTTAAGTTCCTATTATGTTGTTCCACACTATGTGATATTGTTAGCCTCTCCATTAGGGGCTTATTTTCATTCACGGTGGTACAATTTTAGGTGTGTTCATACTTTGCGAGTAACAAAATAGTCCTCCTCATCCTTATCTCTGCCTCCACACTTGGGGGGCAAGGATAGTATTTCAAATTCTCATCTTTTCTAAGGACCTGCTTTTCCTCTTAGATAGGTGGCATTTGTTTATCATGTGAGACCCAATCTTACATAGAATTTCTTGTTTACATTAGGGATTCCTCTTATGCAAGAGGTATGTATCCTTAATCATAAAATCTTCTTTGTTTACACTTAGGTATCCATTATAAATAAATCCCTTACCTTGGGGGATAAAAGTGTGTCATCCTTCATTAAGAATATCTTTACCTAGCAATGAGGAGGGTGTGAATTATTCCCTTCTTGTTCTCTTTTTATAATCCTTCAAAAGGATCCCCTTTACACTTGTGGCATGGTATCTCTTTGCATTTGTCCCTTCCTTGACCTCATAGGAGTTGTAACCTCTTTGGCTTGGATTGGGTGTTGCTTGTGGGATACCTCATTGGTGTTAGAGGTATTTTATCCTTGTTCCTCTTTTCCTTAAGATGTCAAAATAGTTCTATTTTTTCATCTTAAGGGGAGCATATATAGCCTCCTTATTGCAAACATTCAGATTACTTCAAGCATTTCAAGTAGAGTATGCTAGCACCATACAATTTTCTAGGGCTAGATCACTCTATTTTGTACATTTTTGGTGGATTTCCTCGGATACAATGCTTTCTTTGGTTATCCTTAGGTTTGGTTGAACTATCATAACATGACTTTCTAGCCAATTTGACCTCTCCTTTGCATACATTTTCAATATTGGTTGACTAGCATAATACAATTTTCTAGACCATTCAATCTATCATTTGCATATACTTTTATGAGTTGATTAAGATGTGCTAGACCATCAACTCTATCTTTACATTCTCTTTGATAGGTGGAACTAGCATAACATAATTTAATAGACCATTTCCCCATCTTCTCTCTTCCTTCTTTCTCTCTCATGGTAGCACAACAAAAATTGCTAGACTGTGTCATCCATGGTTGTCTTAATCTCTTCTCGATGATTTAATATCATAATGCACTTTTCTATTTGATTGGATTATGGAGTCTTGTCTTAGCTTTGATGTGTTCTCTCACTCTTTCCATCTGACCACTCGTGCTTTTGCAATAACTTTCCAACCATGATGCTAGCGATTTAGATGTTTTATTTATTGAGGTCTCTTCAACTACTTGACTTGGAACCTTAGACAACTTTAGGTTTTTATTTTTGTTTATGTGTCCTTGCACATGGTTGTACAAGTTAAGATCCTTGATTTGGGGGCTTGTGTCCTTAATCTTAGGGATGTCTTATCTCTTTGCAATTTGCCCATGATTTTCATCTTTATCTCTTTCTCTCTCTTTCTTCTACTTTACCGTGAGCATGAGGTGGACTCATACTCCCGCTAAAGTGGGAGCTAAATGTACCATCCTAAAAAGTAAGCACCTATAATTAGGTACTCAATTTAGCTTCATTTTAGCATGTAGGGTTCCCACATTGATTTCACACTCTCCTAGCACTCATTGGACCTTTATTAATTTAACAATATTATGAGTCCTCCCTTAATTGATTTTCACCAAAATCTTATTGTGACCATTTATTATATGTATAGCCTTTAAATTATTTCATTTCCTCGCTCTAAGATGGATCTTACCTCATTTTAAAGTTTGAGGCATGTTTTCCACATCTATCAATCTCATATCCATGTGTAGCATACCTTTTCAAAAACTAGAACCTATTATCTTTCTCCTATTAAAATTTCATTGATTTTTGGTGAGAACATAATCATTTGTGATTATGTACCCTTGTGGGCGCTTTGTTCCCAACATTTTTCCCTAAAAGTTTAGGGGTGGAATTTTATGATTTCACACTCCCCAAAGGTATGTCCCATAGGTAAATACCATATTTCTAACTCTGCCTAAAGATGATATTACTTTGAGATCTCTATATAAAGGCCTCCCTTTCCATTCATCCAACACACAATTGAAATCAACATAGTTACAATCAACAATTACAATGCAAGGAGATCATATCAATTCATGCATCCTAGTCTTCAAGCATTCAAGGCATTATTCTTCTTCTTCGAGCATTGTAGAAAAATACAACATTCATGGTGCAAGGCATTTCTTTCATGATTTCATTTTGGGTTTTTTGTGGAGTTCAAGCTATTGGATTAACACTTGTGATTACATCTAAAAAATCATTACTCCATCAAGGTATTTTCAAGAATATGTCATTTATAATTCAAGGTTGATTCCAAACAGGGGTTTGACCAAGGAAAACCCTTTTTCACAACCTTTTCCCTATTTTCTATGTACAGGAATAGGCGGCACAACTGTCAGAACTATTTTGGAAAGTTTGGAATCTGTGGGATCGACTATTTGTTCCTGACAAATTCACTTCAAATTTTGGTTGCATGTTAGGGGAGAGGACCCAGTAGTTGAGCACCCTAACTTTACGCTTCTCAAAATCCTACATGGAAATTTTAAATCACTCCCATTTTTTTATAGTAGCTTACTTGGTGAGTCTCCTACTTATAACTAAGTTTTCAAAGCCACATCATCAAAAATGATGGCACATCAGCATAATTTTTGCCAAGGTGTCCAAAATAGCCCCCCAAAAAATGATACCAATCATAGTACATTAGGGACCCCAATACTTGTGCAGTTGATGTGGCATCACATGATTGATTACTGTTTAGAATAAAGGGAACATTTTATTCAATTATGGCTAGTCATCATTAGCAAAAATCAACTTTAAAGTCACAATTATTGGTACAATGTCATCAAAATATTGGATATTAAATCAGCAAATGTGGGGATTAAGTTAACAACTGCTATCACAACCATTAGAATGTGTTCAGGTACTGGGTCCTCTCCCCTAGTACAATTTTCTAGTCTTGTTTTAAGTTATTACAGTCATCTGTCAATTTTCTGTCGGTCTATATTTCTGAAATCTTGTCAATTTTGCTTATTTAGCCTCTTAGTTTTCATCATCATAATATTTTACCTCAAATCCAACTTTCCCCAATTCATTATTGCAAAGGATCATTGCACTCATCTAGCATTTATGTCCAACTTGAGCCTATTTAGTATTGGGCCATCTTCCTTCTGATTGTGAAATAGGAAATTGGATCAACCACCTTGTTTTCCTTTTCTATTGTACAATACATAAGCTTCACTTACGTAACCATGAGATCACACAATGTAAGGGTCAATGGACCAATATGAAAAATACAATGCCACTTGAGAGGATTATGATGAAATCCTTTAAAAAAATCATCATTTGTTTATTGTTTCTATTAATACCTAAAGACCTTACGTGATGCTAATCACATAAAACTTTATAAATAATTATGTGGACAAATAATCATCAAAGATGATGATTCATTGGGGGATATGTTGCATCCCTCTTACATGAAATTTTTTATATATAATTTCTTAATTTGCATAATTAGATATGCAATGTTATTTGAAGTTATGTAAAACTTCACATATTAATGGAATTACTGATATAAATTCTAAAAACCAATTCTTTGCCATATAGATCCCTAGTATATAAGAAGATTATGCCTAACTACCTTTGTGTGGTGATAACACTCGGAAAAGGGAGGGAGAGTATCATCAAGGAGAGTAGTGCAAACATGAAAAGAGGTCAAAGTTGGCATTATTGCCAAGATCCTTGAGATAAGTAAACCTTTTAGGGTTTGATTGATTACCCTAGAGTCACAGAGTCAAGTTAGTGTCATGTTGTGGTTGTCAATTTCTAATCAACCCAGTTGTCTAGTCAAGGTTGTCTTCTCATAATAATCATTTTGTTATAAAATCTAATCAAACACATCGAAGAGAACTTATAATGATAGTTTATAAAAAGAATCAGATATGTAATTCTTTTCTTATAAATAGATAAACTCAAACTTCAAATACCTATATTGATGCAGGAGCATCTTGGGTCCTTGGCAATCCTGTGTCACCAAAAAGAACTTTTGAGTTTTGTCTGTGTTGCTTGGTTTCTTCTTTAACCAAGTTCATCGGTAGTTGGTTAGTTTCTTTTGGTTACCGAGTATCATTGGTTATCTCTTGGGCAGTCGGTTAATTCACCGGCACTCGACGTTGCCTATCTGCTGCTTGGTTATCTTGCTTACCGACAGTCTAGTTTTGTTTCCTATTGTGGCTGACTTGTGCATTTATATTGGATCACGGAATTAATGCTAGAATCCATCATTGGGAAGGATATGGTCCCAGATTTGACCGTTACTTCTGTTAATTATGGATCTAAAGGCCAACTTAGCTCAGTAGCTTCTTGTATAAATGTAGATGTTTGGTGGTAGTTTAGCAGTGCTAGGGGAAGTTAGAAGATAGTAGACATTAGAGTTGAGATTGTAACAGATCCTCGCATGTTTGAGGACTTTTGAGTTCCATTGTAATATCAAGCCATAACTGGGAAGGCCTTACAGCTCGGCATGTATGATTCCTATTGATGAAAGTTAATGAAAGATCTGGCATTCTCTCTCTCACTTTTGTTATTTGTTGCTTCCGTGTGTGTGTTGTAGGTTTGAATCATTAGGGTGTGCCATCCTTTGGCCCCTCTTTCTCCCTACCTTGAATTAGGTGGTATCAGAGCGAGGTGAGATCTTGATCTAGGTCTACGGATCTAGGTTTGTTGGTTCCTCTCGAATCCCTAGTGGATTGTTGTGGGGTAGCAGATTGTGATCTGACCTACAATTATAGAGAGTTGTCAAGTTGCTTCGTGGGAGGTGAGATGTAGATCCAGGATTGGTAGATATGCTAAGATAGATTGTTGCTAGGTTAGAAGCAGTTGAGACAGCCCAAAGAAGAGGCAGACATCTTGAAGATGTTAGTGATGATGAAATTGAAGAAGAACAAGCGAATGCAGAACCTGCTCCTGTTATGGATCAAGGTGAGGAAAGATTTTTGAAGGCTTTGACAAGTCTGAAGTCAAAACCACATTTCAATCCTCCTGAGTATAGTGGAAAGTTGGATTCTGATGAATTGGTGGACTGGATCACTAAGATGGAAAAGTATTTCGAATATGAAAGTATACCTAAGGATAAGAAGGTGAAGATTGTAAGCACCAAGTTGAAAAGTCATGCATCCTTATGGAGGGAACATCTGCAACTGGATAGAAAAATGAAAGGTAAAGACAAAATCAAGGTATGGAACAAGATGGTAAATAAATTGAAAGGAAAGTTCTTACCCTGTGATTATCAGATTAACCTAGTTCAGAAAATGCAAAGTTTGAGGTAGAAGGATAGCTCGGTAAAAGAGTATATTGAGGAATCCTATAGATTGGATATCAGATCTGGACACAATGAAGATGATGTGGAAAGAATCGGTAGATACTTGAATGGTTTGAGAGTTTCCCTCCAAGAGGAAATTAGTATGGTCAAGTTAGAGAGTATTGAAGAGGCTTATCAATTTTCTTTGAAAGCTAAGGAGGAATTGAACAAGAGACATGAACAGAGATAGAAAGGTCAAGGTGGTAGATTCCCTAGAGGAAGAGGTAGATCTAATGGTGAAATTGGCAGATCCGAACCAGAAAAGACAAATCTAGACAAAGGCAAGACAGAGTGGAAAGGTGAAAGCTCATCTAGAGGCAAAGGCAGTGTCTACCGAGGTGGTTATAGTAGAGGAAGTTTCTGCTCGGAACTTGTTACAATTGTGGAGAAGGAGGACATAGGTCATTTGAATGTACACAAGCAAGTAAGAAGGTTGGTAGCAGTAGGAATGTTGTAGTGCAAGAAGAACCACTGAATGAACCTGAAAGGGAGAATAACCTGATGGTGAGGAGAGCATTGTGGAATGAAAGAAAGAAGGAAGATCCGGTAAGGAAAAGTTTGTTCAAGACTAGATGTAGAGTTTCTAACAAAATTTGGAAGGTAATCATTGACAATGGTAGCTCAGAGAACCTGGCATCTGAAGAGATGGTCACAAAATTGCAGTTGAAAAGGTTAGTACATCTGAAGCCCTATCAAATTTCATGGATCAAGGATGAGCATACACTCCTGGTAAGTGAACAATGTTATGTGAATTTGAAGATTGAAAAATACTATGATAAGGTGTTGTGTGATATCATGCCTATGGATTGTTGTCATATTTTGTTGGGTAGACCTTGGCAATATGATAGACATGCTATATATGATGGGAGATTGCACAAGTATACTATTGTGGCTGATGGAAAGAAACAAATCTTGTTACCATTGATGGAAGAACCTGTTAGTAATATTTGCACATCTGTGAAAGTTTTCTTGATGGAAGGAAGGAAGTTTGTTAACTCTTTGAAGAGGGATGATGTATGTTTTGTTGTGATTCCTAATAAACCGAGTAAGAAAATAGGAGATAATGTCCTTGAGGAGATTGATAAGTTACTCACCGAGTACAGTGATATCATTTCTGATAATGTACATGATGGTTTGCCACCAAAAAGAAGTATTGATCATTGTATGGATCTTATTCCTAGAGCTAGTTTACCGAATAAGGCACCTCATCAGTTGACACCTACCGAGAATCAGGAATTCAACCGACAGATTCAAGAGTTGCTGGAGAAAGGTTTGATCAGAGAAATTTTGAGTCCTTGTGCAGTACCTATTGTATTAGCATCGAAGAAGAATGGGGAATGGAGAATGTGTACTAATTCCAGAGCAATCAATAAGATAACAGTGAAGTATAGGTTTCCTATACCGAGAATGGATGATATAATGGATAGTTTGACTAGAGCAAAGTATTTCACAAATATTGATTTGAAAAGTGGGTATCATCGTATCAGAATCAGAGAAGGTGATTGTGTGTGTGAAACTTGTACCTGATCTGTAGACACAACACTCAGTAAAACATTAGAGGTTAGCTATAATCAAAATCATGCAAAATTGAAAGCTATCTAACCAAGCGATTTACTGCCTTCTAATAGGCGCGAGATTAATGTTCTCAGATTGTAATCGAGATCAATGACCTAGATGACACCTAAATGAAGGATTTGAATGCAATTGATCTAGATATGAGATTGAATGCAATTAAGCTATTTTTTTGGATTTTTCTATGCAATAAGAATGAATGAAAAACTGATATGAAATTAATCTATATGAAAACTGATATGCTATGCTAATCTAACAATGATATGAAATATGAATGCAAAAATAAGATTGATCTCACAAAGATGTCGATTCGCAAGAGCTTTGATTCTTCCATTCCAATTCTCCAGCGTGATTGTGCAAAATATGAGATGATTTGTGAAGAGCTAAGCCTTGTTTTTATAGAAATCCAGGGCTTTGGAGGTGCATGGATAAAAGCCATAAATCACTTCAAATTAACTCATCTTGATTTTTGAGTTATCTGATCATGAAAGATAGTTAATTCTCAAAATCATGTAAAAACATGCAAAAATAGCTTTTTAACTCAAATTAGAGTTTAGATCAGCTTTTTGAACTCCAAAAGAATGTTGAGTTCCAAAAAGTCAATAACTTGCATTGATTTTCTGATTTGGAGTTTAACTGTTTCTTTTGAATATGCATAATAATTAAGAATTAAATAAATAAATAAAGTGATTTATCCTCAACTCAACTGATTTTTGAAAATAAATAATTAATTTATGGGTTAATTAACTATTTTACCAAACTTTTATTAAAAATTATATTATTAAATAATGACAACATGCTTTAATTAATTAAATAAGAATTTAATTAATTAAAGATAGAAATTTTGATTTATTGTCAAAATTAAATAATACAATTAATAATAGATAGAATTAAATTTAATTAAACAATTAAGTGGCAAGATATTAAATCTAATTAATTAAATATGAAAATATTCAATTAATCAAACTTAGGATAAATGTGATTTATCGCCAAATAATTATAAAATTAAAGATAATTATGATGATTAGGAATATTGCTAGGAATATTCCTAATCATCATAATTATCTTTAATTTTATAATTATTTGGCGATAAATCACATTTATCCTAAGTTTGATTAATTGAATATTTTCATATTTAATTAATTAGATTTAATATCTTGCTACTTAATTGTTTAATTAAATTTAATTCTATCTATTATTAATTGTATTATTTAATTTTGACAATAAATCAAAATTCCTATCTTTCATTAATTAAATTCTTATTTAATTAATTAAAGCATGTTGTCATTATTTAATAGTATAATTTTTAATAAAAGTTTGGTAAAATAGTTAATTAACCCATAAATTAATTATTTATTTTCAAAAATCAGTTGAGTTGAGGATAAATCACTTTATTTATTTATTTAATTCTTAATTATTATGCATATTCAAAAGAAACAGTTAAACTCCAAATCAGAAAATCAATGCAAGTTATTGACTTTTTGGAACTCAACATCCTTTTGGAGTTCAAAAAGCTGATCTAAACTCTAATTTGAGTTAAAAAGCTATTTTTGCATGATTTTGAGAATTAACTATCTTTCATGATCAGATAACTCAAAAATCAAGATGAGTTAATTTGAAGTGATTTATGGCTTTTATCCATGCACCTCCAAAGCCCTGGATTTCTATAAAAACAAGGCTCGGCTCTTCACAAATCATCTCATATTTTGCACAATCACGCTGGAGAATTGGAATGGAAGAATCAAAGCTCTTGCGAATCGACATCTTTGTGAGATCAATCTTATTTTTGCATTCATATTTCATATCATTGTTAGATTAGCATAGCATATTAGTTTTCATATAGATTAATTTCATATCAGTTTTTCATTCATTCTTATTGCATAGAAAAATCCAAAAAAATAGCTTAATTGCATTCAATCTCATATCTAGATCAATTGCATTCAAATCCTTCATTTAGGTGTCGTCTAGGTCACTGATCTCGATAACAATCTGAGAACATTAATCTCGCACCTATTAGAAGGCAGTAAATCGCTTGGTTAGATAGCTTTCAATTTTGCACGATTTTGATTATAGCTAACCTCTAATGTTTTACTGAGTGTTATGTCTACAGATCAGGTACAATTTTCACACACACATTTCTGGCACCCACCGTGGGGCCCTGAAATAGGTTTCCAATTCAATTCTATCAATTTCTATCTATTTCTCCTCGGGATCTGTGCAAAACTGTGATTTTTAATTTTTGTTCGTACATATGTCGTACGAGTTTCTGACAAATGTCGTATGGGAGCATACCCACTGTCGTATGATACTGGACCCACTGTCGTACGATAGTCTATCGGATCGTGACTCATTTCATTACATACCCACTATCATTTGAGAGATAATCTATCGTATGGTAGTATACCCAGTGTCGTATGAGTTTCTGGACTGTCGTCTGAGAGCATACCCACTGTCGTACGAGTTTTCGTACCAATTTTTTACTATCATTTCATTTTTCACAGCAGAGTATCAGATTTGATTTTTATATTTCGGCTAACTGCTAATTTTGACAATTGAAATTCTCTATTTTTGATTGCTCTCTGCTGGTTTTGATTGGGAAAAGTGCAAGAATTGCTAAAAATCAAGTTAAATCTACTAAGCGCGTTGCGAGGATCACCAGGTATTCTCCTTCATCTAATAACATTTTGATTTGGGCTTAAAATAAATCTCTCATGTGTCTAGCTTGTGTGCTTCTTCTCATGCTTTTATTTTACACATTTGCCTAATTTGATACTAGGTTGTAATCCCATAAGAATTCATTAAGTAGTCTTAGAATACTTGTGATTGATCTTGATGGCTATCTTGGGTTATTGGACTCGCTAATCTGCCAGCCCCTCATTTCTACCCCGTGGTTGCAATCTCAGCACCATAAAGGGGAGGGGTCAACAGGACAGAAGCATTAAATGTTCCACTTGGCAACCCTTTTGTGCTTTTAGGAACTCACTTGTTTTCTAAGTTGTGGACTCATTTTTAGCTTGTGTGAGGTGTTAAGTGTTCCACCTTGTGGACTCATCTCATATTTTCTTTAAGCGTTAAGTGTTCTTCTTTCTACTTTTTGGATGCTTTTGGTAGATTTACTTTCAGAACATATATCTGTGCTCACATAGTAATTAGGCCCTATGAACACTATTCGAGATTCTTGAGAGATTGGATTCCTAGCGAAATCTTTCTTGACAACAGAATCCTTGTAGGTAGGGAGGATACTTAGTGCGTTTCATATTCAACTTGGTTAGTGCGTCTTCTCTTATTGATCGACACATTCTCTCTCCGGAGAGGTTGATAGATCACGTGGGGTTGATATCATGAGCTTTGATGAATCAAAATTGGTTAGTGCATCTTCTCTTATTGATTGATACATTCTCTCCTCGGAGAGGTTGATAGATCATGTGGAGTTGATATCACAGACCTTGGTGGAACAAAACTTTGTCTTAGCTTGTCGGATTAATCTGCTTGCTTTGTTTGGGTTAAAAGTGAAGAGGTGTCAAAAACCTTGAATCTGGAGCCAAGTCCCCTTGTGGTATAAATCTGTGAGTCATCTTTAGAGAGGGTTAACCGTAGCGGAAAATCCCTTCATAGGGAAAACTACGTTGACAGAACCTCAAGCGGTAATAGCCATTTTCGCCATGGTAGTGACAGCCGCTATATAAATGTCCTTGTGGAAGAAATCTCCACGGGTATGGTTCATTGTTGGGTTGTCAGATCTCCCTAGCAGCTATTGAGGATTAAGTTCTCAGATTGTGTCAAAACCCTGGTGCACCGAGATTGGAGTTCACCCCTTTGAATCATAAAAGTTACAGAGTCAAACCATTACTAAAAACCCTAGAGAGGCCAATTTTTCACTTTCAGGTATATGTGTGTTATTGCAAAACTTTTCAGAACAAACACAATTAGTACTCTCAGGGATTAGCACAATTTGGTCACTTGATTGTTCATGCACAAGGTTTCTTTTGCCCTTGTTCATTATTTTCAGATGTGCTTGGAATCACTGGCTTGCTATTCTACATGCTTGTTTATCTACTTGGCTATTAAAAATGATCAAATTTGGTATAACCTTCAAAATCTAGATAGTACAATTTGCAAACAATCCAGAACTGAAAACCTTAAATTTTGCAAAAATTGATGTAAAGTTCTTTCTGGAGTCAAAAGTCATTTCAAGAAGTCAAAAGTCGTATGACTTTTTGTCAAATGTCGTTTCAGTATCGCCCATATGTCGTATGATTGAGAACCCAGAGTCGTACGAGTTTTCAAACCAGCAAATCCAAGGAAGTCAAAAACTTGTTAGCAACTGTCGTACGAGTTTTGTCAACTGTCATTTCATTGCTACCCAACTGTCGTACGAGTTTCGCAACTGTCATTTCATAGACTACCCAGTATCGTACGAGTCTGCAGAGTGTCGTTTGGAAAAATTTAGAAGAGTTGTCAGAAATTGTCAAATTGTAAGATATCCAATGTTTCCAGCCTAGTTCCAGAATCTGTCAAAAATATCATTGTGTTAGGAACATAGCAGTAGCTATTGAGCATTCTACCATTTTCCAAGTTTCATCTTTTGAATCCGATCTAGTCTTCTGTTTGATCAATTTGAGTCCTTTTTATCTCGTGTCAAAACCTTGTCATAACTATCAATCTTCAATTAATCTTCAAAAATAGACTAAGTGTTGAGAACTCGTGTCCGCTATCTTTTGGGTGATCTATCCCATACATCCAGGGCACAGTTTCCTTCACCCACATCTCATCAGATCTTCAAAACTATCATAATCTTGACAAGGTTGCGTCATACGATTTTCTCGAATCAATTTGTTCTTTAGTTGTCTTCGTCCTTTTCTTCTGTTTCATTCAAAGTTAATGGTGGAGACTAGAGCTTCTTCACACAAGAAATTAGAAGAAACATCTCAGAACTTACTTTTGACCAATACCCCGGGTCCAACTCTTGAACAACTCATCAAGTCAGGTATCTATGAAGACGATGGTCTCGGTAACTTTCGATTGAAAACTGGTTACATACCTCCTCTATCAACTCACAGAGGTAATCAACAAACTCCTCCTCAATCTATTCCAGGGAGCCCAAAAACTCCTACCATGTCTCAAGCAGGGACAAACCATGGTTCTCTAGGAGGAGGATCCCAGGGACACCATTCTCAACATAATGCCGACCAAGACCCTACACCCTCTGAAATCCATCGGTGTCAGAATGATGATGAATTCAAAAGAATGATGAGGCATTTCTTGAAAATGGATAGAGAAGCATACTTTTTGCAATTAGCCCAGGAAGGAGCTAAACTTCCTCCTCACTTCAATGTCAAAGATATCATCACGCATGAGGAAGAAACTCCGATGACGGCCATAATGAACCAGCTGCACGCTATGCAGGTCAAAATGAATAAAATTGAGGAAGAGAAGGAACCCAAGGAGTTCTCCATGGAGGCCCTATGTCCTTTCCCGTTCGACAAAAACTTGTATATGCCACCATTCCCAAAAAGAGTGGAGATACCAAAGTACAAAAAATATGATGGACATTCTGATCCTCAAGATCATGTCAGAGAGTTATGTACGCAATCCATGGAATTCATGCATGAACTGACTTATCTGATGCATCTTTTTCCTAGATCCTTGGGAGGAGCATCCATTCAGTGGTTTTCAAGATTACCTTCTACGATCAAAACTTTTGAGGAATTGATTAAATTGTTTTATCAATAATATTCCTACAATATTCAACATCCGATTACCATGATCGATATCTGTAACCTCAAGCAATATCCAGGGGAATCATTCCTAACTTTTCTCAAGAGGTGGTGAAAGAAGTTTTCTCTATATGCTAGACCAATTCCTGAAATGGAGAAACTTGAAATCTTTATCAATAACCTTGTTCCAGAGCTCAACTATCCATTACAAATGCAAGATCATGTATCTTTTGATAAAATGGTGGATAATGCAATCAAGATTGAGAAAGTACTTGTCAAGAAAGGAGAAATCACACTTCAAAAGGACAAGTCTGAATCTGGATCTAGCTCAAAAGATAAAAACAAGAGCTGGAATAGAAACAAAGGTATCGTCTCTGATGGTGTTGTTGACACTATCCGCACCCCATCAAAGGCACCAGCCTACAATCTCACCCTTGCCACCAAAGCCATTGAAGCTTCAGAGAAAAAATTTGCTGAACCATCTCCAAAGAAGCCATTCAAACGATGGGATAATAAATGAAAGTTTACTCCCCTGGGAGAATCTTTGGAATCTACCCTGAGAACCCTGATAGCTGATAACATGATCTCTTTACCACCAATCTGAAACCCTGATCCGGATCCAAAACCATATTGGTGGAAAGATAATGAATTCTGTGCTTTCCATTGTACTAAAGGCCACAGAACTAATGGATGCTTCCACTTGAAGCATACCATTCAAGACTTGATAGATCAAGGGGACATCACGATTGATAATCCTACCAGCAATAATGATCACACAGCATTTACAGAACCTTTTCCACAACATGGCAAGGGATTTTCCACTTCTCAGCCTAACATGGGGGCAAAAGTCAACTATGCCTACCCTGGAAACAATGTTGTCATCAATATGGTTGAACCATGTCTCTCTGAGAGCTGCAATGTCATCACGATTGTACAAAGAGATAGAAATCATTCCTCAGCTAATGTGGTTACCAGATCACAAGCTCAGACTCATCTGAAAGGACAAACACCAAGTTCATCTAATGTCCCTAAGATACCTTTCAATCTCACATCTACTTCTAAATAGAAGGTTGCCTCAAAATCTTCCAATCCAAAGGATACAAGACCTACATCTTACAGCATCGTCCAACAACTCCAGCATACCAATGCCAAAATCTCCATGTTTGAGTTACTTCAAATATCTCCAGCTCACAGAGATATCCTAGACAAAGCTTTGCTCGACTCTAATGTTCCTGATGATCTAGATCTAGATAGGTTCCAGACTATGGTTGGTCATCTAACGTCTCCGCAATATATCTCCTTTTCAAAAGAGGATGACAACTCCCTAAGTCACCCACATAATCAACCCTTGCACATAGAAGTCTTGATCCAGAACCATTGAGTCAAACGTGTGTTGATAGATGGGGGCGCAGGCCTCAACATTTGTTCTTACAACTTAATCACACAGTTGGGATTCTCAGAGATGGCTATTGATCCTCGAAAGAAGATCACCATAAAAGCCTATTATGAACAAGAAAGAGCTTCTAAAGGCACCATTGTCTTGCCCATCCGAGTGGGTCTGGTCATCAAAGATACCACATGTTAGGTGCTTGATCTACCATTGGCTTACAATATCCTTCTAGGGAGACCCTGGATACATGAAATGCAAGCTATTCCTTCTACGTACCATCAATGCTTGAAATTTC
This sequence comes from Chamaecyparis obtusa, assembly GCA_027943335.1. Taxonomy (NCBI): domain Eukaryota; kingdom Viridiplantae; phylum Streptophyta; class Pinopsida; order Cupressales; family Cupressaceae; genus Chamaecyparis; species Chamaecyparis obtusa. The sequence continues at coordinate 793,913 of BSBK01001036.1, forward strand.
CCTATGAAGGAGTGGAGATTACTATCCCAGTAGATCTGAGTACAACTTACAATACATTGAAGGAAAGTGTCGATAAGCTTGTTCCCAATAACAGAGAATCTTCCATCAAGCAACAAAATGTGGCTTCCACATCTAAGATGGACGACATTGCTAAAGAGATCAATATCAAAGAAAATGGGATGGGAGAATACACTATAGAGCCAGTCTTGTCTCTGACATCTCTCCCAATCTCACCTAAGTCGTATGGACAATCCTTGAAGTAGTCTAAATCAGAACCTAAGGAACCTATGGAAGCATACAAAAGACATTTTGTGGTGGAGCAAATATCCAAACAAGAATTTGAAGAGGATGAAGTTGTGCTAGCATGGCTCTATAAAGAGGATTCTGAATCTAAAATTGTTCAACCTAGTGAATCTATAGCACCTACAATCCCTTCTAATTCATATGGTCCAGGAAACAAATTGATAGCCAAGATGGGATATTCCGGTCAAGGACCTCTAGGAATTAGGGGAAAGGGTCTTGTGACCCCCATTTCACATATTGGTAGAGCCAAAAAAGATACTGGTGGCATAGGGTTTAAGAAGAAACCCTATCATCTCAGAGGTGGTTGTTCTCATGTCATAGAACAAATTGCACCAGGAGAACCCCTTCTCAAGAAAGAAGAGACAGAACCCTCAGATGATGATTCAGATAGTTCAGAACTCATCCCCTATGACAAATTGCCTAAAGAGATCAAAGATCTTCTTGATGATAAAGATGATCCTATCAAAAGAATTAATGTAGTAGAAACACAAGAACCTACTGTAGCGCAAGAGATGGTTGCACCACAAGAACCAGCTAATCTCGAAGGTGATCAAACTGATCAAGAAGAAGGGGGTAGTTATTCTGACACTGATTCCCATGAATATGAATTCAAGTCAGAGACTAAGGGTAACCCTTCTTGGGGTATTCATCCTGATTTCACACATTTTTTAAGCTTTCCTAGAGATCCTGAATCAGAAGCTGAGTCAAATGACTATGAATGGGGTGCCATTCCAGAAGAAGATGAGCTTATAACAAAGAAATATATTGATGTTATTCACCAATATGTATCTCAGCCCAACGTAGGTCTAGAGCGAAACTATGAACTTAACGTGTTTGATCCACCTATGGCTGAAGAGGACTCCCATGATGATGTTGAGCCTATTCATGAATTGAACATTTTGAGCTGTAATATCACCTTTGAACTTGAGCTTTGGGTTAGGACCAATGATGACATATCCACATCCGTGAACACCATATCTCAAGCCTTTCCCACTTTGACTATCCAACGCCCTGATCTTATCGACCAAACTTCCACGAACCCAAACCATGGTATGTATACCTTCCCGAATGACTATGCCCTTGCTTGCTACCTCAATGCAGTTGAACCTATGAGTACTTCCATCAATGAATCGAGCGTCAGTATGACCGAGTCAAACATCAAATATCTTAGTCAGAAAAACAAGAGTAAAAAGAAAAAGAAAAAGAGTTCTGAGGGTGAAAACCACTTTGTGGCAGTCTTAGAACCGACAAAAGTAAAAAGAAAAGACATATCTGAAGGTGAAAACCTCTCTAAGGCACCTAAGGATGAGATATTTGATGTCCTTCTGAGTCATTTACAGGATAGATCTCCAGTTCTGATTGAGCCAACTCAATCCATCAATTTGGGTACAACAGAGGAACCACAATTGGTACATGTAGCACAATCTCTATCAGAAGAAGAGAAAAATAAATTCACTACATTCTTATCAGAAAAAAAGATCAATTTTGCATGGAAATATTCAGATATGCTAGGATTGGATCCCAATCTCATTATTGACCATCTATCCATTGCTCCTGGAGTAAAACCAATCAAGCAAAAATTGAGAAAGATGCATCCTCATGTTGCACTCTTAGTCAAAGCAGAACTAGAAAAACTCCTAAAAGCTGGATTCATCTGTGTCATAGACTATGCTGAGTGGATCTCTAACATTGTACCTATTTCAAAACTAGATGGTTCAATCAGAGTGTGCACAGACTTTAGAGATGTGAACAGAGCATGCCCTAAGGATGACTTTCCACTACCTAACATTGATATGATAGTGGACATGACTGCGGGCTATGAAATGTATTCCTTAATGGATGGCTTTTCTGGATACAACCAAATCAAAATTGCTCTAGAAGATCAAGAGAAAATAGCTTTCACATGTGCGTGGGGAACCTTCTATTGGAATGTTATGCCATTCGGACTCAAAAATGCTGGAGCTACATATCAAAGAGAAATGACATCTATTTTTCATGATATGATGCATAGAACAATGGAGGATTACGTGGATGATACCTTGGCAAAATCCATGATTAGATCTGAACATCTAACAGACTTGAGCATGATCCTCGACAAAATGGAAAAATTTAGTCTTTGACTAAATCCTAAAAAGTGTGCTTTTGGAGTCACTTCTGGAAAGCTCCTAGGATACATCGTCTCCAAGAAAGGCATTGAAGTTGATCCAGCTAAGGTCAAGGCTATAATAGAGATGCAACCTCCCACAAATATCAGTCAAATGAGGATGTTGCAAGGCAGAGTTCAATCTATCAGAAGATTCATATCACAGCTAGCGGACATATCACAGCCTTTTACAAAAACATTACATAAAGGGGTGACCTTTGCATGGAATGAAGAATGCGAGAACAACTTTAAACATATCAAGAAGTATCTTTCAAATCTGCCTATATTGATGCCTCCTATTCATGGGAAGCCATTAATATTATATGTCTCCGCAACATATTCATCACTGGGGGCATTGCTAGCACAGCATGATGAGAACAAGAAAGAAAGAGCCATCTACTATATCAGCAAAACTTTAGTGACCTATGAGAAGAACTACTCAATAATAGATAAGGCATGTCTCGCTGTGATCTTTGCATCACAGAAACTGAGACACTACATGTTAGCTCATACTACTCATTTGGTAGCTAAAATTGATCCATTGAAATATCTCCTAAGCAAAGCTGCCCTCACAGGTAGACTAGCTAAATGGGTCATGCTCTTGAGCGAATTTGACATTGAATATGTTGAAAGAAAAGCTATCAAAGGATAGGTCATTGCTGATCAATTAGCTGAAGCACCACTATTTGATGATACACCCATGCAAATGGAATTTCCCGATTCCTCTATCATGCACCTCTCTTCTAGAGCATGGCGGTTATTCTTTGATGGCTCCTACACACAGAATGGATCGGGAGCAGGCATATTGTTCATCACTCCTCAAGGATACTCAATACCCAAAGCATTCAGACTAAAGTTTCCTTGCACAAACAATATTGCTGAATATGAGGCACTTCTCAATGGTATGAAAATGGCAATACAGTGGAGAGTTACAGAGATGCACATCCATGGAGACTCACAATTGGTTATCCACCAAGTCAATGATGTGTACCAAAGCAAAGATGAAAAGTTCATTCCTTACAAGACAATGGTAGATGATTTAAAGAAATACTTCATCTCTATTACATTTGAGCAAATACCCAGAATGGAGAATAAGGCTGCCGATGCAATGGCGACATTATCTACTCTTTTACAGCAGCCCAAACATGAACTACACTATGAGTTCCTGGTGGAAGCCCTATCCTATCCTACATATGACTCCCCTCAAACCTGCATGATCTGCACTGTTGTAGGTTATGACTCATCTCGCTACAAAAATCTATTCTCCTATCTCCACGACCAAATCATCCCTGAGTCCTTTAACCATTTTTAGAAATGAAACCTTATCCGATCTGAACCCCAATATGTCATCATTGGTAACGATCTGTACAAATGAGGTCTAGATGGTACACTGCTTAGATGTTTAGAACGAGAAGAGTCTCAACGTGCATTAGAGGAAGTCCACGAGGGTATATGTGGGTCACACTCGAACGGTTTAACGTTAGCTCGAAAACTTATTAGGGCTGGGTACTATTGGCCTGAAATGGAGAAAGAGGCTATTAAATTTGCTAAAAACTGTCAACAGTGTCAAGTACATGGCAACTTGATTCATGCTCCAGGGAGAGATCTGATTCCCTTTACTACAAAATGGCCTTTTCAACAATGGGCATTTGATCTCATAGGTGCTATCCATCTGCACTCTTCTAATGGACATACCCATATAATCACAGCTACAGATTATTTTACAAAATGGGTAGAAGCAGTTCCTCTAACACAAGCAACGGGGAAACAGATCTCTATGTTCATCCTGAACTACATCATTTGCAGATATGGGATCCCTCACTCTATAATCACAGATAACGGGGGACAATTCAAAAACAAGGACCTAGATGACTTATGTGCCAAGTTCAAGATTACTCAACATTGGTCTTCTATTTACTATCCTCAAGGGAATGGACAAGCTGAAGCTTCAAACAAAAATCTCTTGAAAATCTTGCACAGAACAGTGAATAAAACAGGAAGAGACTGGCATCTCATGATCAATCCAGCTCTCTGGGCATACAGAACTAGTATCAGAACACCTACAGGGGCTACACCTTTCACTTTACTTTATGGGTCTGAAGCGGTACTGCCTATTGAGGTTGAAATCCCATCACTTAGAATCAGAATGCATGGACTTGTCACTGATGAAGACTACAGAGTGTCTAGGTTACAAGAACTTGAATTACTAGATGAACGCAGGCAAGTAGTGTATGATCATCTCAGAGTGTATCAAAAAAGAATGTCTAGAGGCTACAACAAGAAAGTCAGACATAGAGAATTTCAGGTTGGCGATCTAGTGTTGAGAGAAAATCCTAAAAATCAATCACATCGAGAACGCAAGGGGAAGTTCGAACCCAATTGGCTGGGTCCCTTTGTAATCACTGCTACTTTTGGCTCTGGTGCTTATCAACTCTCAACGACTGAAGGAGAACAACTCTGAGAATGAATCAACATTTTCCATCTAAAGAAATTCTACGCCTAAGGCATTCCGTGCTTGTAAATGTCCTAAAAAAAATCTTAAAAATCAGAAAAAGTCCTGAAAAAATGAACATCTTGGTGAAAACCTAGCAATAGGCGCCTTGATGATTCGCAAAAAAATCAAAAAATATCCAAAAATTCAAAAAAATTGAAAAAATGAAAAATACAAAAAAATTAAAAAAAAAGAAAAGTGCCTTGGTGAAAACCTGGAAACAGGCGCCTTGGTAGCAAAAATAGAATCTCTACCAAGATGGTGAAAACCCGGCAAACAGGCGCCACTTGTTCAAAATGCTCCATCTATCAGCACAATCTTGGTCTTTCCCAGCTTTTAGTCTTGCTTTAGTTTGTACATATCTCCCGGTTTGTTTCAACATTTCCAGTTTTCAATAAGTCGGTCTGTACACCAATTGGCTCAAGCGTCTGTATCCTATCAATGTTTAACACTTGGGGGCAATCAATGTCATATCCTATGGTCTCCCATGTATCTTAGATGGATCATATCTAGTCAGAGTCCTTTGAAGCTTCATGTGAGTCAGTCAGTTTGTCTTGTCTCCAGAAAGGATTTTGCATCAACAACAACGCAATCAAACATCAAAACTCAAACTGAAAACAATCTGTGCTTCATGCTTTTATCTCCTTGTATGCTTACTGATTCGCATTGAGATTTTTGCATATTGTGTCCCTTCGAGCTCTTCGATGATGTCCTTTATAGGATTTAGAGAGTGATGACTAGGGGCATAATCTTTTCTTTGTTTTCTGCTCGCATGTGAAATCTAATAACTTTGGAAATTCTGGATTGAAATGGTGTCCGACTATAAGAGCCTCTATCTTGAATTGGATGGCCATGCATACCTCGACCATTGATACCCAAAAAATTCAAAGAAGTTTGATCTAACTATTGTCTTTTTGAAATGAGTTCTTTCTCCTACTGTGGAACGCAATCTTGCCTAAGGATGTGAACGATAAAGGGTCACTACGGGTAATTCACATTGGATTTAGAATGATCTCTTGACTGTTTGATGTGTTTGCAATGCAAGGCGTACTCAGGTCATCATGACGTTTATGTTTTGATGCTTGTAAAAATTGCTATATCAAAATGGACATGATATTTAGGTCATCCTGGTGTTTGTGCCTTGGTGCTTATATCTAATCTGACATTTCGAAAACAAAATCAATATTCATATATCCATGGTTGTTGACCAGTGGGTGTTGTATTGATTCTTACGCATACAAATTGATATTCATATGTCTATGGTTTCATGGCTAGTGGGCATTGTATTGATTTATCCGGTTACCTAAAAAGTTCAATGATGATAACAAATCGACATATGATCAGTGACTAGGTCCTAGGTCTTAGATTGCATTTCATATTGCATGTCTCTTTGCATTTTGCATGTTGCATGATCTCACAATGACTAAACGAACTTCAAAGCTTAAATGATTCTTCAATCACATCTTCACATCTAACAAGAGCTGAACCTAACTCGAAGGTCTCTTCACAGAATCGCAAGCAATGATCCTCTTGGGTTAACCATCCTTTTGACATATGCAACAGCAATCCAAGGACGTATGGAGTTTGATTCCTGCACACCCTTTTTCATGCATTCCAACATGTCTTAAGTCTTCTCCTAAGCAAGATCAAGCTACTACTTACACTGTTGAGCTTATTGACAATCAAAATAACCTTACTACACTTGCGCTTTCCAAAGATGATACTTCCATTAAGGTTGTTAAAAATGGTGTTGTTACTTCCAATGTTAAGCCTATTGAAAATCAAAAGAAAAATTATGCGCTTGTGCTATCCAAAGATCCTTGTCAAGATCAAAGTCTTCCATCTTCTTGTTCCACCACTCCATGTTCACTTCCACTTTCTACTCTTCCTAAGTCTTCGCAAGCTTTGAATGATCCTATCAAAGAAAATGCTCTTATTCAAGATGTCCACGATTCTATTGAAAATTCTAATGCTCACTCTAAAGATGCTGATATCCTTGGTTGTCATATAGATGCTGATGAACTTATTGATTATCCTTTTGCATCTTCCACTTCCATCCTCGGACCTCTTCCACCAATACTAAGGGCTTCATGGCTGCCTTCCATCTTGGGTCCTTATGTCCCTTCACTTTCCCCTCCTAACTCTCTTAATTTTCCATCCATCTTAGGTCCTTACATACCTCCATCTCCTATCTTTCCTCAAGATCAACATAGATGCATACCCTTGAATCCTTTTCATCCACCCACCCATCTAAACTAGTCATATCCTCCTTCTTCCACAAGTCCCAAGTCTTTTGGAAGTAACTTGAATGTTCAATACAAGAAAAAGAAGCAATACAAGAATCCATCAAAAAAAGAAGATCACCATGTCTCCTCTAATAGACATGGAAACATAAAGTCAAAAGAGATATCTAAGAAAAAAACTACAAGACAAGTATGGGTTCCAAAATTCATCATTGAAGATATTCTCTCTAGATCATCAAAAGGAAATAAAAAGCCTACAGTTATATGGATTCCAAAGTCTCTCTTGAAAGAGTCTGGTGTTGAAAAAAAAGTGAAATTGACATTCAAGCTTCCAAAGGCTTCCACTTCATCTCCCTCCAAAAATATTCTTCCATTTCATGTGCCTAAACCACAACCTCTGCTATCCATTCACCATATTCCTTCACGTATTCCTTCATTCACGATTCCTCCATCCTCTCACCACCCTTCAAGGTGTGTGTTGATGTTGATCTTGCCTTCCTTTCCACCTACCCTTTCATAGTCTTTCCATTCATTATCCTTCTACCTCCTATCCTTTTTCCTCATTTGCCTATTCCTCCTATCTTCCAACCTCACTCGCTTTACATAAAACCCTATCCTCCATTTTTCTCTTCCATGCCCCTTTCCCTATCAGCATTTTTGAGCATATCATTTTGAATCCTTGGCATATCATGGTTTATCCTTTCAAGGAGCATTATCTAAAAAACTTGTCTTCTTCCAAAAAGAGAAAAAATATAAAAATATAAAAAAAAAATTGAAAATGTGCCTTGGTGAAAACCTGGAAACAGGCACCTTGGTAGCAAAAGTAAAGAGAAATAAATTCATCCTATGGTGAAAACCACTCCCTTGTGGCACCTTGGATAAGTACCGTGATGAAAACCTGGCAATCAGGCATCATGCGTAGTTCTTCCACATATTTCATCCATTCCATCTTCTCTCTTTGATCTTGACAATGTTGATCTATACACGAACATTTGTCTATCTTGTGAGCTATCTTATGATGATCTTGCTTTCATTCCCTTCCTATTTAGCCTTCATATCCATCTTCCTCCATTCATTTTCGCTACCATCTAACATCGATTATGGTAATTTCTAGCCATCTAAGGTTGATTATGCAAGCAGTAGACCGTCCTGGTTCCAAAAATTTTAAATCGTGATTTTGACATAATAAACGATCTCAGATTTCAATTTTGATCCTGAAAATGGATTCACAACGTCGAAATTAGCCAAGGGTGCAATTTTCATGGAAAACGGAGCACTTTTAAAAATTAGGTCAAAAGCTATATAAAGGCCGGAAGGGTCATTTTCAATTCATTTCAACCCTTTGACTTTAGAGATTCTGTGGAGCCCTCTGAGCGAGAAAAATGGCAGACCAGTGAGAACTGAAGGTACCTGTGAACTTTATAGTAGAACGACTTTCTGATGTTGAAGGTACCTGTGAACTTTATACGTCCTTGGATTGCTGTTGCATATTCAGCTCCAGTAGCAGCAGCTACTGTTGTTTTCTTGATTTACCCTATTGGTCAAGGAAGCTTCTCTGATGGTATGCCTCTAGGAATCTCTGGTACTTTCAATTTCATGATTGTATTCCAGGCTGAACACAATATTCTTATGCATCCATTTCACATGTTAGGTGTAGCTGGTGTATTCGGCGGCTCTTTATTTAGTGCTATGCATGGTTCTTTGGTAACTTCGAGTTTGATCAGGGAAACTACCAAAAATGAGTCTGCTAATGCAAGTTACAAATTTGGCCAGGAAGAAGAAACCTACAATATTGTAGCTGCTCACGGTTATTTCGACCGATTGATCTTCCAATATGCTAGTTTCAACAACTCCCGTTCTCTACATTTCTTTTTAGCTGCTTGGCTAGTAGTAGGTATCTGGTTTACTGCTTTGGGCATCAGCACTATGGCTTTCAACTTAAATGGATTCAATTTCAACCAATCTGTTGTTGACAGTCAAGGTCGTGTAATTAACACTTGGGCTGATATCATTAATCGTGCTAACCTTGGTATGGAAGTTATGCACGAGCGTAACGCTCACAACTTCCCTCTGGATCTAGCTGTTGTTGAAGCTAATTCTATAGACGGCTAATTACTCTGGATTGTTAGTGTCTTTCAATCTTTGAAAAGCAAAAAAGAAAGCAGTACCAAAACTGAAAGGTCTGGTACTGCTTTTTCCGTCTAATTTAAAGTTATTGCGAGCAGAGCACAATAACTGTTTACTGTGCATCCAGCAGGAATTGAACCCGCGACTTCCCAATTATGAGTTGGGTGCTTTTACCATTCAGCCATGGATGCATAATATCTAATCTAATAATAATTATTGGCTCAGATCTTAAATTAAATATCCAAAACTATTATTGTTTCAATAAACAAAACGTCAATAACTTGTTCGAGAGTTGCATTACAAGATTGTTGAATCTTGCAACAAGTTATTAACTAATAATATAATAGTTTCATTATTAGTTCATTTTCGGGGCTTAGAACCATTCTTGAAATGGAATGACCGTAGACAAAGACTGCCAATTAGTTTGGGGCGGACGTAGCCAAGTGGTTCCAAGGCAGTGGATTGTGAATCCACCACGCGCAGGTTCGATCCTCGTCGTTCGCCCGGTAAAAAAATCGACCGGATTCAATTCATTGTGATTTTCTATAATGAATCAAATGATGAGTGGTTGATGATACATTTGTGTATGTATGTTATTACATACATATAACAAAATATAAGAAGAAAATATTTGATTATGAAAAAAGAAAAAACTGAATCGATGATAAGATTTCTTTGGTGATTTCAATTTATTGATTGAAATAACGATAATTTATTTGGGAATGAAGGATTCTTTGCTTGGCTTCCTCCATTTACTCAGGATAAAATGAGGGTGAGGGAGCTAAGCTAAAAAAAAAAAAAACAATGTCAAACAACTACAATTCAATTTATAAATAAGGCAAAGTTCAACTCAAAATTAGATTAAATGAATAACAAGTTCGGAAGATAAAAAAGAAATAAAAGGAGATCAAAAGATGAAAATATCAGTTTATGGAAAAGGCGGAATCGGTAAATCAACCACTAGTTGTAATATTTCAATTGCCCTAGCTAGACGTGGTGAAAAAGTGTTACAGATTGGATGTGATCCCAAACATGATAGTACTTTTACTCTGACAGGATTTTTGATACCTACAATTATAGATACTTTGCAGTCCAAAGATTATCATTATGAGGATATTTGGTCCGAAGATGTCATTCATAAAGGTTATGGAGGGGTAGATTGTGTGGAAGCTGGGGGGCCACCTGCAGGTGCTGGATGCGGGGGATATGTGGTAGGAGAGACTGTGAAATTGTTAAAAGAATTAAATGCATTTTACGAATATGATATAATATTATTTGATATATTGGGTGACGTGGTTTGCGGAGGTTTTGCTGCTCTGTTGAACTATGCAAATTACTGTCTCATTATTACAGATAATGGGTTTGATGCATTATTTGCAGCTAATCATATTACTGCTTCTATCAGGGAAAAAGCTCGTACACAACACTTCAGTAAAACATTAGAGGTTAGCTATAATCAAATCATTATCCAACTATTCCCTGATGCAGAATTTAAGATAATCAATTAGATTTGATGATGTTTAGATGTGCCTTAGGTTAGGACTTTGATGTCGATTTCATTTGAATTGTCGATGTAGGAGATTAATGAACATATAGCCCATTTTTGGGGTATTACAGTGATGAATGGAAGACTTCTTTCAAGACAAAGGAAGGTTTGTATGAGTGGTTGGTTATGCCTTTTGGTTTAACTAATGCATCAAGTACTTTTATGAGGTTGATGAATGAAGTTTTGAAGAAATTATTGGGTAAGTTTGTGATTGTATATCTTGATGATATTCTAATATTCAGCAAGACCAGAGAAGAACATTTGTTGCATGTAAGACAAGTTTTACAGAGACTGAAAGAAGAAAAGTTGCTGATAAATCTGAAAAAGTGTTCATTCATGAAAGAAGAGATTTTGTATTTGGGATTTGTTATTTCAGCTGATGGTTTGAAAATGAATCCTGAAAAAGTTGAAGCTATTTTGAATTGGCCTACACCTGTGAAAGCTACTGAGGTAAGATCATTTCATGGTTTGGCAAGTTTTTACCGAAAGTTCATAAGGAATTTCAGTTCAATTTGTAATGCTATGACTGAGACTTGAGAGGAGACAAAAGAGAATTCAAGTGGACACAGGAGCTGATAAAAGTTTTGAGAATCTGAAGCAGAAGGTTGTTGAATTACCTGTTTTGGCATTACCTGATTTCAGTAAAGTATTTCAAGTAGAATGCGATGCAAGTGGAAGTGCAATTGGAGTTGTGTTGAGTCAAGAAGGTAAACCTGTTGCTTTCTTTAGTGAAAATTTGAATGATGCTAGAAGGAAATATTTTGTGTATGATCAAGAGTTGTATGCTATTGTTCAAGCACTGAAGAAATGGAGACATTATTTGATACCGAGTGAATTTTTATTGTATACTGATCATAAGGCTTTACAGTATTTGGGTAGTCATAATAAGTTGAATCAAAGACATGAAATGGGTTGAGTATTTGCAGAGTTATACATTTGTGATAAAGCATAAGAGTGGAGTCACTAACCGAGCTGTTGATGCATTGAGTAGAAGAAGATCTTTGATGACCGAGATGAAAATTCAAGTTCTTGGTTTTGATGAGATGAAAGAGTTGTATGAAAATGACCCTGATTTTTCTGAGCCGTGGAGAAAGTGTAGAGCACATATACAAGATCAACAAGATACTAAATGGGATGAATATTTCATTCAGGAAGGTATGTTGTTTAAAGGTATTCAGTTGTGTATACCGAGAGGAGTAATGAGAACTAATTTGATAAAGGAGAATCATAGTAGTGGTTTGGCTGGACACTTTGGCATTGATAAAACATGGAATTTGTTGAAGCAAAAGTACTTTTGGCCACAGTTGTATAGAGATGTTCAAAAATTTGTGAAAAGTTGTGGTATTTGTTAAGTTACAAAAGGAGTAAGTCAGAATACTAGATTGTATACACCAATTGTTGTACCTAAGAAACCTTGGATTGATATCGATATGGATTTTGTTCTTGGCTTACCAAAGACAGTGAGAGGTAATGATTCTATATTTGTTGTTGTGGATAGATTTTCTAAGATGGCACATTTTATACCATGTAGAAAGACATTAGTTGTAGTAAATGTAGCAGATCTTTTCTTTAAGGAAATTGTGAGATTACATGGGTTATTGAGGAGTATTATCTCTGACCGAGACAGTAAATTTGTTGGTTATTTTTGGAAAACACTTTGGAAGAAATTTGGCACTGAGTTGAAATATAGTTCTACATTTCACCCACAAACCGATGGACAGACTGAAGTTGTGAACAGAAGTTTGGAAAATCTTTTGAGATGTTTAGTTGGAGACACATCGAGTAATTGGGATTCTGTGTTAGCACAAGTAGAGTTTGCATACAATAATTCAATAAATAGAAGTACTGGAAAGACACCATTTGAGATTGTGAATGGCACACAACTGAGAGGAATATCTAATTTGAGAGACATTGATGATGAAAATAAAAGAAGTGTTGAAGGAGTGAAATTTGTTGAATACATGAAGACATTGCATGAAGATGTGAAGATAAAACTGGAAGATAGTTATCATAAATACAAAGACAAAGCGGATAAATCAAGGAGATACAAAACTTTTGATGTTGGTAATGAAGTGATGGTTCATTTGAAGAAAGGTCGGTTTCCTGTTGGAATGTATGGAAAGCTAAAGATGAAGAATTTTGGACCTTGCAAAATTTTAAGAAAATTTGATAGTGGAAATGCATATAAGATTGAGTTACCTGATGACATGGACATATCATCAATTTTCAACATTGTTGATTTATATGAGTATCATGAACCTGATGAAGAAGTGACAGTACCGATAGAATATCCTAAGAAGCAGAATGATGAAGTGGAATAGATTTTGAAGGAAAGAGTTGGAAAAAGTACAAGAGGGAAACAATTCTTGGATTTCGCAGTCTAAGTTGGATGCAGCTCGAACCAAACTTGCCAAATGATTCTGAGAATCATTTCTAAATAACCCCAGGTGTCTAATGTAGGAGCATCTCGGGTCCTTGGCAATCCTGTGTCACCAAAAAGAACTTTTGAGTTTTGTTTGTGTTGCTTGGTTTCTTCTTTAACCGAGTTGGTCGGTAGTTGGTTGATTTACTTTGGTTACCAAGTATCGTCGGTTATCTCCTGGGTGGTCGGTTAATTCACTGGCACTTGGCGTTGCATGTCTGCTGCTCGATTATCTTGCTTACCGATGGGTCTAGTTTTGTTTCCTGTTGTGGCCGACTTGTGCATTTATATTAGATCATGGAATTAATGGTGGAATCCATCATTGGGAAGCGTATGGTCCCATATTTGACCGTTACTTCCGTTAATTATGGATTTGAAGGCCGACTCAGCTTGGTAGCTTCTTGTATAAATGTAGATGTTTGGTGGTAGTTTAGTAGTGCTAGGGGAAGTTAGAAGATACTAGACATTAGAGTTGGGATTGTAATAGATCCTCGCATGTTTGAGGACTTCTGAGCTCCATTGTAATATCAGGCCGTAACCGGGAAGGCCTTACAGCCCGGCATGTATGATTCCTATTGATGAAAGTTAATGAAAGATCTGGCATTCTCTCTCTCACTTTTGTTATTTGTTACTTCCGCGTGTGTGTTGCAGGCTTGGATCATTAGGGTGCACCATCCTTTGGCCCCTCTTGCTCCCTACCTTGCATTATATATATATGTGTGTGTGTGTGTGTGTGTGTAGAGAGAGAGAGAGAGCACCTAGGTTACACACTAAGAAAACTTGACACGAAAATGAGGCACAACAACAACCACAAATCAACTCACAAGGGGAAATCATGGCATGCGCTGGCGTGCCAACATCCCTTGTTCGTCAAACTACTTTAGTCAATGGGATCCCTATCTAGGTTTGGCATAGAAATAACTAAAAGGGAAATTCACTCAAGTCAAATCAAAATTAAGTAAATATTAAAGGCCCTTCAATTAGGGCATCAAACCAAGGGGTTATGATGATGGTGAACAAATCAACCTAATCAATTCGTATCCCTAATGGTCCCTAACAGATGCCAAGTAACCTTTCAAGGACAAATGCAAAATTCAATAAGTGGATTAATATTAGATTGAAACATGAAAATCAACCTAACACAATACTAGGGTTATTCAATTATTAATAACTGAAATATAATAATATTTGATAAATTTAAGATACAATTAATGTATCCTTTGATTAAAATATAATTTTATTTAAAATTTAATAAACATTAATAATATTTCAACTAAGGGATTTAAATAATTAAGATTTATAATTACTATTCAAAATATTATTATTATTATTATTAGGGACAATTAATTCACCTAGGTCCTTCCTAGTATTTATAAAATTAACTATTTCCCTAATAATCCAAATAATAAGCGAAAATAGAAAAGGTCACTAAAATAGTAATAATCAATTAAATTTTCCTAAACTTTAATAAGACGTTGGATTATTCCAAATAATATTAAAATATATTAAATCATAGATTGAAACCTCAATTCTCAAAATAATGAATAAATAATATGAGGGTTCATTAAATAAAAATTCCAACATATACAACCTTAAATAATTTTTTTAAAATGCATCTAATACAAATAAAAGAAAAGAATCTCACCAATTAATTAAAAAAAATCACCATTACACACTTCCAAAAAGAAAATTAAATAAAACAATAATTAAATCAATTTCTAATAAAAGTGACTTTCTAAAGTCACTTAATTTTAATTAACTAAAAAAAATAGAGATTAAAAGTTAAAGCCATTACTTGTGGGACCAAAATGATAAAATAAATAAAATAAAATAAAAAGGCCCCCAAATGGCTAATCCTAACCCTAATTCGAAATTAAGGTTAGGCCCCAAATATAAAAGTCAAAACAAACCCTAATTTCATCATTTGTTGATGCAGGGTTGAGCGAGAGGCTAGGGGAAAGAAGTATGAAGAGATATTTTTTGTATACACGTGTACATGTGTGCATATACACACCTAGGATGTGTATATACACACATGTACACTTGTGTGTATATGTCTAACTGGATCTACGAGGGGTTTGCATCTAGTCCTAATAGATAAGGGTTTTCAACAAAAACCCTCTTCCAAAAGTCATAACGGGGTAAAGTTATTAGCTAGATTTTTTTGAATCTTCAATATATTTATAGATTTTAGAATACTGCATCTAGTTAACCGATTTTATGAATTTTTGTCATTATATTTTATTGTTTTATTTTTATCCTCTATGTTATGCAGGTTATCCACTATATGAAGCCAGTGAATACTTCTCTGTTTCAAGTTATTTGTTTATCCATTTGATAAAAAGATCTGTTTAATATTTACTGTCATTTTATGCCAGTAAATATATATTTCTTTTTCTTTTTATACTGCAACTATATCTAGTGAATTAACTTTCATTTTTATTTTAACAAATACCCATTGGGTAGATTTTTTTTTAGGGTTTATATTTTTTTAAAAGAAATTATTAACACTCTCAATATAAACAAGAATAGTAAATAGATTGTTCTAGTTTATAATTGCTTTATAAAGATTCTATATATTTTTTTTAAAAAAGGAAAATGCTTTCATGCATAAAGTAATAAAGTAAATTTGATTTTTCACCACTAAAACATTAGACGTGCTTTATAAAGATTTATGTAGATTTACAAAAAAAAGGAAAGTACTTTCATGCATAAAGTAATAAAGTAAATTTGATTTTTCACCACTAAAACATGAGGCTAAAACATTAGACTAAAAGAAAATTAGATAACTAGTTTACAAACTCACTTTGTTTTCTTTAATTTCAAAACAAGGAAAGTATATATTTTGGTTTATAACAAAAAAAAAGTCAGAATACTAATAAGATTTCTTCTTTTTTTTAAGTGATATTATATTTACACCAATTTTATTTGCCTATGTTATATCCTTGAGGTAACTTAAAACCGCAACATCATAACAAAACAAGGTTTTTTCTCTTTTGCGAAAAAAAATATTTAGAATTATAATTCTATCAGTACAATTAGCTAAAAACAAGGTTTTTTCTCTTTTGCAAAAATATTCAAAATTATAATTCTATCAATACAATTAGCTGAAAGTATTACAACTTCACCCCCCTTTAATATTTTATTTTCAAGAGTCACAAACTCATTACTTTACATATGAACTTTACAATTGATAAAATATTTCACATAAATTATTTCTCTTCTAAGGAATTTAAAACAAGAGACTTCCATGTTCCAAATAACTTCAAATTGATAATATATTCATCTTTCATCCAAGTCAAATCTGTAAAATATGATATTTACAGCATGACCATGGAGGCTCACCTCCCAACCAAGGCTTTTACAAGGCCACCCCCGAGCTAGGGGAAACAAAGGTGGATGGGTGACAAACAAACAATTCTCACAATACATCAACAACATAAAATTCACAACATAAACTCTCAATCCCCATGGAAAGCACAAAGGATCTCCTTGGATCCAAAATGGGTGAAGGTGGGAAGTGTACCCAAAAGGAGAAAACCACAACAAAGAATTTAGTTTCCTCAAGAACATAACAATGTCTTCACAAAGCTCAAACTTTCACTTCACAACTTCTGGCTTCATGAATTCACATTTTCTCACTACATAAATTCACAAACATCTTCCCTTTGGCCCCCAAGAGTAGAACAAATATGTGGCAGCATGGATCCCGTACACCAATGCTACATCACCTTCCTCCATGAGGAAGGGCTCGTCACTAAAGGGCATTCCCAACTAACCCCTTCACCCTCAAGGCTCTCTTCCCTCCCAAGGGTGATATATGTCTTGCACTCCCAAAAATATACACATAGAAATCAACCAAAGAAGAAACAAGACATTAACCAAGATACAAAATTTGAGAACATCACAATACTCATGCAACATGAATTTACATAACCACAACAATCATATGAACATAGCAATTCTACCATGATAGATGCACTACCCTTTCTCCAAGGAAAAATGGCAATTGTAGTTTTTTGAAGATGAGCTCTAATCCTTCCTTAGCTTTTCTTCCTCACTTCCTAATCTTCTCTCCCTATTTTCTTCCTAAGCTAGAAGTCTCTTTCCCAACGAAATTCCCAAGTCCAAGTGCCAAAAAGGTGTCCTCCATTTCTCCCAAATTTTTGTTAAAAGAGAAAACATTCTTCCAAACTCTACCCCCATCCCAATGAGGAGGAATTTACTTGGAAAGTGTTTCCTTACCACTTGTTCCTAACTAGAGAATGAGAGGAAAACCAAGAAACGGGGAGAAGGAATGACCTTGAATCCCTACCCGAAATTCAACACTCCCAAAGAAGGCACTCTTTAAGAGGTCATATATAATCTTTGGGAGTTGAAATAGACAAAAGTTGACCCACAAACCTAAGTACAAACATTGGGATAGCTAAATTTAACCTTAACCACTCCCTAGGGCTCATTTTAACCTCCTAAAAATCCATGTGAAGTTAACTCACGAAAATGGACATGATGTCAAGTCTTGGTTTCCTAAACAAGTAACCCCACATAGGAACTCAACAAAGTGACTCAAGGGTGGTGTTAAATCTTACTAATCCACTTAGGCATGCCAACACACATGAACAAGTGTCAAGTGACACAACATAAAAACACATCACTCCACTCTAATTTACACATGGCATGCCAAATGGATAATCACAATACAATTAACACATAATATTACGTCCAATTATGCATATATATACAATTACAAGTTACCATACACTCATACATCACATTTACAAAATAAAACACATAACAACGAGGTCATTCTCTTCAAAGAGTTAACCTTGGCCTTTTACAGTTTTCACATTGATCCATCCTTGTTTCCCTGCATTTAAAATCATGGTCATAACCTTGCACACTTGATCAGATTATTAGTATCTCATGAAAATGTCACATATACATCCATATATAAAGAAAGCAAGATCTATGATAACATTTAAACATGTAGACATTAACAAACTGCATTTCACATTTTCATCATATACATAAACATTATTTGTAATTTATTTACATATGCATCAATGTAAATTTTAATTTCTATTTCTCAAGTAACCCTAAATCATATGCAGACTCAATTCATAAGAAAATCAACATCCCATCCATCTCAATTCCTATCTCATAAGATAGTAAATCAAAATGCAGAATTCAAAATTCAATTTTCCTTCTACATCATAAAATCAAGATAAATCTAATATAAGCATATAAAGATACATCCAAAATCATCATCCACATAATCATGTAAAAATCCTCACATAATGTCCAAATGATATGAAATCACTGTCAAAATAAGTCTAATGTCTCAAAATAGTGTATCAACAAGATAGTCCATGTGTGAAAATGTCGGCTGAGCTAAGATGGGTCGAGGTAGGACCTCACATCCTCCACCTTAGGCATGAACTTCCTCTTGGAGTTCATCGACTAGATGGGGGTACTGAGCTCTCATATGTGATGTGTCCTCCAAAGACATTATGACCTCATCATAGCAATCCCGTTGAACCCTAACATGATCTAGCGCTCGGCCTCAAAGGGCCAGGGTCCTGCATGCCAATATACGAATGGGCTCCAAAGATAGTTATTCGTCTGACTCCACCTATAAGGCATCTCAATCAATGATATGAGACTCATCATAAATATATTTCCTCAAAATAGAAACATAAAACACATTGTGGATGCATGACAGGCTAGGTGGCAAAGCTAAACAATATGCAACTGAGCATATCCTCTCCAAAATCTCAAAAGGTCCGACAAAGCGAGGTGCCATCTTTTAAACCTTTCCAAAACACATTGGGCTCTTGTGCGGCCGCACTCTCAAGAAAACCCTATCCCCAATCAGATACTCTCTATCAATCCTCCCAACATCTGCATACTTCTCATGTCTATCCTGGGCCTCTCTAAGACGTTGCCTGATCAAATCTACCTGTTGCTCCATCTGTCTAACTAACTCTGGACCAATAGAAACTCTATCCTAAATCTTGTGCTAACTCAAAGGTGTCCTGCAAGGTCTACCATATAAGGCCTGGTAAGAAGGCATACACAATGATGTATGATGCCCATTATTGTAGGCAAACTCGACTAGATGTAGGTATTCCTCCCACCTGACTCGGTGATCCATTGCATACATGTGTAGCATGTCCTCTAACACCTGGTTGACTCTCTCAGTCTGACCATCTGTATCTAGGTGATAAGTTGTACTGAAATTGAGCCCGGTGCCCAAAGCGGTCTATAACTCTCTCCAAAAAGATGAAGTAAAGAGAGAATCTCTATTGAATATAATTGTACGAGGAATTCCAAGAAGTCTAAAAATATCTCGCAAGAATACCTGTGCCACTGCAGGTGTTGTGAAAGTAGTATGAATATTTGAGAACTGGGCTATCTTGGTCAACCTATCCACTGTCACCATAATAGCATCATGGCGATGAGATGACATAGGAAGACCAACAATAAAGTCCATGGATATTACGTCCCACTTCCACTCGGGTACCTCATGCGGCTAAAGAAGCCCACCTGGATGACGATGCTCCACCTTAACTCTCTGACACTCCAAGCATTTAGCCACAACCTTTGCAATGTGCGTCATCATACCCGGCACTGATAGAGTTGTCTCAAATTTGCATGTAATTTCTTGACTCTGGGGTGCGCTGCATAAGGTGCTTTATGAGCCTTAAGAACAATGAAGTCACACAACCCATTGGAAGAAGGTACATAAATGTGTCCTCTATGATGAAGTAGACCATCAGACTCTAGAGTATAATCTAAGAACTTCCCGTCAAGGGGCCTCTAAGCCTGAACCAACTAACAAACCTTGGAATAGAATCCATCCTCATGTAAGTGCTGCAATTATATGTGCCCTCTCAAATCTGTGCTAGTAGTCATAGTTGTAAGCTCGTGACATCTCCTGCTCAAGGCATCTGCTACCACATTCTCCTTACCCTTGATGTAATAAACATCGAAGTCATACTCGCAAAAGAACTACATCCACCTCCTTTGTCTAGCATTAAGATTCGACTAAGTAAAAATATATTGCAAGCTCTGATAATCTAAATAAAGCTCAAAATGATGCCCCAAAAAAAAATGTTTCCATCTCCCCAAAGCATGCACCACTGCTGCAAGCTCAAGGTCATGGGTAGGGTAGTTAAGCTCGTGAGTCTTGAGTTTCCTAGACTCATAAGCAATAGCTCAACCACCCTACATAAGGACTACTTCAATCCCATCTAATGATGCATCTGTGCATACTACGAAGTTCGCTGATGGATCTGGTATTGCAAGGATAGGTGCGCTAGTGAGTGCTCTCTTAAGCTCCTAAAAAGCTCTCTCGCACCTCTATGTCCACTCAAATTTCTTCCCCTTTCTCTGAAGGGAAGTGATAGGATGAGCCACTCTAGAGAATCCCTCAACAAATTGTCTATAATAGCCTGCAAGTCCCATGAAACTCCTAACCTCAGTCACACTAGTAGGTGTTGGCCAATCCATAATCGCTCTAATCTTAGATGGGTTAATAGAGATACCATCTCTTGATATCACATGGCCAAGGTAATGAACCTCTGATTTGAAGAAGGTACACTTCGACAAACTATCAAACAACTTATTATCCTTCAAGCACTGCAAGATCTGTCTCAAATGCTCCTCATGCTCATGTTCATCTCGTGAGTAGATCAAAATATCATCCAAGAACACCACCACAAATCTATTTAAGAATGAGCGGAATACTCCATTCATGAGGCTCATGAATACAGTTGGAGCATTCGTGAGTCCAAAAGGAACCACGATGAACTCATAATGGCCATATCGTGTACGAAATGCAGTCTTGTGGATATCACTCTCCACAATCCTCATCTTGTGGTACCCTGACTTCAAGTCAATCTTAGAGAACACACGAGCACCCTTAAGTTGATCAAACAAATCATCAATCCTAGGAAGTGGATACCGATTCTTGATGGTCACCTTATTCAACTGTCGGTAATCCATACATAATCTAAGGGATTCATCATTCTTCTTAACAAAGATGACAGGTGCACCCCATGGTGATACACTAGGATGAATATGCCCTTTCTCCAAGAGCTCCTCCAACTGAATCTTGATCTCGTTGAGCTCGTAGGTAGTCATCATGTAAGGTGCTCGAGATTCAAGCTTCGCTCCTGGCACAAGATCAATGTGAAAATCCAATGCTCTAGGTGGTGGCATACCAGGTAGCTCTGAAGGAAAAACATCTGCAAACTCCTGCAAAATGGGATGGTCATCGAGGGAAGTCTCCTTCTCTACCTCCTCTCTGTCACTGATGGTGATGGCAAACAATTGACAACCCTTTCACATGCACTGCTTAAGCTGCATAGCGAAAATCATACGAAGAGATATAGGTCTTTGAACACCTGAGATAACTAAGGGCACACCACCATCATCCACACACTCGACTTTCTTCTGCCTACAATCCATCTTGGCATTGTGGGCATAAAGTCAGTCTGTGCCAAGAACAACATCATAAGATCCAAGTGGTGTAATATGAAGGTCAATTGTGGTAGTCATGTCCCCAATCTATAACTGACATCCCCTCACCAAGGAACTAACTAACACCCTAGTACTTAAGGTTAACTCAACCTCCCAACTCACATCCTGCCTAGCTGCCACTAGCCTGCAACGCTCCACTATAGGAGTAATGAAAGAGTCAGTAGCTCCTGAATCAAAAAGAATAGAAATGCTACTG
This sequence comes from Chamaecyparis obtusa, assembly GCA_027943335.1. Lineage (NCBI taxonomy): Eukaryota > Viridiplantae > Streptophyta > Pinopsida > Cupressales > Cupressaceae > Chamaecyparis > Chamaecyparis obtusa. The sequence continues at coordinate 815,928 of BSBK01001036.1, forward strand.
CCTCTAATCCTACCTACGGCCTCAATAACTATGGTCTGATACTCATCCTATCGATTATTAACTGTTGCAAACACTTGGTGGGACCTGCCCATGTCACCTATTGTAGGTCCTGAAGTTAGATCCATTAGATTTCCACAATCCATATTGATGCTTGTATTAGTTTCTGGGTTCGATTGTGTAGAATTTTTTTTCCATCAACGTTTCGGATCATACTACATGATCCATCATCAAGATGCTAGAGAAAAAATAACATAATGCCAGTTGTCGCCCTTTGACTACCAGTTGGACGACCTGAAGGACAATCTCTAGCAATGTGCCTCATAGCACCACAAGTGTAACATGGACCTCTAGCCTAAATCTAAATCCCATGAGGTCTAGACTATTGTTGTCCACCTGTCATACTGGATCCACTGAAGCTGCCTCTAGATGACTCTATCTGAGCTCTCTGATCACGTCGAGGACCCTGTAAATGCCATTGCTTGGGCTTAGAGCCTTGTTATCCTTGTGGAGGTCTTTGTCTCTGACTCTGTTGAGATTGTTGTTGTTGTTGCTGAGGTGCTCTGGAAGACCCTGAGGAGTGCTTATGATTTCCTTTCCAATGGGATCTCTAGAAACCAAAAGATTGTGGTGCAGAATTACAGTTCTGTGACCTGTATCGTGCATCGTGAGACCTATTATGGATGTCCTCAGTAATCATGGCCCTCTCTATGGTATAGCGTAAATCACCTGGAGGTACCATCCGCACCCTATCATAAATAGCATGGTTCAACCCCCTAATAAAGCGGTTGACCTGTAGTTTCTTGTCTTTCATATAGTCCATGTAGGGAAGGAGCTCGAGAGAAGCTCGAGGAACTTACTCTCATACTATGCCACAGAAATACCTCTCTGCTGAAGGTCATGGAACTCGTCGATACGGCACTACCTGAAGTGCTCTGACATATATCGAGCTCTGAATCTCTCAAGGAATGTCTCCCGTGTGAGGGTGTCTATGATCGGGTGGTTCTTATACTCCTCTTGCCTCCACCAAGTAGAAGCAGTCCCTCTCAGCATATGTACTGCAAATCGTGCCTTTAGGAGAGAGAGAGAGAGAGAGAGAGAGAGAGAGAGAGAGATTTGTCTACGTATGTGTGCATTCACAATAATAACAATGATCAAGTTCAAGAATTTGAATTTATGTTTACAAAGACTTAAAGTCAAGTTAACATTTTGTTCTTGCATTATTAGAGGAGACCGGCGATGGTGGCATTACTACCATACATCCTTATCAATCAGAGGTAAGTTACCAAGACTATAACTCCCATATTGTTTATGCATAATGCTTTTAAGTGATGAACAAGATCTTGTGCATGCATCCAAGAACGTAAGTTGCATTGTGCATTGATGGTTATTAATACAAATTCATGAATCAAGAGATGGTTATGCTCTATTGCGAAGAAATCACTTACAATATTTACAATTGTGGAGCTACCATAGAGCAATGGATCATTGATTAAAATAACATCAATTATGAATAAATCGGGGGGCCTACGATTGAGAAGCGACCTTGGTACTCATTCTCATTGGTCTGAATCCAAGCATGTTGAATCTTAATTGGTTTACTAAATTATAATCTAAATCACATAGCTTGTGATGTTTTCATCATATTATATTTTGTCATAAAGTCAAATGATCATATCAATATTATTGCACCTGTTTGCATTTTCTTGTCTACTATATAGAATAGATAAAAATAAATCATATCTATTCGATCACTTATCTTTTGCATATATAGAAGTCCATGCATGTTGAGTCTTGCATCTCGACCATGATAGTGGGTAGCAATGTTAGGATTAACAAGGCAGAAATAACAATTATGTGCAAATATAACTAATATCAGAAAATAATAAACCACACAGAATAGAACACAAGACACACAGATTTAACGTGGTTCACCCAATCCCTGGGCTACGTCCACCAACAGCGAGTCCAATATTATTATTATCCAGTGATTACAACCTGATTACAATCCATAATCCCTTACAGCCCAATTTTGCCGCAAGTACTAAAATCATACATTATGAAAATCCCTAACCCTAAGCCATATTATACAATATTTTCCCGCTTTAGGGTTAGAATGAGTTATAAGTAGTCGGCCCAAATAACCGAAAAAGTAGTCGGCCTCAAAAAAAAGTTTCTCGGGGGCTGCGCCCCCGAACCCTGGCGAGGTCAGGAGGAAAAGTGTACAGTACTTTCCTGGATAGTACTTTCCTGATTAGTCACCACAAGCTAACAATCTCCCACTTGGTGACTGATCAGTATCCACACTATACTAAAAAACCTCCCACTTGGAGACTGATCCTGTAGCAATACCGCTACCCACATGAGGCTCCCACTGGATTGAACCACCTTGGACTCAGTTGTTCATTTATTTTGTTCAGTCTAGAAGACCAACTGAAGCTGAACATGAGTTCAACTTCTCCCTTGTTACTACCTTTGTAAACATATCTGCTGGATTATCATCAGTATGAATCTTTTCCAGCCTTAACTGTCCGTCATCCAAAACTGATCGAATGAAATGGTACCGCAACTGTATGTGTTTTGTCTTTGAGTGCAAAGCAGAATTCTTTGCAAGATGAATGGCACTGTGGCTATCTGTATGTAGAAAATTATCTTTTTGTGGATGTCCCAATTCTTCCATGAAGAATTGAAGCCATATCATCTCCTTGGCTGCCTCTGTAGCAGCAACATACTCTGCCTCTGTAGTGGATAAAGCAACCACCTTTTGTAGTCGAGAAATTCAACTCACTGTTGTCCCACCAACAGTAAATATATAACCTGTAGTACTCCGCCTGCTATCTATATCTCCTGCCAAATCTGAGTCAACATAGCCTTGTACAGTAGTAGTAGAACCCCCAAAATGTAAACACTTACTGGATGTGCCTCTCAAATATCTGAGAATCTATTTGACGGAATTCCAATGCTCAATACCAGGGTTACTCATATAACGGCTAACAACTCCCACTGCGTGTGCAATATCTGGCCTAGTACATACCATAGCATACATTAAGCTCCCTATAGCTGAAGCATAAGGTACCTTAGACATTTTAGTCTCTTCTTTGGTGTCTTGGGACACATATCCTTAGTCAATTTCAAATGACCAGGCAAAGGTGTGCTGACAGCTTTGGCATTTTTCATAGAGAAACGTTGCAACACCTTCTCAATATAATCAGCCTGAGATAGAGACAATTTCCTATTTTTCCTATCTCTACAAATTTTCATACCAAGGATTTGTTTTGCTGCCCCCAAATCCTTCATAGCAAAAGATTTTGCTAACTGTTGTTTCAACCCCTTAATGTGATCCATGTTAGACCCAGCTACAAGCATATCATCAACATATAAACATAAAATAATGTAGCTGTCATCATCCAACCTCTTAAAATAAACACAATGGTCAGAATGACATCGACTATATCCATGCCCATTCATAAAAGTGTCAAATTTAATATACCATTGCCGAGGTGCTTGCTTCAAGCCATATAAACTTTTCTGCAATCTGCACACCAAATTCTCCTTACCCTTGACCTCAAATCCTTGTGGCTGAACCATATATATTTCTTCATCCAAATCACCATGAAGAAAGGTTGTTTTAACATCAAGCTGCTCTAAATGCAAATCTTCAGTAGCCACAATACTTAAAACAGTACGAATAGAAGTCATTTTAACAACTGGAGAAAATATCTCATCAAAATCAATACCATGTTTCTGTGCAAATCCTTTTACGACTAATCTGGCTTTAAATCTTTTCGTACCTCCATCCTCTTCTTTGATCCTGTAAACCCATTTATTCTGTAAAGCCCTTTTACCTGCAGGTAACTTACATAAATCCCATGTTTGATTTTTCAACAAAGAGTCCATTTCATCTGTCATTGCAGACTCCCACTGAAGCTTTGTATCCACCTGCACAGCTTCATTATAACATTCAGGTTCACCAGCATCTGTTAACAGAATAGAATACAAAGATGGAGAAAATCTTTCTGGAGGTCTACTTAGCCTTGTTGACCATCTAACACTCACTGGGGTGTGTGGTATTTGTTGTTGCTGTTGTTGCGGAGCATAAGGAACTACTGGAACATGAACTTGTGGAGTATCATCCAGTACTACATAGTCATTTTCTTTCTTCTCATGCTGCAGCAACAGATCTTTGTACAATACTTTCTCATTGAATATGACATCCCTGCTTCTTACAATTTTATGATTTTCAAAATCTCAAAGCCTATAACCAAATTCATCAATGTCATACCCAACAAATACACATTTCTTTGTCTTAGCTTCCAGCTTGGTTCTATTTTCAGAATCTATAAGTGCAAAAGCTTCACAACCAAAGGTTTTGAGAAAAGAATAACTCACCTTCTTACCACTCCATGCTTCCTCTGGAATACCACAGTCCAAAGGAGTAGAGGGGCCTCTATTGATTAAATAAATAGCAGTGTTCACTGCCTCTGCCCACATATTTTTGGGCAGCCTAGCATGCAACCTCATACTCCTTGCACGCTCCATTATTGTCTTGTTCATGCGTTCAGCCACTCCATTTTCTTGTGGAGTCTTTGGTACAGTTTTCTGCCTATGAATACCATTAGAAGAACAATATTCTTCAAATTCTATGCTGCAATACTCACCACCATTATCAGATCTGAGACATTTTAACTTTTTACCAGTCTCATTCTCAACCAAGCATTTCCATTTTTTAAAAGTTTGAAATACATCAGATTTCTGTCTAAGGAAATAAATCCATACTTTTCTTGTTGCATCATCTATAAATGTAACATAATACAGAAAGCCACCAAGGGAAGATACCTGAGCTGGTCCCCATACATCTGTATGCACAAGCTCTAATCTCTCATTTTTCTTTTCCTTCCCACTCTTCACAAAACTAACTCTCTTTTATTTTCCATAAACACAACTTTCACAGAAATCCATATTGACACATTTCAGACCAGGTAAAACTTTCTTTGAATGAAGTAATTTCATACCTTTTTCACTCATGTGCCCGAGTCTGTTGTGCCACAGTGCTGTGTTAGAATCTACAACAATAGTTTGATGTTCTTCCTGCTCAACTGTAGCCACTGTTCCTGAACATTCATTATCTTCTGAAACAATTAAAGTAGAAGGAACAGTATGACCTGTACAAAGATATAAGGTGCCTACTTTCACACCTTTTGCTACTACTAAGGAACCTTTTGAAACCTTCCAATTTTTATCATTAAAAGTAACTGTGCAACCCTCATCACCCAGTTGCCCTACTGAAATTAAATTCCTACTCAGCCTTGGAACATGTCTTACCTCTTGTAGTAGCCAATGATTCCCATTCTGCAACTTAATCTTAATTTTTCCCTTTCCAACAATCTGACAGGGTTCATTATCTCCCAAATAAACTAGCCCAAAATCCCCTTGGACATAATCAACAAAATAACTTCTATGGGGTGTAGCATGAAATGAAGCCCCAGAATCTAAAACTCATGAATCATCAATACTTTCTAAGGACAAGAGCAAAGCATCCTCCTCGGATTTGTTACTTACCACATTTGCCTCCTTGTTTCCATCATTTTTGTCTCCTTGATCTTTCTTCCGAAACCAACAATCTTTCTTCTTATGACCTGGTTTTCCACAGTACCAGCAATCATTTGGCCCTTTAGATTCGGACCTCTTTCCCTTTGATTTTCCTCTTGATTTTTCACGATTTCCAGAGTTGTTTCCTCTATCTCTTGTTCTGCCTCTGCTTTCTGTGTTCAATACACTACCCGATGTGGATGCCCCTGAGCTTTTCCTATGAATTTCCTCACTCAATATAACACTAATAACATCATCATACTTTAGGGTATTAGAACCAGAAACAGAATTACTAACAACCATTACCAAGCCATTCCAGCTTTCTGGCAAAGAACACAAAATCAAGAGAGCCCTAACCTCTTCATCAAAAGTAATTTTAACTGAGGTTAATTGACTTGTAACTATATTAAACTCATTCAAATGATCAGTAACTGATCCACCTTCTACCATTTTCATATTAAATAAACGCTTCATAAGAAATACCTTGTTTGAAGCTGAAGGCTTTTCATACAACTTCGCTAGGGTTTCCATCAGATCTTTAGCTGTCTTTGCTTCAGTAATATTGAATGCCACCGATTGTGCCAGGCATAAACGAATACTCCCCAGTGCCTTCCTATCCAAAATATCCCAATCCTTCTGAGACATTGATTGCTCTTTCTTGGCTACTCCCTCTAATGGCCGCCATAGATCCTTCTGATAGAGATAATCCTCCATTTGCATCTTCCATAACTGGAAGTTCTGCCCATTAAACTTATCAACCTTCAGCCTACCCTCGTCTGTCATTTCTCCCACTTAACCGAGAGACTCTCCCACTAACTCGTGAGACCTGCTTCAGAGAATAGATGAAAGAACGAACGAAATAACCTCGCTCTGATACCACTTGTTAGGATTAACAAGGCAGAAATAACAATTATGTGCAAATATAACTAATATCAGAAAATAATAAACCACACAAAATAGAACACAAGACACACAGATTTAACGTAGTTCACCCAATCCCTGGGCTACGTCCACCAACAGCGAGTCCAATATTATTATTATCCAGTGATTACAACCTGATTACAATCTATAATCCCTTACATCCCAATTCTGCCGCAAGTACTAAAATCATACATTATGAAAATCCCTAACCCTAAGCCATATTATACAATATTTTCCCGCTTTAGGGTTAAAATGAGTTATAAGTAGTCGGCCCAAATAACCGAAAAAGTAGTCGGCCTCAAAAAAAATTTCCTCGGGGGCTGGGCCCCCGAACCCTAGCGAAGTCGGGAGGAAAAATGTACAGTACTTTCCTGGATAGTACTTTCCTGATTAGTCACCACAAGCTAACAAGCAATACATAATCTCAGGAGCATGTGTTAATGTTGTAACAGAACAAAATAATGAGAGAAATCAATAACTGATTGTAAGGTAAAATCATTGTACCATATATTATATGCATTACCATGTATCCCAATTGAGCCGGGTATGGCTTCTTTTATACTTGTCATATTACACAATGAATAGTCTATGATTACTATTTATACATCATATTCTAAGTGGTTGTATGACCCAAATCAGCTTCAATAACATTCTTTATAGTTAAACAATAAGGCTTAATGCCCTTTTTTTCTTTTTAAAACAAAAATAATACCTCTAATATTATTACAAAACATTATGAATAAATTAATCTATGAAATTGGTGTGAAGGAACCTTGAGATGTTAGGCTGGTGGGAAGGTCATATTCAACTAAAAGGGAAAACTATCAATGTTAAGAGTTGCCTAAAGGAACTGTTAATTAACTTGTATGTGAACAATCACATGTAGATCACTGTTGATTGTTACTGTCAGTAGAGTCAGTAGACATTTAACCATTTGACTTGTTAGCAAGTTTTATTCCCTTGAAGGTCATTAATAACCACTAATGTCAGTAGTTTTATTCCCTCGAAAGTCGTTAACGACCATTAGTGTTAATAAACATTTAGCAGTTGGCTTGTTAGTTGGTTAGTAAATCAATGAGCTAGTTGAAGTTAGGTGTAAATGTACAAGTCAAACAAAGGTTGTGAAGAATGGCGTTGACACGTAGCTTGTGTTTGTAACTATAAAACCTTGGTCAAGGTGTGTTTTGCATACAACTGTCAGTTCATATGAATCAAATAAACATCATAGTCAAATGGGCATACTAGTTAGGAGGTACCTATAATGTGTGACCAACTAGAGTTGTGTAGGTTCTAAACACCAAACTCGAATGGAAATCAGACCTAGTCCTAAGTCTACACCCTTTTTAAGGGTAACACCACTTCCAAAAGGAAGGCATGCAAGTAGCCTCCAAGTCTGTGGTTGGAGATAAAGCGCCCAATGATGCTGTCCCTCTCTCCAACAATGTCGAGGCTTGCATGAGATTTCAAAATGGAAAAAAAAAATAAGCAATAAATTCTAACCCTCTCTTTAATTTATTGCATATCATTTTTATGAAAAGAGAAAAGTGTACATGTTTTATTTATTGAAATTTACATGCACGAGGAAAGATTTCATTTCTATTAAGTTTTAGAGTAAATAGAAAAGTTCAAATTCCACATATAATCCATATGGTAGAATATTAATGGCAGAATTTAATGTTTAGCTATTTTGAAATAGTTAGCATGTTACAAAAATCATTAGTGGGATTTCCATTTCTGGTAACCCATTTCATAGACAAACCCCAATTCTTTTAACCAAAAGAGCATTATGCTTGTTTATATCTCAAGAGATTGCAATGGAAGCATCTAAAAGAAAAACCTCTTATATCTACATATTGCAACTAGGGACCTTACAATAAAGAACTCCACACAAAACAACAAAATGGTTTAGAAAGATCCAAAACCACACAAGCTCTAGGAAAGTTGCATTGCCTACTGTCACAATCTATAGATCAAAATTAATGAAGATCCTATTTGGTCTGACAACAAACATCTCACTTCAACCTAGAGGAAGGTGATAGAGTTGAAACCAAAAAAGGGAATTGCGAAGAAAACCACTTCTTTAGGTTAAAAAAAGGCTACCAAGAGTAGAGCAAATGGCTTGCTCTACCATGAAATCAATACCCCTTTGACCAATCAATTTCCTTATCAACTATCAAGTCAAGAATTAAATAAAAAAAGAAACCATTTAGGAAAGCAATCAAGGTAGGAAGAGGGAAGAAATCCTATGCCTTTATCTATATCTAAACTCATATTCCTTCATGGCTTTACCCACAAATCTATCTCTAAGCAACATAGGAAATCATTTAATCTAAAAAAAGGATCCATTCTCCCAGCAAAAGACATAACTTTAGAAGAGATGGCTCATGGAGAATAAGGATGTTTCCCAAGATCACCACCTATACAAACCCTAAAGATTCATTCACATTGTACAAGGAAGAAGTCTCAAACAAAAGATCAATTAGCTTTAAAGTCTTCCAATACTTAATATCCCCCTTCATCTTCATATTCCTGCACATCCTCGTTCAAAAAACTACATTTGTAAGCTTTCCTACTCATCATAATGGCTTCTTCCAATGCAAGTCTCTTGTAATATTTTGAACTTTAAATTGTAAACTATGCCTCATTGCTTGACTCGATTTTTTATTGTCCATATTATCAAATAGTTTGGATGTGTCTCATAAAATCCTAAAGAAAGAAAAAGAGCAGCATTCCATACTTCCATGTCAGATTTCATGCTCCATGTTTTGTTGTTTTAAACAGTTCTGTTTAATTCATACTTCATCTGTCTACAGCAGCAATAATTGTGGAAGATTCGCTCTTATTATATGATTTCAACTATATATATATTAGAATTTCAGATTCTAGATGCAAAATATTTCCAAGATATGGTAGCAGGTCACCCCTAGGAACATGACCATACTGCAGATTCTCGGTTCAGATGATAATCATAAAATTATGGATTTTAGGTGCATAGTTTTCCTAGCTATAACTCTAGGTTCCTGTTGGACATCAAAGCCTTTAAGGTCATACAAGAGAATGGTCAAATACCTTTGAACTGATGATGTAGGATTTGACGCCTTCAGGATATGGTTCAAAATTCATATTGTTTTCTTGCTATCTGGCTTTTCCTTGTCTTACCAAGCTGCTATATGCAGCTTTGCAGTCTCCATGGCTCCACGTTTTACCTCTAGGCTTATCTACATTGATAGATATGTCTGATTTTATGTATTTAGCATGTCCAACTTCAAAAATTAGACTGCATAAATATTTGGTAAAATATGCACTCTAAGAATACTGAATGTCAACTGTAAAACTTCAAAGAATGCTCTTTGATTTATACCATTTGGATTCTCAGTTTATCTTCTAGTGATTTTATGCACACATTGCACAGATCTGCAATTTTATAATGATTAGAGTTAGAACTACCATCAAAGATTGTTCTTATTGCATTGCCATGAAAGAAGAGATTTTGGTACGGCCCTGTACTTGGTCAATGAAAATTTGATGCATTCAGACTAATAAAGATTCAGAATCTGTGCATTTAATTTATCACTTAGACAATTATTTCTTCTTTCCTATGAGTGGTTTTGTGACCATTACCTTCAAAGTCCTATCACAAAGAGTACATTACGTGTTAATTTGAATTTGCTATTCTTAGCATTGTCACTAATTTTCTTACACCTGCATATCCTAGATTTAATAATCTAGCTTAAATGTCATTTAGTCGTCTGAAGTCTGAAGTGCAATTCACTAACATTCTTTGGCTACATGAAACAAATCAAGCAACAATAATTAAAAAGCACTCTAGTCTTCATGTTGTTGGATAAAAGCACTTACTAATTTAGAAAGTGTAAATCAAAATAAGCTCCAGTTTACCTCATGTTGCAATCAAATATTTAATTAAGTTAAAATATTAATTAAATTACAATAGTACAGGAAATAGCAGAGCATGCCAAACATTTATATCTGGAAATTAACCAGTAAAGGTGGAGACCTGTTGAAGGAAGAGCATCTGCAACCCTGATGACAATGACACCCAAATGAAAATATATCAGGGTAATCTACCAGAAAACCACAAGATAAAAGCACACCTCTTTTAGTACATCGATGCTTTTCATGACAGGAAGCAGATCACTTCGATAAATGGTTATATGCATGCCTCTGAACCCCAGTCCTCTAAACATATTTTTGAGACCTGTTGATGGCTTTGCTGCCATGTAGTCAATATCAACAAATTAGCACCTTGCTTAAACCCGTGCTATAAAAACAGAATGCACATTGCTGAGGTAAATTTTGGAGAAGTAATCTTCTGGACATCAGAACCATCAATATAGATGCAAAGTAGGAGAAAACTCAACATAACTATATCATGTTGGTTCAAGTTGAGAATTATATTTGCAACTGTACATGAATCTGAATTACCAATCTGCCTACACAGGCATTTGGAGCAGGATACAGCGTGACTTTTAAAGTTGAGCTCTTGGTTCGAAAATCCAAAAAGTTTCTGCTTTTTGATTTTCCAATGAGAAATACAATTTTGCAAGAATTTAATCCTAGTTATTCCACACATTTTTGAATGCCACAACATACAAGAATACATATAATGAAGAGCTGTGTCTCCATAAAGCCCTTTAGAATATTCAGTTCTTATATATGAGAAATCTAAGAAATACTTTCCTCTGCAATCAAGCAGGAATACCAAAACGGAAAAGCCAGGATATTACGAATGCAAAAATAACACATGCCAGCAAGAAATTAAGAAAGCGATGTCCCAGCCATGAGTTTCTCTCATCAGAGGTTGATGAAGTAGGAGCATTGCCATCATTCCACTGTTCCACAACCTCTCCATCCTCTACACCCACAACATTGCGCGCAGTTGAGCCACATATTTCGCATGTTCTGGAAGAGTAAATGTTTTATAGATCAGTAACCATATACACATCTGACCAATGAAATCTGCTAACAGAACTTCAGCTGTTTAGAAAAGACAGAACTGTAACTGTGCAAAGCTTTAGAGTGATGGGCAAAATGATTGATAGAAATCATCCCAGCATAGGCATTAATATTAAAAAGTTGAAAAAAAATCCAACGAAAAGAAGTGATATATGAAAGAGCACAAAGCATGAGATGCACAATTCTTGCTAAGTAATAATAAACTACTGATATTTTCATAAGATAAAGTAATAGTAAAAGAGCACAACATCAATATATGACACTAAAATTATATAGAAAGAATTGCTAAAACAAAAAAAGTTCCAACTGGTGGAAATATGGCAATTATTTTTCATAAACTGTGCTGACATAACTATCAACTGGCCTTCCCCCATTATAAACTTATAAGCAACTAAAAGCTACATCCTAAAATTCCTAAACAAGCATGTGACCAAGAAACATATTTATAAAAGAATGGTAAACAACAGGAAATAACAAACAAACAAGAATACATAACCATTATGGATAAAACAAAATGTCAAAACGCCTATATGTTAATAAGGCCCAGGTAAGGGAAAAAATATGAAGAGCATACAGGAGGTTAATAATAGGAGGATGAACAACCATTGAAGACCTGAAACTCTACGGACTGAAGAAACGGAATGGGGTGACAAAACAGAAGAGGAAAAAAATGATTGGACTATAAAGAGGAATCAGTTTAATACCTGTTTGGCAAGTATTTTGGGAACACTAATGTAAATTAATGGAACTCAAAGCTGTAGTGCAACTGTAAATATTTTTGAGTGTCAATAATTAGGATTTAGTTGCATCTTCACTATTATCAAATATGTTTTGTGTTTTTCTCAAATTTACTTATGCTTGTTTATTTGTACATAATTTCAAACTATCTTTATGAATTTGAGGTGTTTAACATCCACCAATTTTGTTTTAAATATCTAAAGCATCAACTTGCCTCCACTCCTTCAGATTTTGAAAATGATTGATTTTTGTGACTTTTTAAAATCTGAAGTTCGATGTCTCCCTTTGTATTCTAAAAAAGTGTCCATTTGAGGCTCAAACAAGAAAACTTGCATTGCAACTCCAACGCATCTAAATTTTAGGCTCTTCCTTAACATCATAAGGTTATCATATACTCTACCATCCTGTTGTCGACATTACTGAAATAAATGATCATTGGCAATGCCACAAGGCTGGCGAGAGATGGGAGGATGCAAAGGAATATAAAAGAATGAGTATCTGAGCTTCTTCATGTTGAAGACTATTGTGGATGGTTAGGAGGAATAGAGCCACCAAAAAATACTTAGAAAAAAGAACAAACAAGCTGCTCATTGTAAATGATTACTAAAACAGACCAAATCTGCAAAAGCAAATAAAACCATAATTTCAGATGGTCTGTGCCAATATGATAATGAAATTCAAAGGCTTCTATAGTTCTGCTTTCCCACCAACAACATTTCAAACGCATTGTGCTAAGCAACCTTAAGAAAACAGAGTACACAATCCAAGCAACATTCACATCAAAATCAACCGAGCCAACAACTTTTTATATTTAGAAAAGAATTGTAAAATTCATATGCATTTGATAATGATAAAGATGAAGGTGGCTTTTTAGGTCACCACCAAGGGAGACACCAATTTGATGTATGAGACCCTCCTCATGGAAATCCACAAGGGGATTGTTTTCCATTTACCTTATATGCTGTTCAATATAATGCAAATGCCCTGCCCACTTTGGATTTCAACTTGTGCTTCACCTATCGAGTAATCATGCCTTCACCATTAGACCCACCACTAGGCATTTCTCCAACTGCAGGCTCTCAAAATAAAATATGTAATTGCCGTTCACAAAGACTCAAAAGGTAATAGGAATCGAGATGTTACAGGTTAGGCCATTGGACAGGTAGTTAGAGGCCATATGGGATTAACAAGAGATAAGCGATTGAAAAGTAATTCATAGCAAGTAAAATTTTAAATAGACCTACTTGGCTTACAGAAATTCCATTCCTTGAGTTAAAGAACATGTTTACTGGAAAGATTTACATGATGCCAACTATAGTACTTCTACATTTCTACACTTTACTAAAACGGTCATCATTGATAAGCATATTTAATACCTTGAAAAGCTCAGCTTGCTCAAGAATACGATGAAAAATTATTATCAACGTCTTACAAGAACAACTTTTTGTGCCATTCCATAAAGACTTAAATGCTCTCATTTTGCTTTAAGCTTTATTAAAAGAATTAGGTTGCTACTTCATCATTTATGCATAGAGTTAATTAAGCACGTCCCCTAACTGCATACATTCAAGAAGATAAGCATTTTAAATATTGAAATACGGCATCACAATAGTTGGCAAAAATCATAATGGATGGAAATATACATTTTGGAGGCAGAACATTAAATTCTATAAACCAGTTCAGATGTAGGCACAACCTCGTAAAGTTGAAATCAAAGAACGTATGGATCTTTATGACAGAACATCTAGTGCCAATTTGTAAAACGATTAATATGGCAAATTTAGTATATTTCCAAACTACCTCTATTGTGGTCCAGAATTTATCAAAACAAAAACAAAAAATTTAAGGTTCACGAAAGTTAAGCCTTGCCATGACAAGATTTATAACCCTGGTTAAATCATTATTCGCTAATAAGAAAAGTAGGGACCAAAAAAGTCTCAGACACGCTTGAGTTACTGATAACCAGCGTCACTTAGAGAACAAAAACTGTTTCAAAATATTGAAAGCAAAACATTTATTACATTATTCTAAAACTCGACAAGTTGCAATGAAATCTGAAAACAGATTAAGCATAACCCAGTTATCAGTGCCCAGATCGTCAGCAATGAGTGCATTCTCCCATTGACAAATTTATTGAACCGTAGACCACCTGTGTCTCTCAGTGTTCTAGGATAACTGGAAGATTCAGATGCTCTAATGGGCTCCCTAAAACAGAACACGGAAAATAAACACTTGTTTCGGAATGTAATACTCTGACACTGAACATGGAAAGTACGCACTTGTTTGGAAATGTAAAGCTGCAAGTGTGCATCACTGACTGGTTTTCACTTCAATGGTCACTAGGTCTGAGAAGGGCTAAAAAGGAGCAAAACAAATATTTGGGGAACCACAAAGAACAGGGTGCATTACCAAGAGAATTTAATAGTTTGTAATATGAGATGAAAGCAAAGGGCATTGGATGTGCTTGACTCCAATCTGGATGGCAAAAGGCATACATGCTGAAAATCGGTGAACCAGAACATCAAAAGCTAAGATTCACAGAGGATAACATTAATGGGTTTTTACCATCCACGGGTGCTAGCAAATGGGCAAGAAGCAGATCTTTTCAAAATCATAATATGAAATTCCAGTACTAGGAACAAGATTATTTTTTGGGGGGGTCCTAATAAGACCAAAGGAGGTTTACCCAACAATGGGCTGAGAAGAGGAGAAATCAGAAGATTACTGTGCATAGAACAAGGAATACAAATGAGAAATCATACAAAGCTCAACCGCCTGAGCCAAGATACAACCCAATCTATTTAACATAACAATCCAAGCAAATAACAGTGATTTTAATGGCAGAAGTAAGAATTAGTGAAGTTACCTGTCGCCCTTGATTTTGAACCAGGTCTCTGCACATTGTTTATGGGCAAAAGCTAGATCTGCCTTGCAGGCACAACCCAACTCAATGTCCTGGTTTTTTTCCACACCCATATGGCATACCCTGCATTCTCTCTCTCCATCCCCACTCACACTCCCGCCCTTCTCAACATCTACAACTTCATCCTTTCCCCCTTCTGATACCTTCCTATCCATAACGATTCTCAATTCGTAACAATCTAAGCAAACGTCATTCAGACATACACATGTTTGTGAATCCTAAACCCTCTTCTGTGCAATGTAGAATTATCCAGGAGTCTGTATGTTATTCAACTACACTTCTTCATAATTTCTAGCCACCGAATACCATCTGTAGAATTCAATGCAAAGCAGAATCCGAGCTCAACTTTGTGACTAGTTGAAATGTAGGACAGGTTAAGGATTGGTAAATTTCGGAGCATTTTACTTCAACTTAATATCATGATCTGTGGGCCATTATTTCTACCGCTTATTAACGTGGGCTATAATGGAGCGAGAGCTATTTACCATTTTTTTAATTGGAGAAATATTTCTGACAGTGGATTTGAGAGTTTATAATAAAAAGTGGTTTGTTGTTATGTAGAATTTATTATAAAGTTTTATACATGGAGTTTGGATTTTTGGGTTTCCATTTTTATTCGGATAAAAAATAGTAAAAAATGATATTATACTTTGTATCGAGGTAGGGTCAAAGATGGGGAGACTCACCTCTACTATAAACTAGGGTCAGGTGTTGGATGAGTTAAGATAATCTTTTGTTGAGTTATTTATTTGGAAAATAAAAGATAATAAATATATTTAGAATATTTTGAGTAATTTGTTTGAAAATTAAAAGATAATAAGAGTTGTAGATTTATGTGTTCAAGATACATACTAAAAGATTCAATGTGAAGAAGAAAAATAAAATTTTAGTATGTGTCATTTTTTTGTGTTTTTTTTATTTCGGGTTTTTCATGCTTGTTTGTTTGGTGGCTATCAATGGGTTTCATAGGTTATTTGGCCTTGTTGACATTACTAAAAATATTCATTCATTTCAAAGTAGTAGTTCAATACGAAGTTAGTATTGGAGTACTCTTGCATTTTTTCTACTAAATTTAAAGAATTATGTGGATATGACATTTATTTTTATTGTAAGTTTCTTTTATGATTATATAGATATGGCATTTGTTTTATTCTAAATTCTATTTAGATATAATATCTCTAAATTCTTACTTACAAATATTTGCATTAAATAATAACTAAGAGTGATAAAAAACTTTGATACTAAAAATTGACTCACAATCAAACCTAGAAATAACAAAGTAATAATCTTTATATCCACAATATCTATAAGAAATTAACTTAAAAAATAATAAATTCTTTCTTAAAAGATTGTTTATATTGTCAAACAATAGTAGCTAAACAATTTTAGTTATAGTAGCTAAACAATTTTAATTATAGTAGCTAAACAATTTTAGTTATAGTAGCTAAACAATTTTAATTAACATCCTCTATAATATCATAGTTTTTTAATCTATAAATTAAAAAAGTTGCAAAATCATCAAAATCAGATATAAAAAAACAAAAAATAATAAGTGGCCTTATAGAAAAATAAATAAAAGAATCTATTGTAACATAATAACTAAACATACACCTACACAAAAAGCAATAAACGTAAACTATAAAGTCTTCCTTAACAAAATTATCACAAGTAAGAATCAAAATCATTGAAAAATCCAATTTGCCATTTATTACACCTCCCAAAATTTCTATCATAATGAATAACATGACAAATCAATCTTACCAATTAAAATATAACTAAAATAAAAACAACTTTCTACCTAAACTTCTTGTTAAATTCTTCCCTTCCACTACACTCATCATTGTTTAACAACTTTATTTTTTTTAATTTATTTTTTAAATGCTTTTGACATTGCTTGCTTACCAACCTTGGTGTCATTATTAAAAAGTATAAAGATGGAAACTACATAACAAAAGAGTCTCACATGGGTACGGGAGAAAATGGGACACAACGTCAAGCTAAATTTGTCACTTAAAATAAAAAACAGTATACATTTTATTCCCTCTAAAACTTTTTAAGAAATTTATCCTCCAAATGTAGGAAAATTCCACTCAAAATTCACAAGATTATAAATCAAAAGTCCAAATAATGACAATTTGTCTTGGGTGGGGTTGCTAGAAAAGTTGAGGAAATGAGTAGTTGAAGGGGACTGGTTTCATGGAGACTTCCATCTGTAATACATCACCTCTGGAAGATAATGAAAGGAAAATCACCTTTTGTACTGGTGACAATTGTATAATTATTATAAAAATATATGTTTTAAGTTGATGGTGACTAGTTTATTTAAATATTATTTATTGTAATGGTTAAATAGTTAATAATGATTGTATATTTTATTTATATTAAACTTGATGAATATCTAACTTATTTTAATTGATTAAACGTGATTAATAATGATGGGTTGTTTATAAATAGATTGATTGACTTGTAAGATTGTTTGTTTTATATGGAAGTTGGTAAATTACACTATTTGATCTTGATATGGATATTGTTAAAATCTTAGAAAGGCGATTTCAATTTCGAGATGATTTGCTTGTAGTGAGGTCTATGAGTGCATATTTGACTTATATCATCTATGTCCTAACGAATTTGAATATTTAAATTCAAGATTTTAGATTGGGGCCCTTTTATCATCTTCACTAGTTGTGATCGAACTAAAGTGTGAATTATTCATATTCAACACTAAAATGAAGGAGTTAAAGACTAACCTCACTAGTTGTGATCTAACTAAAGTGTGAGTTATTCATATTGCATACTAAAGTGAAGTAATTAAAGACTAACCCTGATGGAATTGGACCTCTAAGACTTATTTATGAAATTTATTGAACATGTCTAAAAGTATATTTACAAGTGAATAAAGAGATTACATAACCATTACATCATCATCATGTAAGATTTTTTAAAATACAAATCTAATATTCTTCTTAACTTTAATAAATAAACAAACATGGTACCATAATGAACAAGTGCAAGTCAAGTAAGATAGGATATAAAGTTATTGCATTACAAGTCATGTTGGTAGGAAAAGTAACATATTGATTATCATGTAATTAATCAAGTATTAATTTATGGTAATATGCATGTGAGATATGTTATCCTAAAATAGGGGAGTTTGCATATTTGTATGAGAGAGGTTTTGAGATTATAGAGGGGGCTTGAAATAAAAACTAAGAGTTAGAAGTAGCTCCATAGTTATGATTTAAGAGGTAAAAAGAGAGGGTTTTAGTTGTCCCTTTAGGAAAGAGAAACTATTGTGTGTGAATTTGTCCATTAAGGGGATAATAAGATGTTACATTATTTTTACATTCATATGTTAATGTTTAACATTTGTTATGTTTGTTTGGATTTATACAATTTGATCCTCATAAAAAAATACTATTGGTTTTTAGTTCCCCATTCCCATTTAGCAAGGAACGTTATTGCATGTGATTTGCTTATTATCAAGATAGTAAGATGCTTCATTATTTTTGCGGCCATGTATTAATGTTCAATGTTTGTTATGTTTAACAATTATTTTTGCATGTATAGGTGTGTTTAGATCTATAGAGTTTGATCCCTATAGAAAGGGAGTATTAGTTTTTTAAATAGATATGCAAATCAAGTGAAATCTTCTTTAGCAAGTTGGTGTGCAACACTTAAATGTTTGATTGGTATTGCAAGGGAGGGTTAAAATAGCTAATATTTGGTTGAATTTTCAAAGACTTAATTAGAATTTCATTATATATTTTTCAAGGTATGAGGGTTTCTTGGTTGTGACTAAGTTTGTTTGTGGTTATTAATTTTTAAGTTGGTAGAAATCCATGAATTATTTCTAGTTTTCATTGTAACTATGTGATTTTCTTGTGTTTCTTTAGGTTGGTATTGTGTTTCTAAGAAGTTATAGATCATTAGAGACATGGATTTGAGAGATTAGGGGTACCTAGTGGTATATTAAGGTTATGTCAACTACCATTGTAGTTATGTATGCACTCTTGACTTTTAGGGCATTTAGGTTTGTTGTATTTATGTGTAAGAACTTAGATATGGTTGAAAATAAATATAACATATAGAGCCCATTTTATTCACTCAAGTGTAAATTTGTATTTGTTAATAAAATTTGAGTACTTAAAGATTGATAATATTTTCTAATATATGTATAAAAAAAAAATCTTTTATGACATTAATTTTTCCAACCCCGGGTTATGTTAGGGCTTGACAAGAACTTGTAATAATGGTAGAAAATTATTGTATAATGTGCATAATATGAATGCTATGTTTATGCAAGTATATGGATTGTTGACCACATAGGTAAGCATCATTTAAGATGTTATGTCCATTCCATACTTTATGAATATAAATGGCATAGGGGCTATTCTCACCACCATCTACAACTCACAAATATCATCCAACAAAGATGCTCTACTCTTACATTAAACTCACACTCAATACCAGATTGCAATTTAAAAGAAAAAACATCAGAACTTCTTATTACATAATAAAATAACTTGTAATTTCATTACAAAACTAGCCCTCTCATTAGCCCCTCTTCCTCTATATGCCTCACCACAACTTGAATCTACACTTACTCTCTCCTTTTCAACCCACCTCTATTTATTATTTTATGTCTTACACCTATGCAGAATGAGAGTTTTTTTTCTTTTGTGCACATGCCAACTACTGCCCCTTTGTGCATTGCAGTTCTATGTCTTATCTTTTTGCCCACACCTCTAGTTACACTGGGCGCTAACACCCTCTCATTTTATTCTCTACATAGCGATATTCATTTTCTCTCGATGCCCCTTCAGATCCACCATTTTCTTTCTTATTCCCTATGTTACTAAAGTTGCATCCCTTGCTTTCACAACTCAAAGCCCCTTTATGAAGGTTGTCATTCATTTTAGGTTAGAAATAGTTGTTGTTACACTTACCATTGGATTTGTTTAGTATTTTTTAAATATTTTTCAACAAATTCATTTATGCATAGTTTTCTATCATCACATTCAATGGGACAACATATCTTTGTAGATGCAATCTATCAAATAATTCACCTATCTCTACTTCCACATTTTCATGTACATGGTAATTGTAATTACAAATATTTAGCAAAATTCCCCTTCTTTTGTGCTCTGATGGATGTCCAAATAGTGTGTCAAAGCTCCTATTTGACATAGGTTGTAAGGATTTTGGCAAAGGATGTGGAATTTGGCTTCATTGTTGTCGATTTTGTATTTTCCTAAAAGTTTCTAAAGCCTTTTCAATAATTCCATTCAGCACATATCCTGCAATCTTGAAATCCTTAAGACACTACTCCATTGAGGCATCTTGTGACATAGTTCATGTTTCATGTCTATGTTTCCACATATGAGTTTACCTGGGTAGTTGCAATTACCATCTCAATCGATGGATGTCCATGATCATTGGAGAGCTAAGGACCAAGGTTAAATCTAACTTTCTTAGCACAATTAAACATTGATCTCCCATCTAAAAACAAACTAAAGAAAACAAACAAATGGAAAAACATTTTTTGTTGATGTCGATCATTAATTCACATGGGACACTCCTACATCAAACATGTCAAGAAGGAAAAATAATTTAGCACAAGCTCACAAAATGGGGTTAAGAAGTTAAAATACTCTTCTATTTGTAAACAACCTACAAAAGACCCCAATTTTGCATTAGGTACATTAGAATTATTCTCCCTTCGCCTCTTCTAGCACTTAGTTGGGATATTTGTTGACCTCCTCCACCAAGTGTGTCCTCCTCTTCTCTTCCCTCTCATGGACTCATGTCTATCATAGACCATCCACCTTTGCCAAAGGTTCTCTCTTATTCCCCTCCAAATACTCTCTACTCTCATCTCCTTTGTGGAATCTTGTTTGTCACAAATCGACCACCTCCACCAATATCCTGCAGCATCTTCAACATGCACCCAAACACTCAACACTTGTATGCAAATCTACAATTGCATTCTCTCTTACTTTCAACCTTACAAATATATGCTAACTAAACTTAATATTTTCATATTTTACCTCATGCTCTTCTACTACTACAACATCCACTTCATGCTTATCTTCATCATCTGTAGCCTTTTCACATTCCATCATTGCATCTACATCTTTATCCTCTTCAACATCCATTGTTGCACTAAACAATTCTTTAATTCTCTCAATCCCCTCTCCAAGCAATGCACAATCATCTTCCAATCCTTGATCAAACACACAACATGTGTTAACCTATTCATTTTGATCTACATCTTCTTCCACTACCTCATCCTGTGAAATAATTTCTTTCACATCATTTTCATTCACCAACTAATGGTCTATCATGACCATTTCCTCCTCTCTTTTCTCTTCATCCATGTGGGCTACTCTCACTTCTTTTGTCTTCCAATTGTAACTCTCCTTATTCAAAAGGAATCTCCAGATCCAATAGCTCTCTTCCCAATATCACTCCAAAAATGAAACCAACATGGGCCTCCTCACAACTTGTCCTGTCCTCTTCTTCAGACTCATCCTTTTATTTGTAGCAATATTTATCATGCACTCACTCTCTTCTTTGTGGCTTCAATCTCTCAACAAATTAGGACTTTGCACACCTAAAATGATCCTTTTGATCCCTCCACAACTTCTTCACACTCTCAAGTGCAAACTTCATCACAGTCAACAAACCATTCAAACAACTTCACTCTTCACCCACAAGTCTTGACACGGGTTGCCTCATGCTCAGTGATCAACCTATGCACTTAGAACCTTGAGATCTAATACCATTTGACTTATAATCTATTCTCACCACCATCTAAAACTCATGAATCTCACCCAACAAAGACTCTCTTCTCTTACATTAAACTCACACTCACTACCAAATTGCAATTTAAAACAACAAAATAGCTCCAAATTTGATTACAAAATTGACCCTCATTGGCCCCTCTTCCTCTACACACCTCACCACAACTTGAATCTACACCCACTCTCTCCTTTGGAGCCCACCTCTCTCTATTTTTTTATTCCTTCTACTCATGCATAATGGGAGTTTTCTACTTTCATGCACATCCAACGTTAGACCCTTACACCCCCTTCTTTTACTCTCTATGCACCAATATTCATTTTCTCTCGATGCACCCTCAATTCCACTATTTTCTTTCTTATTCCCTGCATTACTAAAGCCGCCTCCCTTCCTTCCATAGCTCGATGCCCCTTTATGAAGGTTTCCATCTATTTTAGGCTAGCAAAGGTTAGCATTTTTAAATCCTTTTCAACAAATTTGTTTGTGCGTAGTTTGTAATAATCACATTCCATGGGACGACATCTCTTTGTCAGTGCATGCATGGCAATTGTAGTTATAACATCTAATAAAAGTTCACCTTCCATTGTGCTTTGATGGATGTCAAGACTCTATGTCAAAGTTCCAATGTTGCCAAGGTTTTAAGGATGTGGAGGTAAAACATTATGTAAAATCATTGTAATTGAGGCAATAATTTGAAGGTGTGAATGGGAAAAGATAGATGTGGTCAAATATAGCATAGAACATTAATGGTGCATTTTTAAAGCACATGTAGAAGCATAATGCTACATTCATATGGTTCTTTCATATACACTAAGGGTAACATAAAATGAGATATTCTTGCCATGTGAAATCTTAGGAGAGGACACCTTTGAATAACACATGGATTTGAATTTCTAGAAAGAATGTGTGTGTACATGAATGAAAATATCAATGCATTGTAAGGTAGATGTGAATATATGCATGTATTAAAAGGATGGAGGTAGCTTACAGTGTAAAATATAGTATATCAAAGATAGATTTGACACAAATGGTAACTTGAATTGTGCAACAATTATGAGGTGTGCAATATTTTCATTTTCGTCAATACATTCAATGGGTGCACATGATAGATTTTGTGTAGAGTTTGAAGGAGATGTGTAAGAATATCTTGGGTGTGATAGCAATCTTGCATCTCTAAAAATTAATTTATATTTTTTTATGCTTATTACAGTCATCATTTGATCACCACAATCTATGGTTCTTACCACAAAGGTCTATTTTGAATTCCAAAATTATTACTAAAATTATCAAAGTTTGAGTGCAAATCAAAACTGTAGATTGGTGTAATTCACTATAATCCATTTTCTAAGGTCTCAATTTACACTAGAGCTTTAAGAGAGGAATATTATACACTCACTTAAAATAGTTCTTCAAACATAACTACTGGTCAAAATATATAACTTGTTTAAATTTCAAAGAAGGCCTATTACACATTTTAAGGCCACATGATGCATCTCACCTAGATCCTTGCACAACCTTTTGGCCAAAATAAATCATTCCTAGGTTAAGACTAGTTGTATAAATACCACCCATATTTGAAGGGAAACAACATACATTAGATATATTAGATCCAACTTTGAGGAGTTAAATATTGTAAATATTGTGGAACTTTGGTACCAAATTAAACAACTTGGTAATCTCATATGATAGTCTAATAATTCCCACATAGTTGTACACATATCTTTCAAGTCTAAGCCAATGTGCAAGACCATTGTGTCATGTTTTAACTAATTATGTGAATATGAAACAATATAAGCCATGGTGTTGTCTATTTATGACTTCATTGAGTTTTTCTATGTATTGTTTATTTGGTTGCATGGTTGGGCATTCTTTAACCATGCCCTCTACCTATGAATACACTATACAATATAGAGCATAGGCTTAAGAATTATAAAAGTTATAAGATTGATAAGAAAGGATCCTATTTGTGAATAAACTATTGAATTGAAGTACTCTATGGGAAGCTTGTAAATAAGCATATGCTTAGATGTAATTATAAGGATTGATTTTGAATACACCACTAACTTGGGGTAGTATACATTAATATAAATGTCTCCACAAAGATGAAGAGGTGTTGATAATATTGTTGGAAAGATGGAATAAGTCTTTTAAATTATGAAAGTAATGAAAATATGATTAGATGTTATACAATAAGATAAAGAAGGGGTTATAGACCTAAAAATTATGAAAGTGATCACGAGGAGATTGGAATAAGAGATATTGTATCAAAAAAGGTGAAGAATACTAAGAGAAAGAAGAAATGGGTTAGGTAAAAAGTTTGAAATTTGTAGGATCATGGGGGTCCAAACTAGGCCCTTAAGTGGCAATGAAAATTTTTAAAAATAGAGCTAGGCGACTTAACATGAAAATTTGAATAGACCTTATTAAAATAATTTAAAAAATATGTAAGATCAAGATTTTGAGGACCATGAATGTAGTTTCTAAGCTACTAGTTGTTGTGTTGGAAAAAAGTAAATGATCCATTTAGTGATATTTTAAAATTTCAATGTAGTAGTACTAAATTTCTAGGAAAAACATATAAAGTAGGTGTGTGTTTTCGACGATTGAAAATGAATGTGCAAAACTATGAACCCTAATCAAGCCCATCCATAAGAAATGAATCTATAATGTATTCAATCATCATACTAAGTAAACACTACTTCACAAAAGTACAAAACACATGGTAGATGAACATCAAATTCACAATAATGCCTTCATGAAATGCTTGATTCCCTTGTCCTCCTGTCTTCCAAGATCTTATGTTGAGCTTAAATGTGGGTGCTCTCAATTTTGTAGCACGAAGCACAAGAGGCTATGGAGAATAGAGATGGATGATTAATAAACAAGTGATAATGCAAGTGATAGTATGAAGGATATGATAATGATAGTAGTAAAATAGAAAGATGATGATGATAGAAAAGATAACAAGTATGAAAAATGCTCAAGTGTTCTCCTAGATTACATGATAAGATAACATGAGATTAGATGTTGTGTGTGTGTGAAAATTGTACCTAGCTACGGACACAACACTTCAATAAAACATTAGAGGGTAGCAAAATTGAAATCTACAAATAAATGAAACTAAGCTAACCAGGCGATTTACTGCCTTCTATAAGGTGCAAGTATGATGTTCTCGTATTGAAATCAAGATTAGTGACAATGCAACACCTAAATGAAGGATTTGAATGCAAAAGAATGAAAAACTGTATGAATCTAGATTAATCTATATTTTTGTATTTTTTGTGCAATAATATGAAAAAATATATGAATCTAAGCTAGATGAATGAAATTGAATGTAGATTTAATCTAAGAATGATATGAATGCTATGATATGAAAACTGTGCAAAAACTATGATCAACAATGAAAGATCTCACAAATCACCTGTCGCAAGTGTTTAATCCTTCAATCGCCAATTCACTAGAGTAATTGTGCAAATTCGAGTGTTGATAATTATGAAGAGCTGAGCCTTGATTTTATAGAAATCCAAGGCTTGAGGATGCATTGAGAAAAGCCATAAATCACTCTTGATAAACTCAAGTTGATTTTTGAGTTATCAAGAAATCAGAGATAATTAACTCACAAAAAATCATGCAAAAGCAGGGTTTAACTCAAAATAGAGTTTAGATCAAATTTCAACTCATCATCAGATGTTGAGTTTCAATTTTAAAATTGATTGTTAATTTCTAGTTGTCTGCTTTTCTAATTGTTCATGATTTATTTATAAATTAATTTAATAAATAAAGTGATTTATTCTCAACTTAACTGATTTTAAAATAAAACAATTGATTTATGGGTTAATCAATTATTAAATCAAACTTTTATTCAAAAACTATATTATTAAAAATTGACAATTGACATTAATTAATTAAATAAGAATTTAATAAATTAGTCATAAGATTTTAGATTTATTGTCAAAATTAAATAATACAATTTAGGAAT
Organism: Chamaecyparis obtusa; assembly: GCA_027943335.1. Lineage (NCBI taxonomy): Eukaryota > Viridiplantae > Streptophyta > Pinopsida > Cupressales > Cupressaceae > Chamaecyparis > Chamaecyparis obtusa. The sequence goes on from BSBK01001036.1 coordinate 841,850, forward strand.
AAATGCAATTAAATTTAATTAAACAATTAAATGGTAGTATTAAATCTGTTTAATTAAGTATTCGAAATATTCAATTAATCAAACTTTAGGATAAATAGGATTTATCACCAAATAATTATTAAATCAAAGATAATTAGGATAAAAGGAATATTCAAAGAATATTCTTTGATGCATAATTAGGATAAAATCAATTTTTGATAAAATGATGTGTAGATGTGCCTTAGGTTAGGACTTTGATGTTGATTTCATTTGAATTGAAGATGTAGGAGGTTAATGAACCTATAGCCCATTTTTGGGGTATTACATTTTGCACCTCTTTGAAAAGCACAGTGGTTCAAAGAATAGTCTATTTTTGATGTAGATGTATGAAACTGATTTGAAAGATAAACCGATTCTAAGACAGAAACCAATTGAAAGATTTGAAGATGTTAGGTCCTGATTGACCAAAGATAATGTTAACTATAGCAACAATGAACCGGTGATTACGAAAAAGTATCAAAATGCCTGATTCTGAACTTTATGATTACGAAGAAGTTAGTGACCTAATTCCAGACCTGATTGTCCAAAGGAATCAATATCGGTATCACATCTAAATCCTTCAGTTACGAAGAACCAAGGAAATGACGCTAATGAACCATTGGTTACAAAAAGTTGATACAATTTACAAGATAGATTTAGGATACCAGATTGATATGGATCTCAATGAATCTGATATGACCCAAGAAATGATAGATTTGCCCCAAGCGACGAGGTCTTTTGATGAATAAGTAACTAGATGTGGTTGTTGTCTTGATCACCAAGGAAAGATTTGATTGGCAAAATTAGATTAACAAACTTGAACGATGTGTAATACCATGCCTCCTTCGGGATTAAAATTGAAATCTGACAAGAAAAGTTGGCATTGAATGGTTTAGAAGCATGTTAATTGATTTGAGAAGTGGTTGTACACGTCTGAGAATGAGTTCTGCATCGTTTAGAGGTCTTGGAGACCAAGTTTGACTAGGTTTGACCATGAGTTGACCATGGTTAACCAAGTTGAAATTTTGATAGTTTGATGTAAGATAATCAGTTAAGTTGAATTTTGGATTTCTGTGATGATTGAAGATCGATTATGCAAGCAGTCGACCATCCTAGGTCCAAAAATTTTAAATCACGATTTTGACATAGTGAATGATCTCAAATTTCAATTTTGATCTTGAAAATGGGTTCATAATGTCGAAATTAGCCAAGGGTGCAATTTTCATGGAAAACAGAGTACTTTTGAAAATTAGGTCAAAAAGCTATATAAGGACCAAAAGGGTCATTTTCAATTCATTATTCACTTTTGACTTTTGAAACCTTATGGAGCCCTCTGAGTGAGAAAATGGCTGAGATGAAGGTACCTGTATCTTCCCACCGATTTGAGTGCAATCAGAGACATCAGCGACCTTCACAGTATGGAAATCCGGTAAGTGGACATCTGTGGCTCTTTGTAAATTCCATTTTTGCATGTTTGTAGCATTTTTAGGTTATTTTTCGTACATTTTTAATTTTCAATTCTCGCATGCATGGAAACTCATATGACTGTCCTCCGTGACTCGTACGACTTTTTAATTCCCTGTAGATTGTAGTATCATAACCCCTAGAAACTTGTTTGAGAGGGACCCAAGAGTCGTACGATATTTCGTCAGGTCCCTCATATGTCGTACAGGAAGACCTAGAAAGTCGTATACCCATGGTTTGTCGTATGAGACCCTACGGAAACTCGTACGAGTTTTGATGCCAGACTGTGTTGTCGTATGGAAAATTGTGAGCTTAAAACTCCTCTTTAGGTCAAAAATTTTTTATTTTCTAATTACTTAGGCTGATTGCTAAGCATTTAATGCACTTTTTGAGATAGTGAACTTTTGAATTTATGTACTGTTAGCCTATTTTTCAACCAAATTACTAATAGGATTCCATGTTTATGTTCTGTATAGGTCATATATCCTAACGTGCATGTGTGTATCTCTCATCCCGCGACACAGAGATTATGTGTTTCTCTTCCAGACCCTATGAGGGTACATCTAGCTACCTGTGGTTTTGAGTATCTGATTTGGTTTCCCAAGATTAGGGTGAACCACAGACTGCTGACTGCTTTGATTGAGATGTTTCATTTAGAGACCCAGACATTTCACCTCCCTATAGGAGGGATTACTGTTACACCAGAGGACGTGTACAGGATTTTGCACATTCCATTCCATGGTCCTCGCCCAAATTATGTGAGTTCGAGGAACTCTAGATTACATGTATTCAGATGATTATTTGGAGATGATACACAGCTCACTGGTTTGATTTCTTGGGAGACATTGGTGCAACGCTATGGGTAGACCCATAGATTAGAGTGTATTATAGCTGGTATGATAGGAGGCATTATTATGTCTAACCATCAGCAGAATGGTCTCTTGATGGGCTAGGCCCTGATGGTTGCACGATTGATGGCCACTCCATCTGAGTTGGGTTGGGGTCAATGTATGCTAACTCACATGTTCTCTGAGATGCATGAGATCATGTATCAAGAGGGAAAGTCATTTTCTTCTGGTGCTTTGGTTCTTCAGATAAGGGTCTGGGAGCATATCCCAGTTTGTAGACCAGTATGTCAAACACAACGCTAGCCACAGGAGCCGATGATATATGTATACTCTGGTTATGTTACACAGGTGCGCATGGGTCATACTGAGTACTGGAGATGCTACCTGGATGATATTACATATTTTATCTTTCATCTGTATCTACAGATTGAGGCCTGGCCTACTACACGGGAGCAGTTTAGCTATTTCTACCAGAGTCGGATATTGATTGGTTGATCTACAACTGTGCTTGAGCGCTTCCTTATTACCAAAGTGTGGAGGCAGTATGACATCATTCAAGATGCACTATAGGAGTACACTGCTTATGCGCAGATACTGAGAGATCTTAGATTAGGATGGGGCCCTCGCTTGTCCTATGCTCTTTGTACACAGGAGTACAGTGGTATTGTCAACAGATATTGGGACTATCAGGCAGATGTTCTGGATGTTGGGGTTACAGATGGTTTTATTGCATGGCTTGCAGAGCATCCGATAGACTAGTTTTTAGATCCTATAGAGTTGATACCTTCCATGGAGGAGGCTATGGATGTTACAAGTGCTCCAATGGGTAGATGTATAGGTGCACAGGTTCTGATGCCCCAGCCTACACCTTTAAGGCCGAGAGCAATTTTGACACCTCTACAAAGACCATCTAGTCAGATGAGACCACTTCGTCCCTCTAGTTCTTTAGCAGGTAGACCTGTCATTTTACAGAGGAGATTAACTAGAGGAGAGAGTGGCACTCTAGGTAGTATAGGTAGTGCAAATGAGGTACTTGGAGCAGAGCAGTATGTAGGTGTCATTCTTGATCCTATACAGGATGATACAGATTTTGACTTGGGTACTAAGGTGAGACGTCGTCAGGTGCAGAGAGCAGAGGCTGCTGATCAGCCAGCGAGAGATATAGATATGCCTGCAGCAAATGCAAATCCTGGTGTACCACAGACTCCTCGAGAGATCATCAGATGGTTCAGATTACAGGCCAGGGACCTAAAGGTATGAAGTGCTCGATTTGAGGAGCATTTTACAAAGGTAGATAGACAGTGATCCAAGCTCCAAGAGGAGAATGGGAGATTATAGATAGAGGTGACACATCAGACCTCTAGAGCCACTTATTATGTCTCTACATACTATGTTGTTGTTCCTACTGCTCAGAGAGTACCCATATACTCTCAATATATGATAGCATCAGAGGGAGTCAGGGCACTCTGAGCCGAGGTAGTGCCTGATGCACCACCACCACCTCCACTAGATGCAAAGGATCAGGCAGACAACTTATCTGTCTTCATATTCTGATGCCTTTGCTCTTTTTTTTCATAGATATATTTTTATGATCTTTTGATAGCTCACATGAGCTCATTCTTTTGTATACTATGTCAGTAGTGCACCCTTGACTAGTTCAAGTTATATGATATATATGAGATTGAGATTTTGGTTATGACTTCATTTGTACTTGTCATGTTTTGATTTATGATGATATCATGTGATGTAAATGCTATAAGTAGTGTAGAATGTATGTATGGATTTATGCAATGCAATGATTTCTTTCACATGTATGGATGACATGCAAATGTAATTGATTATGGAAAGATATATGTATGATTTTGATTATGCCCATGCATGTAATGCAATGCAATAGATGGAATGATCATGAATATGGAATGGAAATGTAATGATACACATGATATGTTTTGCAGGTATTGATGAAGACAAGTACTTAGTCTTATGTCAAAAAGGATGTTTAACCCAGAATGGTGATCGCTTGTGGTTCTATGAGGAAAACTTTATGTGAGATTTAGCTCTTTATGTCAAGTCAAGTTTAGTTTAGAAGAATTGTTGAAGTGTTCAAGCAATTTGTGAGATCATGCAATCATGAAAAGTGTAAAATGACATGCAAAATGAAATACAAACCTAAGACCTAGGACCTAGTCACTGATCATGTGTTGATTTGTTGTCATCATTGAACATTTTAGGTAACCAAATAAATCAATACAATGCCCACTAGTCATGAAACTATAGACATATGAATATTGATTTGTATGCATAAGAATCAATACAACGCCCACTAGTTAGACAATCATGGACATATGAATATTGATTTTGTTTTCGAAATGTTGGATTAGATACAAGCACCAAGGCACAAACACCAGGATGACCTGAATATCATGTCCATTTTGATATAGCAATTTGTATAAGCATCAAAACATAAACGTCATGATGACTAGAATATGCCTTGCAATACAAACACATCAAACAGTCAAGAGATCATTCTAAATCTAGTTTGAATTACCCGTAGTGACCCTTTATCATTCACATCCTTAGGTAAGATTGTGTTTCACAGTAGGAGTAAGAATTCACTCAAAAAGACAATAGTTAGATCAAACTTCCTTGAATTTTCTAGGTATCAATGGTCAAGGTACTCATGGCCATCCAATACGAGATAGAGGCTCTTACAAACAGACACCATTTCAATCTAGAATTTCCAAAGTTGTTAGATTTTCACATACAAGCAAAAAATAAAGAAAAGATTATGCCCCCAGTCATCACTCTCTAAATCCTATAAATGACATCATCAAAGAGCTCAAAGGGACACAATATGCAAAAATCTCAATGCGAATCAGTAAGCATACAAGGAGATAAAAGCATGTAAAATCATAGATTATTTTCAATTTGTGTTGATGTTTGATTTTGTTATTGTAGATGCAAAATCCTTTCTGGAGAGGAGACTAACTAACTGACTCAGATGTAGCTTCAAAGGACTTTGACTAGATATGACTCATCTGAGATACTGAGCACTGTAGGATATGACTTTGATTTCCCCCAAGTTTGAACACTGATAGGATACAGAAGTTTGAGCCGATTGGTGCACAGATCGACTTTATTGAAAACAGGAATGCGGAAACAAACCGGGAGGTAAGTAAAAACTAAAGCAAGATTGAAAGTTGGGAGAGACCAAGATTGCACTAATAGATGTAGCGTTTTGAAACAAGTGGCACCCGTTTGCTAGGTTTTCACCATCTTGGCAGAGATTCTATTTTTGCTACCAAGGTGCCTATTTCCAGGTTTTCACCAAGGCACTTTTCTTTTTCTCATTTTTTTTTGTATTTTTCATTTTTTCAATTTTTTTTGTACTTTTGATATTTTTTTATTTTTTTGTGATACATCAAGGAGCCTATTGCTAGGTTTTCACTAGTATGATCATTTTTCAGGACTTTTTCAAATTTTTATTAAAAAAAATTTTTTAGGACATTTTGCAAAAGATTAAATACCTTAGGCGTAGAATTTCTTCAGATGGAGAACATTGATTGGTTCTCCGAGCTGTCCTCCTTCAATCATTGAGAGTTGATAGGCTCCAGAGCCAAAAGTAGAAGTGATAACAAAGGGACCCAACCATTTGGGTTCAAACTTCCCCTTGCGTTCTCTATGTGATTGATTTTTAGGATTCTCTCTCAAGACTAGATCACCAACCTGAAATTCTTTGTGTCTGACTTTCTTGTTGTAGCCTCTACACATTCTCTTTTGATATACTCTGAGATGATCATATGTTGCTTGTCTATTCTCATCTGGTAGTTCAAGTTCTTGCAACCTAGACACTCTGTAGTCATCATCAGTTACTAGACCATGCATTCTGATTCTCAGTGATGGGATTTCAACCTCAATAGGAAATACCGCTTCAGACCCATAAACTAAAGTGAATGGTGTAGCCCCAGTGGGTGTTCTGATACTTGTTTTGTAGGCCCAGGGAGCTGGATTGATCATGAGATGCCAGTCTCTTCATGTTTTATCAACTGTTCAGTGCAATATTTTCAATAGATTCTTGTTTGAAGCCTCTGCTTGTCCATTCCCTTAAGGATAGTAGATTGATGACCAATGTTGTGTAATCTTGAATTTGGCACATAGATCATCTAAGTCTCTGTTCTTGAATTTTCCACCATTATCTATGACTATAGAATGTGGAATATCATACTGACATATGATGTAGTTCAAGATAAACATTGAAATTTTTTTGTCGGTTGCTTGAGTCAAAGGGACTGCTTCTACCCATTTCATAAAATAGTCGGTAGCTGTAATAATATGGGTATGTCCATTAGAAGAATGAGGATGTATGACTCCTATAAGATCAAATGCCCATTGGTGACAAGGCCATTGTGTAGTAAAGGGAATTAGATCTCTCTCTGGTGCATGAATTAAGTTACCATGTACTTGGCATTTTTTACAGTTCTTAGCAAACTTGATAGCCTCTTTTTCCATTTCAGGCCAATAGTACCCAGCCCTAATAAGTTTTCAAGCTAGTGTTAAACCATTTGAATGTGAGCCACATATACCTTCGTGGACTTCCTCTAATGCACGTTGAGACTCTTCTCATTCTAAACATCTGAGTGTACCATCTAGACCTCATTTGTATAGATCGTGACCAATGATGACATACCGAGATGCATTTCGGATAAGGTATCTTTTCTCATGGTGATTGAAGGTATTGAGAATGATTTGGTCTTGGAGATAGGAGAAAAGGTTTTGGTATCGAGATGAATCATGACCAACAACAATGCAGATCATGTGGGTTTCGAGGGAATCATATGCAAGATAAGATAGTGCTTCCACCAGGAACTCGTAGCGTAGCTCATGTTCAGGTTGCTGTAATAAAGTAGAGAGCATTGCCATAGCATTAACAGCCTTATTCTTTGTTCTAGGTATGTGCTCAAAGGTGATAGATATGAAATATTTCTTTAGATCATCTACCATTCTCTTGTATGGGATCAACTTTCCATCTTTCATCTAATACACATCATTGACTTGGTGTATTACAAGTTGTGAGTCTCCATGAATGTGTAGTTCTGTTACTCTCCACTCAATTTCTATTTTCATACCATTAAGAAGGGCTTCATGTTCAGCAATATTGTTTGTGCAAGGAAACTTGATTCTGAATGCCTTAAGAATTGAGTATCCTTGAGGAGTGATGAACAATATGCCTGCTCCTGATCCATTATGTGTATAGGAGCCATCAAAGAATAACTTCCATGATCTAGAAGACAAGTTCATGATAGAGGAATCTGGGAATTCCATTTGCATTGGTGTATCATCAAACAAAGGTGTGTCAGCCAATTGATCTGCAATTACTTGGCCCTTGATAGCTTTTCTTTCAATGTATTCAATGTCAAATTTGCTTAATAACATCACCCATTTAGCTAATCTACCTGTGACGATAGCTTTTCTTAGTAGGTACTTTAGTGGATCAATCTTAGCTACCAAATGTGTGGTATGAGCTAACATGTAGTGTCTCAGTTTCTATGATGCAAAGATCACAACTAGACAAGCTTTCTCAATCATTGAATAATTCTTCTCATATGCTACCAATGTTCTAATGATATAGTATATAGCTCTTTCCTTCTTGTTCTCATCATGTTGTGCTAGTAATGCCCCCAGTGATGTATCTGTGGCGGAGACATATAAGATTAATGGATTCCCTTGTATAGGAGGCATCAAAATAGGAGGATTTGATGGATATTTCTTGATATTGTTAAAGTTATTTTCACATTCCTCATTCCATGCAAAGGTCACACCTTTATGTAATGTGTTTGTGAAAGGTTGTGATATGTCTGCTAGCTGAGATATGAAGCATCTAATAGATTGTACTCTCCCTTGTAATGTTCTCATTTTACTGATATTCTTGGGAGGTTGCATCTCCATGGTAGCTTTGACCTTAGCTGGATCGACTTCAATACCTTTCTTTGAAACAATGTAGCCTAAGAGCTTTCCAGAAGTGACACCAAAAGCACACTTCTTAGGGTTCAGCCTAAGACTAAACTTCTCCATTCGATCTAGTATTTTTCTCAAATCATTTAGATGTTCAAATATTATCATAGATTTTTCCAAAGTATCATCAATATAATCCTCCATAGTTTGATGCATCATGTCATGAAAAATAGACATCATATCTCTCTGATATGTAGCACCTGCGTTCTTCAAACCAAATGGCATGACATTCCAATAGAAGGTTCCCCATGCACATGTGAAAGCAATTTTCTCTTGATCCTTTGGAGAAATTTTAATTTGATTATATCTAGAAAAACTATCCATTAAATAATATATCTCAAATCCCGCAGTCATGTCCACTATCATATCAATGTTAGGTAGTGGAAAATCATCCTTAGGGCATGCTTTGTTTACATCTCTAAAATATGTGCATACTCTTATAGACTTGTCTAGTTTTGATACAGGTACAATATTTGAGATCCATTTAGTATAATCAATAACATGGATGAATCTAGCTTTTAGTAGTTTCTCTAATTTAGCTTTGACCAAGAGTGCAACATGTGGATGCATCTTTCTCAATTTTTGCTTAATAGGTTTGATGCCTGGAGCTATAGATAAATGGTGCATTATAAAATCAAGATCCAACCCTGGCATATCTAAACATTTCCATGCAAATTTGATCTTCTTTTCTGTTAGGAATGTGGTAAATTTTTTCTTTTCTTCTTCTGATAAGGATTGTGCTACATGGATCAACTGTGGTTCTTCTGATGTTCCCAAGTTGATGGATTGAGTGAGCTCAATCAGTAGTGGAGATCTATCCTATAAATGACATAGAAAGGACATCAAATATCTCATCCTTAGGTGTCTTAGAGAGGTTTTCACCTTCGGATATGTCTTTTATTTTACTTTTGTAGGTTCTGAGACTGCCACAAAGTGGTTTTCACCCTCAAAAATCCTTTTCTTTTTATTTTTACTTTTATTCATTTGACTAAGATACTTGATGTCTGACTCCATCATGCTAACACTTGGTTCATTGATGGAAGTCATCATAGGCTCAACTGCATTGAGGTAGCAAGCAAGGGCATAGTCATTTGGAAAGGTATAGATACCTTGGCTTGGATTCATGGAGGTTTGGTCAAGAAGTTCAGGATGTTGGATAGTCAAAGCCGTGAAAGATTGGGAAATAGTGTTTATGGATGTGGATCTATCATCATTGGTCCTAACCCGACTCTCAAGTTTGAAGGTGATATTTGTGTGTGTGAAAATTGTACCTGATTTGTAGACACAACACTTCAGTAAAACATTAGAGGTTAGCAAAAATCAAAATCGTGCAAAATTGAAATCTAATTTAACCAAGCGATTTACTGCCTTCTAGTAGGTGCGAGATTAATGTTCTCAGATTGTTATCGAGATCAGTGACCTAGACGACACCTAAACGAAGGATTTGAATGCAATTGATCTAGATATGAATTGAATGCAATTAATCTATATTTTTAAATTTTCTATGCAATAAGAATGATAAAAACTGATATGAATCTATGCTAATATGGAAATTGATATGCTAAAATGATCTAACAATGATATGAAAAAGAATCTAAATGAATGTAAAAAAAAACAAATTGATCTCACAATAGCCTTGATTCGCAATAAGCTTTGATTCTCCAAATTCCAATTCTTCAAAATAGTTGTGCAATTCATAGATGACTTTGGCAAAGTAAGCTTGCAAAATTATGAGATGATTTGAGATGAGCTGAAGCCTTGATTTTATAGAAATCTAGGGCTTTGGAGGTGCATGGGAAAAAAAGCCATAAATCACTCAAATAACTCAGGTTGATTTTTGAGTTATTTTTAAATAAAAGATAATTAACTCACAAAAACATGCAAAAGCTAAGTTTTAACTCAAAATAGAGTTTAGCTTTAATTGATAATTGATAGTTGTCTACTTTTATGATTGTGCATGTTTTATTTATGAATTAATTTAATAATAAAGTGATTTATTTCCAACTTAACTGCTTTTTGAAATAAAATAATTAATTTATGGGTTAATTAACTATTTTATCAAACTTTTATTAAAAACTATATTATTAAATAATGACAACTTGCTTTAATTAATTAAATAAGAATTTAATCAATTATTCATAGGATATTGGATTTATTGTCAAAATTAAATAATACAATTAATAATAGATAGAATTAAATTTAATTACACAATTAAGTGGAAAGATATTAAATCTAATTAATTAAATATGAAAATATTCAATTAATCAAACTTTAGGATAAATGTGATTTATCGCCAAATAATCATTAAATTAAAGATAATTATGATGATTAGAAATATTACTAGGAATATTCCCCGATGTAAAATTTAAGATAATCAATTAGGATTTGATGATGTTTAGATGTGCCTTAGGTTAGGACTTCGATGTCGATTTCGTTCGAATTGTTGATATAGGAGATTAATGAACTTATAGCCCATTTTTGGGGTATTACATTTTGCCCCTCTTTGAATGACTGTGTGAAGCGCAGTGGTTCAAAGAAAGTCTATTTTTTATAGAGATATGAAATTGATGTTTGAGATTGATAATTGATATGTGACAGAAGCTGATTGATATTGGTTTGATATGGAGATAATAGGTCCTGAATGACCAAAGATAATGTTCATTGTAGCAGAGATGAACCGAGGATTGCGAAAAAGTGTCAAAACGCCTGATTCCAAACCTTAGGATTGCAAAGAAATGAGTGACCCATTCTAGACTCGATTGTCTCAGCAGAACTAGCATGTATCACATTCGAATCCTTCAGTTGTTGAAGAACCAAGGAAAGAACACTATGATCCGATGGTTGCAAAAATTGATACAGTTTACAAGATTAGGAGAATACCAGATTGATATGGATCTTGATGAATCTGATATGCCCCAAGTGATGATAGATTTGTCCCGAGTGATGAGTTCTTTTGATGAATCAGTAACTAGACGTGATTGTTTATCTTGATCACTGATGAAAGATATTGATAGAGAAAAAGATATGACTTCAAATTTGATTACAAACTTTGAATGATATGTAATACCATGCCCCCTTTGGGATTAAAATTGAAATCTGACAAGAAAAGTCAGCGTTGAGAGTTTAGAAGCATGTTAATTGATTTGAGAAGTGGTTAAACACATCCGGGAACGCATTGTGCATCGTTGGAAGGTCCCAAAAGACCAAGTTTGACTAGGTTTGACCATGAGTTGACCATGGTTGACCAAGTTGAAATTTTGATAGTTTGATGTAAGATAATCAATTAAGTTGAATTATGGATTTCTATTCATTTCTGTGATGATTGAAGGTCGATTATGCAAGTAGTTAATAATATGAATGATCTCAGATTTGAATTTTGATCCCGAAAAAGGATTCTACTTGTTGCTTCGTTGGAGGACCTTTGTGTGAGATTCAGCTCTTGTTAGATTTGAAGAATTGATATGAAGAATTGTTTAAGCTTTGAAGTTCGTTTAGTCATTATGAGATCATGCAAAGATGAAAAATGCAAAGAAGCATGCAATATGAAATGCAACCTAAGACCTAGGACCTAGTCACTGATCATATGTCGATTTGTTATCATCATTGAACTTTTAGGTAACCGGATAAATCAATACAATGCCCACTAGCTAAAAAAAAACCATAGACATATGAATATTGATTTGTATGCGCAAGAATCAATACAACCCCCACTGGTCAAACAACCATGGACATAGGAATATTGATTTTATTTTTGGAATGTCGGATTAGATATAAGTACCAAGGCATAAACGCTAGGATGACCTGAATATCATATCCATTTTGATATAGCAATTTGTATAAGCATCAAAACATGAACGTCGTGACGACCTGAATACGCCTTGCATGACAAACACATCAAACAGCCAAGAGATTATTCTAAATCCAATGTGAATTACCCGTAGTGACCCTTTAGCATTCACATCCTTAGGTAAGATCACGTTTCACAGTAGGAGAAAGAACTCACTCAAAAAGACAATAGTTAGATCAAACTTCCTTGAATTTTTTGGGTATCAATGGTCGAGGTACGCATGGCCATCCAATTCGAGATAGAGGCTCTTACAGTCGGACACCATTTCAATTCAGAATTTCCAAAGTTGTTAGATTTTCACATACAAGCAGAAGACAAAGAAAAGATTATGCCCCCAGTCATCACTCTCTAAATCCTATAAAGGACACCATCGAAGGGCTTGAAGGGACACAATATGCAAAAATCTCAATGCGAATCAGTAAGCATACAAGGAGATAAAAGCGTGTAAAAAAGTATAGATTATTTTCAGTTGAGTTTTGATGTTTGATTGCATTGTTGTAGATGCAAAATCTTTTCGGGAGACAAGACTGACTGACTGACTGACATGAAGCTTCAAAGGACTCTGACTGGATATGATACATCTAAGATACATGGGAGACCATAGGATATGACATTGATTTCCCCCAAGTTTTAACATTGATAGGATATAGACACTTGAGCAGATTGGTGGACAAACTGACTTATTGAAAACTGGAAATGCAAAAACAAACCGGGAGATATGTACAAACTAAAGCAAGACTGAAAGCTAGGAAAGACCAAGATTGTGTTGATAGATGGAGTGTTTTGAAACAAGTGGCGCCTGTTTGCCAGGTTTTCACCATCTTGGTAGAGATTCTATTTTTGCTACCAAGGCGCCTGTTTCCAGGTTTTCACCAAGGCACTTTTTTTCTTTTTTCATTTTTTTGTATTTTTTTCATTTTTTCAATTTTTTTTTTTTTTTTGAATTTTGGATATTTTTAAATTTTTTTGTGAATCATCAAGGCGCCTATTGCTAGGTTTTCACCAAGATGTTCATTTTTTCAGGACTTTTTCTAATTTTTAGGATTTTTTCAGGACATTTTACCATAGACTGAATGCCTTAGGTGTAGAATTTCTTCAGATGGAGAACATTGATTGGTTCTCAGAGCTGTTCTCCTTCAGTCATTGAGAGTTGATAGGCACCAGAGCCAAAAGTAGCAGTGATTACAAAGGGACCCAGCCAATTGGGTTCAAACTTCCCCTTGCATTCTTGATGTGATTGATTTTTAGGATTCTTTCTCAAAACTAGATCACCAACCTGAAATTCTCTATGTCTGACTTTCTTGTTGTAGCCTCTAGACATTCTCTTCTGATATACTCTGAGATGATTATACGTTGCTTGTCTGCGCTCATCTAGTAGTTCCAGTTCTTGTAACCGAGACACTCTGTAGTCATCATCAGTTACTAGACCATGCATTTTGATTCTTAGTAATTGAATTTCAACCTCAATAGGTAGTACTGCTTCAGACCCATAAACTAAAGTGAAAGGTGTAGCCCTAGTAGGCGTTTTGATACTTTTTCTGATACTGGTTCTGATACTTGTTCTGATACTAGTTCTGATACTTGTTTTGATACTGATTCTGATAATGATTCTGATAATTGTTCTAATACTGATTTGTACCTGATTTGTAGACACAACACTTCAGTAAAACATTAGAGGTTAGCAAAAATCAAAATCGTGCAAAATTGAAATCTAATTTAACCAAGCGATTTACTACCTTCTAGTAGGTGCGAGATTAATGTTCTCAGATTGTTATCGAGATCAGTGACCTAGACGACACCTAAACGAAGGATTTGAATGCAATTGGTCTAGATATGAATTGAATGCAATTAATCTATATTTTTGAATTTTCTATGCAATAAGAATGATAAAAACTGATATGGAAATTGATATGCTAAAATGATCTAAGAATGATATGAAAAAGAATCTAAATGAATGTAAAAAAAAAAACAAATTGATCTCACAATAGCCTTGATTCGCAATAAGCTTTGATTCTCCAAATTCCAATTCTTCAAAATAGTTGTGCAATTCGTAGATGACTTTGGCAAAGTAAGCTTGCAAAATTATGAGATGATTTGAGATGAGCTGAAGCCTTGATTTTATAGAAATCCAGGGCTTTGGAGGTGCATGGGAAAAAAAGCCCTAAATCACTCAAATAACTTAGGTTGATTTTTGAGTTATTTTTAAATAAAGGATAATTAACTCACAAAAATATGCAAAAGCTAAGTTTTAACTCAAAATAGAGTTTAGCTTTAATTGATAATTGATAGTTGTCTGCTTTTATGATTGTGCATGTTTTATTTATGAATTAATTTAATAATAAAGTGATTTATTTCCAACTTAACTGCTTTTTGAAATAAAATAATTAATTTATGAGTTAATTAACTATTTTATCAAACTTTTATTAAAAACTATATTATTAAATAATGACAACTTGCTTTAATTAATTAAATAAGAATTTAATCAATTATTCATAGGATATTGGATTTATTGTCAAAATTAAATAATACAATTAATAATAGATAGAATTAAATTTAATTACACAATTAAGTGGCAAGATATTAAATCTAATTAATTAAATATGAAAATATTCAATTAATCAAACTTTAGGATAAATGTGATTTATCGCCAAATAATCATTAAATTAAAGATAATTATGATGATTAGGAATATTATTAGGAATATTCCCTGATGCAGAATTTAAGATAATCAATTAGGATTCGATGATGTTTAGATGTGCCTTAGGTTAGGACTTCAATGTCGATTTCATTCGAATTGTTGATATAGGAGATTAATGAACTTATAGCCCATTTTTGGGGTATTGCAATATTACAACTCAAAATGTTCAATTCGTGAATAGGCTCAATGTCATTGTGGGAGTCCACTTCAGCCATCGGTGGATCAGACTCGTTAAGCTCATTATTTCACTCTAGACTTACATTGGATTTAGGTGCATATTGGTGAACAACATCAATATGTTTTTCTATGATAAGCTCATCTTCCTATGGAATGGCTCCCCATTCATAGTCATTTGATTCCTCATCTATGCCTCTAGGAAATCTGAGAATGTGTGTAAAGTCAGGATGAATACCCCAAGAAGGGTTACCCTCAGATTTTGATTTGAATTCATACTCATGGGAAACTATTTCAGAATAACTACCACCTTCTTCTTTTTCTATTTGATTGCCTTCGAGATCAACTGGTTCTTGTGGTGCAACTATCTCTTGTTCTATAGTAGGTTCTTGTGTTTCTACTACATTGATTCTTTTTATTGGATCATCTTCAACTTCAAGGAGATCTTTTATTTCTTTAGGAAAATGCTCATAAGGAATGAGCTCATCAGTGGTGTCCAAATCATCACTGTTAGATTGTTCAGTTTTTTCTTCCTTTAGTTGATTTGTTGTGGATGGCTCAATCTGTTCTAAGACATGTGGGGAGTTCTTGCTAAGATAGAAAGGCTTCTTCTTATATCCTATACTTTTTGTATTCTTGTTGGTTTGACCATGGTGGTCAAGAGGTGATAGAAGACCCTTAACTTGTAGTCCTAGAGGTCCTTTTCCAGTATATCCCATTTTTGTGATCAATTTGTCTCCTGGTCCATATGACTTTTGAGGAATTTTTCTTGAAGTGGAGTCACATTTCTGGACTAATTGGGATTGAGGCTCATCCTTGTATAACCATGCAAGCATGGCTTCTTCTTCCTCAAACTCTTGTTTAGATACTTGTTCTGTGACAAATCTTCCATTGAATATGACCTAGGATTCTTTAGCTGTAGGTTTCACTTTGTCAGAAGGTTGTCCATAATATTTAGGGGACAATGGGAGATATGTGAGAGATAAAATAGGTTCCATTGTGTATTCTCCCATACCATTGTCTTTGATTTTGACTTCTTTAGCAATGTCTTCCATTTTGGATATTGAAGCAATGTCCATCTGTTTAGTGGAAGATTCTCTATTATTAGGAACAAGTTTATCAACACTTTCTTTCAAAGCATTACAAGTTGTATATAGGTCAGCTGGAATCATCACTTCTACTCCTTCATAAGGAAATTTCACACATTGATGGTATGTGGAAGGAATAGCTTTCATTTCATGTATCTAGGGTCTTCCTAGAAGGATGTTGTAAGCCAAAGGTAGATCAAGAACTTGACATATGGTGTCTCTGATAATGGGTTATGTTCTGATAGGTAAGACAATAGTTCCCTTAGAAGATCTTTCTTTCTCATCATATTCTTTGATAGTTATCTTCTTCTTAGGATCAATGGTAGCTTCAGAGAATCCCAATTGTGTGATCAAGCTGTAAGAACAAATGTTGAGACCAGCGCCTCCATCTATCAACACATGTTTGATATGATGGTTTTGGATCAAGACTTCAATATGCAAGGGCTGGTTATGTAGATGACTCAAGGAATTATCATCTTCCTCTGAAAAGGAGATATATTGTGGAGATGTTAGATGACTAACCATAGCCTAGAATCTATCTAAATCAAGGTTTTCAGGAACATTGGATTTGACTAGAGCTTTGTCTAGAATGGCTCTATGAGCAGGAGATATCCGAAGCAACTCAAACATGGAGATTTTTGCATTTGAATGTTGGAGTTGTTGGACAATACTATATGATGTTGGTCTCGTGTCTTTAGGATTTGATGATTTAGAGGTATCCTTCTATTTAGAAGCAAATGAAAGATTGAAAGGTATCTTAGGAACACTGGATGAGTCTGGGATTTGTCCTTGTAGATGTGCCTGAGCTTGTGATCAAGTAACTGCATTCACTAATTGATTTTCTCAATCTCTTCTTACAATTGTGATGACATTGCAACTCTCAGATAGGCATGGTTCAACCATATTGATGATAGCATTGTTTCCAAAGTAGGCATAATTGACTTTAGCACCCATATTAGGCTGAGAAGAAGAATCTTCTTGACCATGTTTTAGAAATGGCTCCGTAAATGCTATATGATCATTATTGCTTTTATGATTGTCAATTACAATTTCTCCATTATCAATTTTGTCTTGTATGATGTGTTTTAGGTGTATGCAGTTATTAGTCTTATGACCCTTATTGTGATGGAAGTCATAGAAATCATTCTCTCTCCACCATTTTGGTTTAGGTTCAGGATCAAATACCTTTATCTCAGGCAAGGAGATGATGTTGTTGGCCAACAGAGTCTTCATGGTGGATTCCAAGGACTCTCCAAGAGGAGTAAACTTATGTTTAGGATCTGTAGCCCAAGGTTTGTACTCAGATGACTTCTTGTTTGAATCTGTTGCTTTAGCTTTGGAAGCTTTGATGGCTTAGGTGCCAATAGTGAGATTGAAAGTGGGTGCCTTAAATGGGGCACATATAGTATCAACAATGCCATCTGTGATGATGCCTTTATTCTTGTTCTAGTTTTTTCCTTTGTCTTTATAACTAGATCCAAATTCATACTTGTCCTTTTGAAGTGATATGTCTCCTTTTTGTACAAGTACTTTCTCAATTTTGATTGCATTTTCTACCATTTTATCAAAGGATGTATGATTCTGCATTTGCAAATGGTAGTTGAGTTCTGAAACAAGATTGTTGATGAAAATTTCCAACTTCTCAGTTTCTGGAATGGGTCTAGCATATAGAGAAAACTTCTTCCTCCATCGTTTGAGAAAAGTTAGGAATGGTTCTCTTGAGTTTTGGTTTCAGATTGCAGATATCGATCATAGTGACTAGATGTTGGATGTTGTGGGAGTATTGTTGATAGAATAGTTTGATTAACTTCTTGAAATTTTTGATACTAGGGGGCATTTTTGAGAACCAATGAATAGCTGACCCTCCAAGAGATCGAGGGAAAATGCACATTAGGTAGGTTGGTTCATGCATGAACTCCATAGATTGAGTACAGAATTCTCTAACATGATCTTGAGGATCAGAGTTTCCATCATACTTATTATATTTAGGTATTTCCACTCGCTTAGGTAATGGTGGCATGTACAAGTCTTTATCAAATGGAAAAGGGCATAGAGCTTCCATGGAGAATTCCTTAGGTTCCTTTTCTTTTTCAAGTTTGTTAAGTTTGACTTGCATGGCATGCATCTATTTCATCATAGTAGTGATTGGAGTTTCTTCCTCACGCATAATGATATCTTCAATATTAAAGTTGGGAGGAAGTTTAGCCCCTTGATGAGCTAACTCTAGAAAGTATGTTTCTCTATCTTCCTTCAAGAAATGCCTCATCATTTTCTTGAAGTCATCATTGTTTTGATATCGAGCAATTTTAGAAGGTGTGGGTTCTTGATTCGCACTATGTTGAGAGTGATGTCCTTGAGACCTATGATGTGTCCCTCCTTGAGACATGTTAGGAGTTTTAGGACTCCTTGGGATAGATTGATGTATGGATTGTTGATTGACTCCTTGGATTGATGGAGGGAGGGGGTATGTAACCAGTTTTTAATCAAAGATTGCCAAGATCATCGTCTTCGTAAAGACCTGAGTTGTAGAGTTCATCAAAGGTTGGACCCACATGAGTGGACAAAGGTAAAGTATGAGGTGCTTCTCTAGATTTCTTGTGTGATGAAGCTCTAGTTTCCACCATTAACCTTGGGTGAAGCAAGAGAGAAAGATGAAGACAACTGAAGAATGACTTGATTCAAGAAGATCAAATGATGCAACCTTGTCAAGATTGAATTGATTAAAGAATATATTGGATGTAAATGAAGGATATTGTGCCCTAGTAGTATGGGTACATGTCCAAAAGATGGCGGACACGAGCTCACAACACTTAGCCATTTTGTATGGAGACTGAATTTGAAGATAATTTTGACAAGGTTTTGACACAAGATGAAAAAGACTCAAATTGATAAATTAGAAGGCTAAATTAGACTCAAGAGACCACTTTAGGTGGATGATCAAATTATTTCTAGTTTCTGCTATGTTCCTGACACAGTGAATGTTTTGACAGAATCTAGAAATAGGCTGTAAAAATTGGATTTCTGACAAATTTGACAAGTCTCTGACAACTTTTTGAAAATTCTCAAATGAGTTTCTGAGGGCTCGTATGACACTGGGTATGCTCTCAAACAAAAATTGACAAGACTCATACGACAATTTCTACCAGGGATAATGTTCTTTTGATTTCTGGTGACAACACTTGTACGAAATTGTACTGGCTCCTGTACGACAATACATGGGTTCTGAAATGACTTTTTCTCAAGACTCATATGACAATCCAAGATTTTGGGATGACTTTTGACTCCAGAGAGGAATTTTGCTTTAGATTTTGCAATTTTTAGGCTTTCAGTTTCAGATTGTTGGCAAAGTTTTATGTCTAGTTTTGAAGATTTGTGTAATAGTTCATCTCAAATAACCAAGTAGATATCAAGCATGCAAAACAACAAGCAAGGGAAGCAAGTAATCATCTAAAAAAAATGAACAAGGGCAAAAGAAACCTTGCACATGAACAAGCAATAGTGACTTAATATGCTAATCCCTAGGAGTACTATTTGTGTATGTTCCAAAAAAAATTTCAATAACACACATATTCCTAGAAAATGAAAAATTTGGCCTCACTAGGGTCTGTAGTAATGGTTTGACTCTATAAATTTTGTGATCTCAAGAGGGAGAACTCCAATCTAGGCGCACTAGGGTTTTGACATAGTCTAAGAATTTAATCAATTAGGAGCTGCTAAGGAGATCTGACAGCCCAACAAGAGACCACACTTGTGAAGATTTCCTCCACAAGGACATTTATATAGAGGCTACTGCTATGACAATGAAAATGGCTATTACCGCTTGAGGTTCCATCCATGTGGTTGACCCCATTAAGGGAATGTCCACTATGGTTAACCCTCTCTAAAGGTGACTCACAAAAGATACCACAGGGGGACTAGATCAAATTCAAGGATCTGGGTTTCTGGTACTATCCAAAAAGGAAGTAGAGCATAGTCCCCTAGCCTTTTCACTTCACCAAAATAAAGTAGACAGATTAATCTGACATGCTAAGACTAAAATTATCTCACAAAGATCTATGATGTCAACTGCTTATGATCTATCAACCTCTCCGGAGAGAGAATGTATCGATCAAAAGTTGAAGACTCAAAAATCTAGTAGAACACAAGACAATCCCAGTATCCTCCCTACCTACAAGTGGATCCTTCATCAAGAAGAGCTTTGCATGCATGAACAAGAGAAAGAAGCACACTCTCTCAAGATCATCCCCAAATAGTGCTCATAGGGCCTATTTACTATGTTTAACATATATGCAAAAAACAAATCTATGTTCATTTTATAGCCCAAAAATGAAGTCTGTGATATGAAAGAGAGAAAAGTCACACAAGCTTGACACGTGAGAGTTTGTTTTATGTCCAAATCGAAGTGTTATCAGATCATAGTAGAATACCTGAATTCCTCGCAATGCGCTTAGTAGATTTTACCTATGTTTAGCAATTTTTCTTGCACCTTTCCAATCAAATTCAGCAAATATCAATCAGAAATAGATCTCAATTGTTAGGGTTAGCTGTTAGTCCAAATCTGAAAATCAAATCTAAAAAACCTCCTAAAATTCTAAAATGACAATTGAATCCTAGTATCGAAACTCGTACGACAGTGGGTTACCTCCCAGACGACAGTTTGAAAACTCATACGATAGTGGGTGTCTTCCCACATGACAATGTACCTCTCAAATGATGATCTGTAGTTGCTGAAATGAGCCTCAAAAATGTTGAAAGTCGTACAACACTCAGAAGGTCCTAGCATGAGTTTCTGACAAAACTTGTATGAAAATTGTATGGACAAAGAATAAAATTGCAAGATTGACCAGAAAATAATAGAAAATAGATAGAAATTGATAGAAGTGAAATGGAAACCCGTTTCAAGGCCCCACGGTGGGTGCCAAAAATGTGTGTGAAAATTGTACCTAGCTACGGACACAACACTTCAGTAAAACATTAGAGGTTAGCAAAATCAAAATCTGCAAATAAATGAAACTAAGCTAACTAGGTGATTCACTACCTTCTAGTAGGTGCGAGTATGATGTTCTTAGATTGAAATCGAGATCAGTGACAATGCAACACCTAAATGAAGGATTTGAATGCAAAAGAATGAAAAACTGTATGAATCTAGATTAATCTATATTTTTGTATTTTTTGTGCAATAATATGAAAAACTATATGAATCTAAGCTAGATGAATGAAATTGAATGCAGATTTAATCTAAGAATGATATGAATGAATATGAATGCTATGATATGAAAACTATGCAAAAACTATGATCAACAATGAAAGATCTCACAAATCGCCTATCGCAAGTGTTTAATCCTTCAATTGCCAATTTGCGAGAGTAATTGTGCAAATTCGAGTGTTGATAATTATGAAGAGCTGAGTCTTGATTTTATAGCAATCCAGGGCTTGAGGATGCACTAAGAAAAGCCATAAATCACTCTTGATAAACTCAGGTTGATTTTTGAGTTATCAAGAAATTAGAGATAATTAACTCACAAACAATCATGCAAAAGTAGGGTTTAACTCAAAATAGAGTTTAGATCAAATTTCAACTCATCATCAGATGTTGAGTTTCAATTTTAAAATTGATTGTTAATTTCTAGTTGCCTGCTTTTCTAATTGTGCATGATTTATTTATAAATTAATTTAATAAATAAAGTGATTTATTCTCAACTTAACTGATTTTAAGAGAGATATGAAGAAAATATGAATTTAGCAAAAGTCTTTTCTGCAGCAACGATAGATTAGAAAAGGGCTCCTTTTCCATCAGAAAGAGGAGGCAAGAAAGAAGGGCGTCTTGCTTCCATATTCTTCCCCCGAGGCTGGCTTTCATGCGAACACTAGCTCGAAACATAGAGATGCCAAGGTTTTTACTGGTTATTGTTTCAATTTCTTGTCATATGGGCACAAAATGTTGGAATGTAGGGAACCAAACCAAAGATCATATCGATCAGATTATGAACACTTAAAGGGTTTCATTGCTAAGCAAAAGGAGAAAAGCATGGCCGAATCTTCTCTAAAAGAAAGAGGGATTGAAGAAAAGAACTTTAGTTCCTTAGCAGAGGCTTCGACTAGCTTTAAGAAATTAGGGCAGAACAATGAACCTACATTTAACATTTTTATAGTTCAATCTCTGGATAGGAAGCTTGATATGTTTGCAAAAACCAAGTATGCGTTAAGGGCCAAGCTTAGTAGCGGGTACGCTAGTATTCATGAATTTGGAATTAATTCATATCATAATGCCAATATACCCCAGTCAGGTTCGGGGGAAGGAAAAGTTACAGCATAGGTGACCTCAGGGTGCTTCATAGATCAAAATTGGGCATGGCATTCGGTTAAAAGGAAGAATAAGGTTAGGGTTTCTACTTCGGCTCACATTGATAATAGTTTATCATTAAGGAATGCATTTGATTTACTAAGTAAGAAGGAAAACTTACCTAGCATTTACTCACCCCCACATAAAAGGAAGGGAGTTATGATAGGTAAGGAAATTAGGGTTCAAATGCATAGGGCACCAGGACATCAAAGCAAGAAAGATGTGATAGCACAACCTAAGCAAAGGAAACCCTACCCTATTATAGCCAAAAATCCTTCCTTCTCTGCGGGGGATTGGAGGAACATTACAACTACCAAAATCTATAGCCCTCCACATTGCAAAAGATTAGCAAGGCCCGCTCTGTCTCATTGTAAGCAACACGGGCAATACTCTATTCTGCAAAATAATAATCACCAGAATCTCACATATACGCCTCCCCATAGGCATGGTAAGGATCTGAATAAAGGCATCTCAAAGGTTGGTATGCACTATGATAATCTCATCCTAGATAGTGATGTTGTTGTCCAAAAGCAGAAATACCTTGTAGACACAGGCTTAATCTGCATATGGAAAGGTACAGGGGTTCCTATCAATGTCTTAGTTACAGAGCTAACATCACTACTTACCGGAGAGGTAAGTATTTCTCGACTCATGGAAAATTTCATGTATATTGATTGCAAGAATATAGATATTAAAAATAGCATTAAAAGAAAAAAGTGTCTTAAATTTAGAAATACTCCTTTTTCTTTGTTTGATTGGATCCCTCTATTCAATCCCATGTATCTGAAGAATTTTAAAGTTGAAAAAGTTGTAACCATTAAGAATGTACCATTGGAATTGTCTAGTCAGGATATTTTTTGCAATATAGGAAATAAGATTGGTAGATTTATTAGAATGGCTGAAACAACAAACATGCATGTAGATCAGATAATCATTATAGAATTGGATTACCACCAAAAATATATCTCTCCTATACAATTAAGTTTCAATTCTAACTCTATTATTGTTAACCCAATTATCTTAGAAGATTATATGGAAATTAACAAAGCCACCAATATAGAACAAGCAAGCACTAATCCATTAAATCAGTTTAGCAATGATTATGAAATCCACTTCTGTAAGGGCAAGGGAGGTTTCAATATAAAGGGACCTAAAGAATATAATGCAGATAGACCTATATCTCAATTTGAGCCTAGAACTTTAGGGGAAGATCAGGGAAAATTGATAAACAACCTTCCATAGGAGATTAAGGATACAGGAATTTGCCCCTTAGAAGGAGAGGAAAAGGCAATAGTTTCCCCCTCTCTTCATAAAGCAATGCAAAAGGAGGAAAATAGAAATCCAGTTCTTAATTTGGAAATGGGGGACTTAGCTGATAACAGTATGCCCAACCCAAATGTGGAGGGTATTCTATTTTTGGAAATAGAACAGATAGAGATAGAAAGCAAGACTATCAAAGATGATACATATTTATTAGTAGATCAATCGATGAACCCAGAGGGCTCATCCACAACAGCAGATAGGGATCCTGAAGAAAAATGTAATGAGGAAGTAGACCAAATTATAAAGTGCCTAGGAGAATCTCTTGTAGAGGATCTTATGAAAATGTTCATGGATGAAATTTTTGATCTAGAGGAACTAAATTACCAGAGAGAAACATTAATTAGATATATCAGCAATGCAACTTTAGTTCAGGCAGAGAAGGAGAATAATGAAACAATACAACTATTAAAAACCCTTGATCAAAGTGGTGATAGGCTCCTAGGAGACTATGACATAAACACAAAGGATAAAGGTGAAGACAGACAGAGTCCAAAAAAGGACCCTATTTCTATTCAAAATGAAGGCTCAAGAAATGAGGGAACCAATAAAGAGGTTCCCTATTGCAATATAAATAATACTGGATCACTACACAAGGGGAAGGAACCAGAAACAACAATCCCGATAGAAATAGAATCCCTTAATGTGATAATACCAAAGAATCCAGATGAGGTAATTGAGATCTATGGTAAAGAGATTATAGATAACAATGAGATCAATATACAAACAGAACCAGAACAAGTGAGTGTAGGGCAGCAGGACAAGATCATCAGTATAGTGGGAAACATGTCAATGGTTAAAGATTCCATAGAAGGCCTCTTTGGCATAACTAATGAAAATAGACATTTGGGAATAGCAATGAATAGAGGATGCCTTAGTACACCAAATATTAATAGAATCAAAAAGAAAAGAGGGAGAAAATCAGTTGTTGAACTCAAAACCATAGATGGAAATTCAGGTAATCAAAAGAAATTAGCCGATATTTTGAACACAGGGAAGGGGAAGTGCCTTCCCCATGAACAATGAAAGTCACTACATGGAATATTAAGGGACTAAATGCCCCTAATAAGTAGAGATTAATTAAAAGATACCTTAAAAATTTTGACTCTGAAATTATTTTATTGCAGGAAACTAAACTTAATAAAGTTGAAAGCTACAAGTTCAGCAAAAAATTAGGCATAAGGAAAGCAGAGTACGCGACCTCAATAGGTACTTCTGGAGGGTTAGAAGTATTATGGGATCCTAGGAAGTTAGCAGCCACACCTTTATCCCATAATAGTAACTGGTTGGCTCTAGAAATTAAAAGTCTAAAGTCTAATTTAAAATTCAACTTAATTAACGTATATGGCCCCATACCTAATGAGGATAAGAGGAGAGTCTGGTAGGAAATCCACCTCTTTTTATCCGTAAATTTAGAATCCCTCTTCTTTATTGGAGGGGATTTTAATGCTATTTTAGATACAAAAGAGAAATATGGGGGTTCTCAATATATATCACAAGCTCATAAGGATTTCAGTAAATGAGCATCAGACAATAATCTAATTAGCATAAACACAAACAATGACATTTACACTTGGAACAATCGAAGAGTAGGTTTTAGCCATATAGCAGAAAAATTAGATAGATTCTTCATTAAGATGAATGGTGGAATCTGTAACTTATTGTATAGTGCGGAGATTCTGCCAGAGGCAGGATTGGATCATTTTCCGGTTAGGCTCACTATTATAGAGGATTCCAAACCAGCTAGAAGTCCTTTCAAATTTGAGTTTATGTGGTTCCAAAACCCAGAGTTTATAAATCTCTTGGAGGAATGGTGGAAACAAATTTCAATAAAAGGATCTAAAATGAATTGTTTAACAGCAAAATTAAAAATTATTAAACATAAAGCATTAGAATGGAATAAGAACAATTTTAATAATATCTTCGAAGAAAAGGATCAGTTGGAGCAAGAAATAGCTGACCTCAATAATTTAGTTATAGAACAAGGTATGGATGAACTAAGCTATCATAGAGAAAAGGAATTAATGGCTAAGTACAATGATATTCTTCTTAAAGAAGAAATTTTTTGGAGACAAAAATCTAGGGAGTCTTGGTTAAAAGAAGGAGACAACAATACAAAAAAATTTCATACCACCACTAAGTGTAATAGAAGCATCAACAGAATACTAAAATTAAGTCCAGTGATGGGCTTATAAATGAGGTCCCTAAGTAGATATCGAGTGTGATTATGAACTTCTATCATACCCTTCTCAATGGTGCAAAAGCATCTGACCTTTCAGCACAAAATGAAATGCTTAAAGCCATTCCTAAACTGATTACGGAGCTCGATAATAAAATGTTAAATAATAATTTATCCCTCGAAGAAGTCAGAGTGGTAGTATTCCAACTTCACCCAAATAAAGCACCAGGTCCGGATGGTTTTCAAGCTGGTTTTTTCTAGAAGTGTTGGCATTTTATTGGGGAAGAGGTATGGCAAGCAGTGGAAGCTACCAGTAACGCGGGGTCCCTGCTAAGTGAAATCAATAACACCTTTTTTGCTTTAATCCCAAAGAAAAATGAAAGTGTGGATCCTGGGAATTTCAGGCCAATATCCCTCTATAACACAATATACAAGATCCTCTCTAAATGCTTAGCAAATAGACTTAAAACACTATTGCCCAATATAATTTCTGAAGAACAGATAGGTTTTGTAGCAAATAGAACGATCCTGGATGGAATAATTATAGCACAAGAATTAGTCCATGCTGCTCAAATGACAAAGGTACCAAGTATGTTTATGAAAATAGACATTCAAAAAGCATATGACAAAGTAGAATGGAGATTCCTTTGCAAATGCATGGAAGCCTTCGGTTTCTCTAAGCAATGGGTCAATCTTATTTTTAATTGTATTTCAACCCCTAAGATATCAGTTCTAATTAATGGCACTTCAGAAGGCTTCTTTACTATCTCAAGAGGCATTAGGCAAGGGGACCCAATGTCCCCCTTTCTATATGTAATCATGGCAGAAGCTTTGGGAAGATCTATAACAAAGAGACATTTGGAAGGAAAGATCTTAGGTCTATAGGTCGCTAAAAACATTCCAAATATCACACACCAATAGTTTGCAGATGATACGATTCTACCTAGTCAAGCCAACTGTCAAGAAGCTAAAGCATTTAAAGATATCCTAACTATTTACATGAAAGCCTCAGGGTAGTGGGTTAACCCCACTAAATCAAAAATTTTCTTCATTAATACCTCACCGAGAGTAGAAAGAGAGATTTGTAAGTTGATGGGTTATAAAATTGGCAAGTTTCCATGTAAGTATTTGGGCATTGACCTGGATAAAGGTCTCCTATTTTCCAAACTCTAGCAACAAGTGATTACCAAAGTCCAAAATAAGAAGAGCTCATGGAAAGGAAGATGGCTAACAAAGGCAGGTAGGACAACTATGATCAAGTCGGTCCTTTCAACCATACCCACGTACCAGATGTCAATTCTCCCTTTACCAATAAATATTAAAAAGAACCTAGATAAAATGTTTAGAGAATTTTATTGGCAAGGCCCATCAGAAGACAAAAAACTTGCCCTAATAAAATGGGATACCTTATGTAAACCTATTTCTAAGGGAGGCCTCGGCATTAAAAACCTTCTATGGCAAAACCAAGCCCTGGGAGCTAAACTTATATGGAGAATGTATAAGGAACCTAGATGTAAATGGGTGTCGATATTATTACAGAAATACATTATCGATGTGGATCCCATCAACATCTTCAGGTCCTCCACACATGTCAAAGGATCTAGGATATGGAATTTCATCAAAGAATGCAGAGGAATTATTAATAACTATTTATCGTGGGATGTAGGTGTAGGGGATCAAGTTCTTTTTTGGGAGGATTCATGGGCAGGTCTCACTCCCCTTAGCAATTTGGGTTTTTCCATGGAGTTTATGGAAGAATGTAAAAGATTCAAAGGCATATTTCTCAAGGATTATATATGTAAGAAAGAGAGCAATAAATGGAGCAATTTAGAAGAAATTGACTCTGTATGGTAGGAGAAGCAAAAATTTACGTCAATAATGGAAAAGAGAGAAGTTGTACTTAAAAATAGATTAGACGGACTGATTCAGGCAGGATCAAAGAATGGTAATTATTTTGTAAAGGAGGGCTACAATACCATTATCTGAGAACAGAAGATGGACGATCTAGATATCCCTCTGAACCTTTGCTGGAATAAATCTGGCCTCCCAAAAGCAGGTATGTTTCTATGGGCTGCCTTGCAAAATAAAATTCTGACAGCAGACAGATTTAAGAAATTGGGTTTTGAAGGGCCGTCTAGATGCCCCATGTGTGAGAGTCAATCCGAGGATGTTAATCACATCCTCCTCAACTACCCATATGCCCAAAACTGCTGGAATTGGCTTCATCAATGTTTAGGCTGGAAGTCTGCTCTCCACGTTGATCTATTAAGTAACCTTAAAGCATGGCCATCACTTTATAAAGATAATCTATATAAGTATATATGGACCATCTCCCAGGCAATAGTTGCCTAGGAATTATGGAAAGAAAGAAATAGGAGGATTTTCACAGGTCAAAAATTACCATGGAGTTCAATCACAAATAAAATAGAAGCATCAATAGTAGAAAATATCAATAGTAATCTCAGAAACAAGCTAAGCTATGAAGAGGCATTCAAGAATTGGGATAACAAAATCAGAACAAAATGGCCAAAATTAGATATTCCTCCCCTATATGGCAAAGGGGGACCCAAAGTGAAGGATGACCGAGTTTCTTGCAAATGGATCCCTCTGAGAGAGGGATGGTATAAACTTAACTTTGATGGAGCTTCTAGAGGTAACCTCGGGGTAGCAGGTATTGGGGGGATTATTCACAATTGGAAGTCAGAATCCATCGCTAAGTTCTCCAGTCCCATAAATCCTTCCATGAATAACATGGCGGAATGCGTAGCGGCCTTAGAAGGTTTAAAATTGTGTAGGAGGATCAACTTATCCAAAGTAGTTATCGAAGGAGATTCGCAAATTATCATCAATGCCATTCGAAACAAGAAAACTCCCAATTGGTCCCTTAACTCGAAAATAGAAGAGATTAACCAAGTTATCGAGGGGATCCTAAAGTATGAAATAAGACACACATGTAGAGAGGGTAATACAGAGGCAGATAAGCTAGCCAATCTAGGAGCCAACAGAGTTACAATTATGGATCGGTATATCTAATAATCTACATAGGCTTATATTCTAACAAACTTTTTTGGTTTTAACACAGATGTAGTAACATTCCAATTAATATGAATTTCTACTAAAAAATAGGTTTGTAGTAGTTATAGGGGGATTAGTACAAATTATAGGAGGTCATTTAGCCCAAAGACATTAAATTTGGCTATAGGTAGATACTAGTATTAGCGGCCTTGCTTGAAGAGCCCCAAGCAACTAAAAATTATTACTTGTAAAACTCAGCCAAGAAAGGAGGATAGGGATGGGCCGGGGTATTAGAGTAAGGGATGTAGGTACCTACAAACTTGGTTTATATTCTGTACATAGTACATCTTTTTATTCAGAGGTGTGCATCAAGTATTGAGTGTTTGCAGAACCTTTTTTACAGGTAGCATAATAAATAGCAGAGCACTTGCAAATATAATCATAATTAAATGCACTCAGTTTTCCTGTTCCATGGTGAAAAACTACCAGCAAGGCATAAATTTGGATCATCATCTCTTATACTCATGAGCTCATCATGAACCGGCAGGGAATCAGAAATTAATCCTTTTTCTCCTTGTTATCATTTCAACTAGTGATTACTTATTGAATAATAGCTGAAGCTAGAAGCTTAGTGCATTACTTGTATGTTTGCTTGGGGAAGTTATCATTATCATCATTAGCGGGATTCTACCAATGATAATAATGATAGATAAGCATGTATGTCTGTAAGCATAATATCAAAGTTTGAGACTCTCCATGTAGGAGATGTTTTATGTTTCAGTGTGATATAAGAAGATATATCTTCATGTTGTATAGCAGATGCTCCTATACCTTTGTACGGTCATTGATTAGAGATCATTTCATTAAGACTCACTAATAGGCAATTTCCAACCGGATAAATAGTGTCTAGGCAAGAAGATATTGTTTCAAGAGTAAGTTTTAGATTCATAAATACTGATGACAGTTCACGGGTGTGAACGCCATCAAGTTATTCAGGGAATGTGAAATGTTAGCTTGTAGCCTCTAGGCTCTAGGTAACAAAGGAAAAGGGTATTATGCAAAGAGAAATACCACCCCACTTATTTGAGTGAAGTCCAGAAGGATCTCGAACAAGGGAAGGAGTCTTCTGGAAAAGTCTAGAATAACCGAACAACAGTTGTTTATAAAAAATTTTATTGTTTATAGTTTCATAGAGGAAACTTGGACACTAGACTTAGCACCTACTACATTAAGAGTGACCAAGCAATGGCTTTCAGAGGTTGCATTTATCCAGAAAGGTGGAATCAAATGCTAAATCCTATGCATTTACCTCAGTCCAAATGGATACATCACCGTCCACAGACCCACCGCCAGAGTCATAGTCCCTACTGACCGCTAGAGGCTTGTCACATGGTCGCATGCGATCATGCGACAAGCATGAAACCGCACCACTGAAACCATTGTGAACTACCTTAACTGTGACCGCTGATAATTTGTCGCATGGTCGCATGGGCTCGAAAGAGCCCATGCAATCATGCGACCAACCGTAAGATGTTAACCACTGACCGCTGGCGACTTGTTGTTTGCTTGACTGCTGACTGGCCCCGTGGTGATGTTAGAAACTGGGACCCACCTGATCGCAATAGCACGCTTAGGAAATATGCCACCTCACTCAAAAAATGTGGACCCACTGAGATTCTAATTTGACTGTTGTCGCATGATCTCATGGGCTTGAAAGATTCCATGAGATTATGTGATAGCCATCGGATCTCCACTGCACTTGCACGGCTATGAGGAACTGGGACCCGCCTGGTCAGAGTTGTTGACTTGAAGGTTGAAAATACAGAGGGTTTTCAAACTGGAGGTCGAAAACACAAAGAATTTTTGGACCGAAAGTCAAAAACATCCTGAGCCTTCAGAGAGAAGGTCAAAAAAACACTGGGTTTTCAGGCCAAAAGGCAGAAAACACAGAGGGTTTTGACACTTGAGCATTTCTTGGAACAAACAGGATGCATCCAAAAAGGGAATGATAGGGAAATTTTGGGCAACAGTACTTTCACAACAGTAGATTAAAGGGCGTCTCCATAATACATGGTTGACATTATTATACACTCTTAGAGAAAATACTTGGAAATGATAATCATGATCGGATTCCCTTTGACATGAAGGTATTCATAGCTAATTTGTTATCATTATATGGACTAAGTCATGTTAATTATGTTACTGTAAGGAGTTAATAAAATCCCTGAGGTGATGCCCCTGGGAAGGGGGTCAATGGATACTTTTACTGTTTTGCTACACAGCTAGACATGGGTAAGAGTATATGAATATATATATAGGTATATATATATATTCATATTCTTCTTAACAAACCTTGCTAAGTGCTATATTAATGATGTCCTCAGACAGGATAATGGTATGTACATACACTTATATATATGTATATATAAACGTATGTATATACCATCTTATCTTACTTTAAGCTAGCAAGGTCTTCTAAGCATTATTTTTACTCAAGGAAGCATTTCGTGTTGCAGAAGATGAGGCACAATTAGTAAAATTGCATGCATTTAAGAATACAGTATGGAACCTAGTCACAATTGGTATTCCTATATTAAGTTAAAGGATCCTAAAGTCAGAGTATATATTAGGTATATAGATATATATATACTAGTAATAGTATATATAGATATATATACTGATGCCTAAAGCTAAGATATAACGATTTGCAAGATCAGAATCAGGAAGTCTTCAATCCTATTACCTTTTATAGTTTAATATATATAAATATAGATATGTTGATAATAATATATCTATATTTATATACATTTGATCACCTCCAGAAAACAATCTAAAAGAGGAAATAATTCAGCTAGGAAATTTAAAATTAAGTTGGAACATTCAGCACAGGATACATGTATGATAAGAACTGGGGATGTATTGAGCAACAAATAAAGTTATTACTTGCTTTAATGGGCAACTTGCAATTGAATCATTTCCTTAATTGAGAATGTAGTATTAAGAGACAGGGACATATGTTTTTATGGTATATATAAATATATATATACGAGTGTTTGTATATATATATATTTATATATAAATTCTAGCTTCCTCCTATGAGTATTTCAAAATGGCTTATATATAATAACTAACAGGGCTTCAGAATATGTTTGGCTTAAGGTACTGGATGTTCTTCTCTTTCCTGTTACTTTTATATATAAGAGTCATAAATATAGGTATACTGATGACAGTATACATATATTAATATATAGAGCTTTGCAAATATATTTATATATTGGATAAGCCTCGGAAGATCTCACAGATCTGGTAAGGGTATGAACACATGGTTATATATATATAATCTACATATATATATAACCATATGTTCAAACTAATTATTTTTTGCCTTGCAATTTGAGGAGATTGGAAATCATTGCAGCTTTTTCTGAATGATGTAAATATTAGAGGCCCATAATGAACTATGCTATTATCTTCTTTCTGATAGTTAGCCAGGTATGACTTGAAATTAGTCAGAGCACTAGTATAGTAGTGAGGAGTATATTTTGTTCTACTGTAAATATGCCTAAAATGTTAAGACTCTTGTGGCAGGAATTGTTAATCTTTAGCGGTAAGGATTTTTAATCACAAGAGTATTTGTTTCTAGTATTATATTGTCAATAATAAAAGTGTTTAACTACAGGCTTCATAGTCAATATCAAATATTCTTAGATAGGTTATGTAGCCGAGATGTAGAATTTTTATCTTGATGCAGGTTAACCTTGGTCTCGGAGGAATTTTGTCTTGTTTTTTTCAGGAAGGACTATCATTCGAATGTTCAACACATATACTTGACATAGTAGGAGGATCAGAAACTCTGCTTCAATTGTACAAATGATGTAATCCTTGTCTAATCACCATTCTATGTATAATTCATGATTTTAAAAAAAGCAATCTAGATTTTTTTCGGGACGTGGGTATGCCTACGTAAAATATGTACAAATCTCGATAGGTATCGAGCCGTGGGTATGCCTACGGAAAATATGTATTTTAACAAATCTTTACAATTGTCGAGTCGTGGGTATGCCCATGTAAATTTTTGTATAAGGTCAGGACCTATGGTCCCGGGCAAGGCTGGAGGTTTTCTCAGCCCTGCTCTTTCCTACCAGCGCCTGCAGTGAGCGGGGTCACATTGTAATATAACTATTTATATTAATAAAAAATGTCTAGGGCTTCGGCCTTTTACCGATAAAAAAAAAAAAAAAAAAACTTAACTGATTTTAAATAAAACAATTGATTTATGGGTTAATCAATTATTAAATCAAACTTTTATTCAAAAACTATATTATTAAAAATTGACAACTGACATTAATTAATTAAATAAGAATTTAATCAATTAGTCATAAGATTTTAGATTTATTGTCAAAATTAAATAATATAATTTAGGAATAAATGCAATTAAATTTAATTAAACAATTAAGTGGTAGTATTAAATCTGTTTAATTAAATATTCAGAATATTCAATTAATCAAACTTTAGGATAAATAGGATTTATCACCAAATAATTATTAAATCAAAGATAATTAGGATAAAAGGAATATTCAAAGAATATTCTCTGATGCAGAATTAGGATAAAATTAATTTTTGATAAAATGATGTGCAGATGTGCCTTAGGTTAGGACTTTGATGTCGATTTCATTCGAATTGAAGATTTAGGAGGTTAATGAACCTATAGCCCATTTTTGGGGTATTACAGATGTAGCCAAGATAACATGAGATTCAATCAAAATGAGGAAAAAATATATTTTATAGAATCTTCGTGAAAATCAACATTTGAGATTAAGAGGTGCTAGGAGACTAAATAGGATGCAAGGTTAGGTAGGGTTTTGAAAGGAGTGGATAGGATTAAGAGGCATTAGAAAATGAGTGGTTGAGATTAAAGGTTAGGTAGAGGAGTGTTTAAAATTCCAAGGTTCTTTGAACCTAGACATAGGAAAGGTAAGAAAGGTCAAATGAAGAGACAAGCGACAAGTGGTGCAAGGATAAAATTGAGAAGTTGATCCTTGTGATTAAAGATGATAGCTAATATGAAAAGAAAAGGATTAATGAATTTATAAAATAAACAAAGGTGTTTATTTCATAAATAGAAGAAATAGGCTATGGTAATAGGATTAATTAAATAAATAGGAATTTATTTAATTTTTAGATAGAAAAAGCTAATGAAATATTTAAATAAATAATAAATATTTATTTAAATACTAGTAGAAGAGGCTAATGAATTAATTAAATAAACATAAGTGCCTATTTAATTAATAGTCAAATTTTGTTGATTTCATGAGGATAATTTTAGGTATCTACATTTTGCCCCTCTTTGAGATAATGCAACCTATCACATTGTTTTAAAAAAAATTGTGCTTGTTGATACTTGTCCCAGTTTGATTGGGTAATGATTGATAGGATACACCCCCATTGAGAGATTGTGTGAGATATCCAAAGGACAATCTCTCGATAGATTGCAGGGAAGATTTTGCATGATTGATTAAGTTGTATAAAAATGATAGGATATAACATCGAATAAATGATAAAAGGTTGCAAATCTAGTAAGAGTAATCAACCAATTGATAGAAATGATTGGGATAACTAGATGGAATGAGCTGATTGGAATAGTTAATAGTCAATTGAGCTGATAAGGCTAGTTGATAGTTGATAAGGTTGATTGAGCTAGTTGATAGTTTATTGTGTAGATTAGGATAGATTCCAACAATTGATTGATTATAGGTAGATAAGTTGAGATTGATGTTGATTGAAGGGTGATGCCCTGGTATTGATGTTGATTAATAAGTTGAGTGACCTGATATTGATAGGATTGGCATGTATTAGTTTGGTGATTATGATCATAAGAGAGAAAGTGGTGGTGGAAGGATGATAAAAAGGGATATGGGAAATGATGAGAGATAGATGAAAAAGGTGATGGGAGATTCTTGTGCTTTTTTAGGTGCTATATCATAATTGAGCTTATTATGGCTATTGGGTGAACTCGTCTAGATATGGAATAGATTGAAATGAATTAACATACCAATTTTGTGGAGGAAGACACATCAAACACTAAAGGAATGCTCAGTTTACATGCAATCCATACATCCTCAATGACTCTTAGATGGTCATGTCTTAAGACAAATCAACATGTTACTAAGAAACAATCCAAAAGAAGCAAACAAGTGAACATGCCCCATCATTGTCTGTCTTGTCAAAGGCATCCTAGAGAGACTAAAAGACATGTCACCAAAGATAAAATAAAAAATTAATCAAAGATATCAAACAAACAACCATCATGCTTTTATGTAGAAATGATTCTTGTCATGGTTGATGTGATTGATTGGATAGGTTGATCAATATGTCTGGTTTCAGGAATGATTCATCATGTATAAGACAAGTGATTAATCATGATAGTGTCTCATGAAGACACAAGTTATTTTGATAAAACTAATGATCACATGACAACAAGGTAGTTGGGTAAATTATTGATTGATCCCTATTTTTGTTTAAGCACAATGCTGCATTTGGTTTTTCTCAAAATGTTTATTATATATTTTTTAGATTTTTTGAGATTTTAAATTTTTTTGGACTGTTAGAGATTTTATGATTTTTTGGATTTTTTAGAAATTTTATGACTTTTTGGAATTTTTAGAATGTTAATGATTTTTTGGATTTCTTTTTATAATGTTTGATTTTTTTTTGGATTTTTTTATAAAATTTTTATTAAATCATTGATTTATTCCCAAACATGAGGTATTTATTTGCCCCTAATGTCTAGCACAACATAAGGGATTATGAGAGGATGAATAAAATGATGGGCTAGAAATGGATAATTGAAGGATGGAGGAAGCTTATAATATTTTCAAGGACTATCTCATGATAACATATTTTCCAAGCTAAGGGATTGAAAAGTAAGGTAATAACATGGCACATTTGAATATCATGTAGGGTAATGACATTATGCATTTAAAGGCATACGGTTCAAAGGAATGGACATGCCAAGAGGATTTTGAAAACATGTTTTTCAATTTACATGTCCTTATTTTTTATCAAGATCAAGGGATCACTTTGGATAAGATGAAGCTAGAGTATGGGTAGGATAAGCAAGATCCTGGGTAATAAAGGATTATGGAAACAATGAATAGACATGATATATCATTGAAGGGCGTGGATAAAGTGAAATAGATAAGATATGTGATACTTGTGGAGATCCCCAACCTTGTCAAGACCAAAGTTAGGAAAGGAAATATGGATGCAGATAGGGTAAATGAGGGATAATGAAGGAAGTAGTGGATAGGAAATGATATGGAGGATAAGATAGAATGGATGAAACTTACCCCGAAGTGTATGGTGAAAGAAGATGGTGAATTATGAAATGATATGGAGGATAAGATAGAATGGATGAAACTTACCCCCAAGTGTATAGTGAAAGAAGATGGTGAATTATGCATGGTGCATGTTTATCAGGTTTTCATCATGGTACTTTCTCAAGGTACTATAAGAACTGGTTTTCATCATAGGGTGAATGATTTCTCTTTACTTTTCATTTTTTCTCTTTTTTTTTACTCTTTCTTTTTTATTTTCACCTTTTGAAGATAGTGAATGCATGGTAGAAGATGGAGGAAAGAATTGAGCATCTTTCTCTTTAGATAGTACCGCTTGAAATATGTGTTACCATAGACCATGGGCATATAATGTATGCTCAAGATGTTGGTAGGATGATGATAAAAGAGGGCGATAAGAATGATAGGATTTAGGTGAAAGATTGGACAAGGGAGATCGAAGGATAGAAACTAGGTATTGGATAATGGATGGGATGTTGGAGGACTTGTGTAGGGTTAGATAAAAAATTTAGCAAGATCAACATCGATGCACACCTTGAATAATAGTGAAATGATGGAGGAAAAGCGGATTTTGGAGTTTGATATTTTGATGGAATGAAGGATGTGGATTTTGGGACATAAGGACCCACAATATATTTGGAAGGGTATGATGGAAGATGTTTGGATGTAAGATTAGAGGAAGCCTTTTGAACTTTGAATGCCAAATTTAACTTTTCTTTAGCATGCAATTCTTGTACAAGTGACTCAGGAATCCACATAGCTTTTGATGTTTATTTTCCTTGTATTTCTTTAGAACATATTGATTTAATGAGAGAATTAGGAATCCACGTATCTTTTGATTTTTCTTCTTCCTTGATGGGCCTTTGTGGCCTTTTTTATATTTATTTATTGTCTATATTAGCATGTTAATTAAATTGCATGTGTTGATCCTTGAATGCATGTGGATTTTTGAACTTGTAGATTTTATGCTTGACATCCAAATTACTTCCAAGGGAATTGGGAATCATGGATAGATAGGAATGATATGGATTTATTTTGGAGGAATTCATATGGATAGGTAATTGGGAGAATTTCAAGTATGTGTTTCTTTGTTGATCTTGATTAATGATAGGGTAAGTGGATGGAGGAACACAAGGACCCAAGATGGATGGAAGGGATGATGTACAACTTGTAGAAGATAAGGTCATATTGAAACAAATTGTAGAAGATTGCACATGGGAGGAAATACGAGACTATAGGTAAAGAAAATATGCACCCAATGATTAAGACTCTAAAGGAAAAGGTGCAGTAAATGTTGATGAAATTCACAACTAGATGAACATAATATAGAAAAGAAAGACTGAAGATAGTGGAACATTGGTTGGATCAGTCGGTGACACCTCATCCTCTAGATCTGGTAACTCCACAACTGTAAAATAAACCATATAGGTAGGTATGGAACTGTATTTGAATTATTTTATCATACATCAGTTCCTCACAATCATGAATTAATATCCAAATCAAGATATGGAAAGATGCAGTAGGATAACTCTTATAATTGTAAAATTTAGTATGGTCGGTAAGCAAACCAAGTAAGTTGGATAGTTGGTAAACAAGTATTGAGTAACTAAGTGAAGATTGGTAGTCGGTTGTAATGCCCCAAAAATGGGCTATAGGTTCATTAACCTCCTACATCTTCAATTCAAATGAAATCGACATCAAAGTCCTAACCTAAGGCACATCTGCACATTATCAAATCCTAATTGATTTTATCCTAAATTCTGCATTGGAGAATATTCCTTGAATATTCCTAATTTATCCTAATTATTCTGAATTTAATAATTATTTGGTGATAAATCTCATTTATCCTAAATTTGATTGATTAAATATGATGAATATTTAATTAATTAGATTAATACTGCCACTTAATTATTTAATTAGATTTAATTCTATTTATTCCTAATTAATATTATTTTATTTGACAATAAATCAAATTTGCTAAATATAATTAGTTGAATTCTTATTTAATTGATTAAATTAAATTGTCAAATTTAATAATATAGTTTTGGAATAAAATTTGATTAAAATAATTGATTAACCCATAAATCAGTTATTTTAAATATTATTTGGCAATAAATCATATTTATCCTAAAGTTGATTAATTGAATATGATGAATATTTAATTAATTAATTTAATTCTGCCACTTAATTATTTAATTAGATTTAATTCTATTTATTCCTAATTATATTATTTAATTTTGACAATAAATCAAATCTCTATGAATAATTGATTAAATATTTATTTAATTGATTAAATCCAAGTTGTCAATATTTAATAATATAGTTTTGAATAAAAGTTTGATTAAAATAATTGATTAACCCACAAATCAGTTATTTTTAAATTTAAAATTAGTTAAGTTGAAGATAAATCACTTTATTTATTTAATTAATTCATGATTATTTGTGCACATTCAAAGAGCAGTTAAACTTTAAATCAAAAAATCAATTCAAGTTGTTATCTTTTCAAAACTCAACATCTATTTTTAGTTCAAAGTTGATCTAAACTTCTGATTTGAGTTAAAAAGTTGTTCTTGCATGATTTTATGAGTTATCTATTTCTAATTTCTTGTTAACTCAAAAATCAACCTGAGTTCATCAAGAGTGATTTATGACTTTTTCCATGCACCCTTAAGCCCTAGATTTCTATAAAATCAACGCTCAAATCTTTACAAATCATCCACAGAATTTGCATACTTACTCTGGTGAATTGACATCAGAGGAATCATCAAGCTTCTTGTGAATTAGCGTTTTGTGAGATCAATCTTGTTTTCAATTCATTCTAGTTTTATATTTCATATCATTGTTAGCTTAATTTGCATATCATTTCAATCCATTTAGATTAATTTATTATCAGTTTTTCTCATCTTATTGCATCAAAAATTTAAAAAAATAGATTAATTTGCATTCATATTTTATTGCTTTCATCATTTAAATCCTTCATTTAGGTGTTGCATTGTCACTGATCTCGATCTAATCTAAGAATACCGTACTCACACCTACTAGAAGGCAGTAAATCGTCTGGTTAGCTATATTGTTCTTATTTGTATATTTTGATTTTTGGTAACCTCTAATATTTTACTGAAGTGTTGTGTCTACAACTAGGTACAAAATTCACACACACATTTCTAGTGCCCACTGTGGGGCAACCCACCTTTACATGCTGGTTTTGATTTTTTTTT
Organism: Chamaecyparis obtusa; assembly: GCA_027943335.1. Taxonomy (NCBI): domain Eukaryota; kingdom Viridiplantae; phylum Streptophyta; class Pinopsida; order Cupressales; family Cupressaceae; genus Chamaecyparis; species Chamaecyparis obtusa. The sequence continues at coordinate 881,429 of BSBK01001036.1, forward strand.
TTCAGCTAAAACCCTAAAGTTTCAAAGATTTAATTTTATCTCCCAAACAGCTTGGAGTTTTGGTCTAAAATTTTTTTTGCAAGTTGGAGACATATCAAGGAAGCTTCAATAAAAAAATTTAGAATTTCTGAGATGTTTTCAATTTTTAATAATTTGTTTTTGATTTTCTAAAAAAAATTAATTTCTGATGCAAATCAACATATTTTTTAGAATTTTTTACATTTTCAGAAAGCTCTTTAAATTCTATAAGGGGTACATTCTTTGTGTTTTAAATTTGGATGTAATATAATAGCTCAAATAGTCAATTTACAAAAACTATTTTGTTTTGGTAAAATGGGTCTCTAGGGCACAAATGAAGAGATTTTTCTAAAAATTTTACATTTTTGGAAAGCTCTCTATTTTTTAGTAGGGGTCTCTATTTTTCATTTCTATTTTTGTGGCCCGAATCATATCAAAAAAATCAGATCTTGTTGACTAGGTCAAATGCAACAAAAAAAATAAAATTTTGTGATGGGTATGCACTTATTTTTCACATGGTTCAATGAATGATATGAGTTGTCATTTGGATTAGTTTCTGGTTATTATTACTCCTAATAATTTATTTTCAGACCTAACCCTATGGTTTTCATAAGTTGAATATACGTTGCATATCTTGTTTGCTTATTTTCTTGTCAGAGAGTTTGTGGCTTGCTTGCGCGGGATTGCTTAACAAAGCTAAAAATCAGGTAAAATCTACTAAGCACATTGCGAGGGAATTCAGGTATTCTACTACATCTAAAAACATTTCAATTTGGACATAAAACTAATATCTCACGTGTCTAGCTTGAGTGCCTTTCCTGCTTTCATAAATCAGACTTCAATTTTTGGGCTATAAAACGAACATAGATTTGCTTTTTGCATATCTGTTACACATAGTAAATAGGCCCTATGAACACTATTTGTGGATGATCTTGAGAGATTGAGCTTCTTTTTCTTGTTTATTCATGCGAAGCTCCTCTTGACAAAGGATCCCCTTGTAGGTAGGGAAGGTACTGAGAAAGTCTCACGTTCTACTAGATTCATGTGTCTTCAACTTTTGATTGATACATTCTCTCTTCAGAGAGGTTGATAGATCATAAGCGATTGACATCATAGATCTTTGTGAGATAATCTTGGTCTTAGCATGTTAGATTAATCTATCTACTTTGTCTTGGTGAAGTGAAGAGGTTAGGGGATTATGCTCTACTTCCTTTTTGGATAGTACCAAAAACCTAGATCCTTGAATCTGATCTAGTCCCCCTCTGGTATCTTTTGTGAGTCACCTTTAGAGAGGGTTAATCATAGTGGACATTTTGTTAATTGGGTCAACCACATGGACAGAACCTCAAGTGGTAATAGCCATTTTCATTGTGGTAGTAGCAGCCACTATATAAATGTCCTTGTGGAGGAAATCTTCACAGGTGTGGTCTCTTGTTGGGCTGTCAAATCTCCCTAGCAGCTCCTAATTGATTAATTTCTTGGACTGTGTCAAAACCCCAGTGCACCTAGATTAGAGTTCACCCTCTTGAGATCACAAAATTTGCAGAGTCAAACCATTACTACAAACCCTAGGGAGGCCAATTTTTTTAAATTTTTCTAGGAATATGTGCGTTATTGAAAAACTTTTTGGAACATACACAATTAGCACTTCTAGAGATTAGCACAATAAGTCACTATTTCTTGTTCATGCACAATGTTGTTTTTGCCCTTGTTCATTATTTTTAGATGATTTCTTGCTTCCCTTGCTTGCTTCTCTTGCGTGCTTGATATTTTCTTGGTTACTTGAGACAAACTTTTACATAGGTCTTCAAAAACTGGACAGAAAAATTTGCAAACAAACTAGTACTGAAAACTAAAAAATTGCAAATCTGAAGCAAAAATCCTTTCTGGTGTCAAAATTCATCCTAAAATTTCAAAACTCGTATCAAAGCCAAAGTCAAAGTTGTCAGAGATTGGTCAAATTTGTCATAAATCCAATTTTACAACCTATTTCCAGAATCTATCAAACAAATCATTGTGTCAAGAACAAAGCAAAACCTATAATGAATACATTCATTTTCCTAAAGTGGTCACTTGAGCCTTTTGATTTATTGATTTGAGTCTTTTTCATCTTGTGTCAAAACCTTGTCAAAATTATCTTCAAAATTCAATCTTTTTACTAAACGGCTAAGTGTTGTGAGCTTGTGCCTTCCATCTGTTGGGCATCTACCCACACTACTATGTCACAATATCCTTCATTTACATCCAATCTATTCTTTAATCACTTCAATCTTGACAAGGCTACGTCATTTGATCTTCTAGAATCAATTCATTCTTCAGTTGTCTTCATCTTATTCTTTGGCTTCACCCAAGGTTAATGGTGGAAACCAGAGCTTCGTCACACAAGAAATCTGGAGAGGTATCCCATACAATACCTCTGAATACTCTCCAGGCCCCAACTCTTGAACAACTCTACAATTCTGGTCTTTATGAAGATGATAGTCTTAGCAATTTTCAATTGAAAACTAGTTACGCACCCCCTCCATCAACTCATGGAGGTAATCAACAAACCCCACCTCAATCTAATCCAGGGAGCCCTAAAACTCCTAACATGTTTCATGGAGGGATACATCATAGGTCTAAAGGACACCAATCTCAACACTGTATGGATCGAGAACCTACACCTTCTGAAATTGTTCGATATCAAAATGATGATGACTTCAAAAGAATGATGAAACATTTCTTGAAGGAAGATAGAGAAGCATACTTTCTAGAGTTAGCTCATCAAGGAGCTAAACTTTCTCCAAACGTTAATGTGGAAGATATCATTACACATGAGGAAGAAACTCCTATCACAGCTATGATAAAACAAATGCATGCCATGCAAATCAAACTTAACAAACTTGAGAAAGAAAAGGAACCTAAAGAGTTCTCCATGGAGGCTCTATGTCCTTTTCCATTTGATAAAGACTTGTACATGCCGCCATTCCCTACAAGAGTGGAGATACCTAAATATGATAAGTATGATGGAAACTCTGACCCTCAAAATCATGTCAAAGAATTTTGTACTCAATCTATGGAGTTTATGCATGAATCAACCTACTTAATGTGTCTTTTCCCTCGATCTCTGGGAGGAGCAACCATTCATTGGTTCTCTAGAATTCCCCCTACTATCAAAACTTTTGAGGAGTTAATCAAACTGTTCTATCAACAATACTCCTACAATATTCAACATCTGATCACCATGATTAACATCTGCAATCTGAAACAATATCCAGGAGAACCATTCCTGACATTTCTCAAGACGTGGAGGAAGAAATTTTCTCTATATGCTAGACCTATTCCAAAAACTGAGAAGCTGGAAATCTTCATCAACAATCTTGTTCCAAAAATCAACTACCCTTTACAAATGCAAAATCATACATCTTTTGACAAGATGGTAGATAATGTGATCAAAATTGAGAAAGTACTTGTGCAAAAAGGAGACATATCACTTCAAAAAGACAAGTATGAATCTGGATCTAGTTCTAAGGACAAGAACAAAAATTGGAACAAGAATAAAGGCATTGTCACAGATGGCGTTGTTGATAATATCTGTGCCCCATCTAAGGCACCTGCTTTCAACCTTACTGTTGGTACCCAAGCCATCAAAGCTTCTGAAGCAAAAGCCACAGAGTCCAACAAAAAGTCATATGATTACAAACCTTGGGCTACAAATCCTAATCACAAATTCACTCCTCTTAGAGAATCCTTGGAATCTTCCATGAAAACTCTATTGGCAAACAAAATCATCTACTTGCCTGAGAAGAAAGTCTTTGATCTTGAATCTAAACTGAAATGGTGAAGAGAGAACGATTTCTGTGAATTCCATCACAATAAAGGTCATAAGACTAATAACTGTATTCACTTGAAGCACATTATACAAGACAAAATTGATAATGATGACATCATGATTAACAATCATAAAAGAAATAACGATCATACAACATTCACAGAACCATTTCCTAAACATGGTAAAGAAGATTCTTCTTCTCAACCTAATATGGGTGCTAAAGTCAATTATGCCTTCTCAGGAAACAATGCTGTTATCAATATGGTTGAACCGTGCCTATCTGAGCATTGCAATGTCATCACAATTGTAAGAAGAGATAGAGATAATCAATCAGCTAATGCAGTTACTTGATCACAAGCTCAGGCACACCTACAAGGACAAATACCAAATTCATCAAATGTCCCTAAGGTTCCTTTCAATCTTTCATCTGCTTCTAAACAGAAGGCTACATCTAAATCTTCAAATCCTAAAGACACGAGGCCTACTTCATACAGTATTGTCCAACAACTCCAGCACACAAATGCTAAAATCTCCATGTTTGAGTTGCTTTAGATATCTCCAGCTCATAGAGCCATTCTAGACAAAGCTCTGCTCGGATCCAATGTTCCTAACGACCTTGATTTAGATAGATTCTAGACTATGGTTGGTCATCTTACATCTCCACAGTACATTTCCTTTTCAGAGGAAGATGATAACTCCTTGAGTCATTTGCATAACCAACCTTTGCATATTGAAGTCTTGATCCAAAACCATCGTGTCAAACGTGTGTTGATAGATGGAGGCGCTGGCCTAAACATTTGTTCTTTAAACTTGATTACACAATTGGGATTTTTAGAAATGGCCATTGATCCTAGGAAGAAGATAACTATGAAAGCATATGATGAGCAAGAAAGATCTTCTAAGGGAACTATTGTCCTACCTATCAGAGTAGGTCATGTCATTAGAGATACTATATGTCAAGTTCTTGATCTACCTTTGGCTTACAATATCCTCCTAGGAAGACCCTAGATACATGACACAAAATCCATTCCCTCTACATTCCATCAGTGTTTGAAATTTCCTTATGAAGGAGTTGAGGTGACGATTTTAGTTGATCTGTATACAACTTGCAATACCTTGAAAGAGAGTGCAGATAAACTTGTTCCCAATAATAGAGAATCCTCCACTAAGCAGCTAGATGTTGCTTCAACCTCCAAGATGGAAGATATTGCTAAAGAGGTTAAAATCAAAGAAAATGGTATGGGAGAATATACTATAGAGCCAGTCTTATCTTTGACATCTCTCCCTATCTCTCCTAAGTCTTATGGACAAACTCTAAAACAGTCCAAGCTCGAATTTAAAGAACTTCTTGAAGCATATAAAGGAAATTTTATTGCAAAACAAGTATCTAAATAGGAGTTTGAAGAGGATGAAGTTGTGCTTGCATGGCTATACAAAGATGAACCTAAATATCAAGTTGTCCAAAAATGTGATGCTAAAATACCAAATATCCCGTCTAAGTCATATGGCCTAGGGGATAAATTGATTACAAAGATGGGATATAAAGGAAAAGGACTTCTAGGACTATAGGGTAAAGGCCTTCTGTCACCTCTTGATCATCATGGCCAAGAAAACAAGAATACAATAGGTCTAGGATACACGAAGAAGCCTTTCTATCTTAGCAAGAACTCCCCACATGTTCTAGAACAAATTGAGCCTTTTGTAACAAATCAACTAAAGGGGGAAATAACTGAACAATCTGATAGTGATGATTCAAACACCACTGATGATCTCATTCCTTATGAGTGTTTGCCTAAAGAAATAAAAGACCTCCTTGAAGCTGAAGATGATCCAATAAAAAGAATTAATGTAGTAGAAACACAAGAACCTACTATAGAGCAAGAGATAGTTGCAACACAAGAACTAGATAATCTCGAAGGAAATCAAAAAGAGGAAGGTGGTAGTTATTCTGAGATAGATTCCTACGAGTATGAATTCAAATTAGAATCTGAGGGTAACCCTTTTAGGGGTATTCATCCTGACTTTACTCATGTTCTTAGATTTCCTAGAGGTCTAGATGAAGAAACAAAAGATGAATCAAATGACTATGAATGGGGAGTCATTCCAGAACCAGATGAACTTGTTATAGAAAAGCATGTTGATGTTATTCACCAATATGCACCTCAACCTAATGTAAGTCTAGAGTGAAATGATGAACTTATCGAGTCTGATCCACTGATGGCTGAAGTAGATTTCCACAATTTCATTGAGCCTATTCACGAATTGAATGTCTTATGTTGTAATATCACCTTTGAGCTCGAGCGTCGGGTTAGTACCAATGATGACAGATCCATATCCTTAAACCTCTTTCACAATCTTTCACTATTTTGACTATCCAACACCCTGACCTTCTTGACATAACATCCACCAACTTGAACCAAGGTATTTATACCTTTCCCAATGACTATGCCCTTTCTTGCTACCTAAATGTAGTTGAGCCTATGAGGACTTCCATTAGTGAACTGAGTGTTAGCATGACAGAGTCGGACATCAAGTATCTTAGTCAAAAAAATAAGAATAAGAATAAAAAGAAAAGGAGTTCTGAGTGTGAAAACCACTTTGTGGTAGTCTCAGAACCTACAAAAGTAAAAATATACTATGTATCCAAAGATGAAAACCTCTATGAGGTGCCTAAGGATGAGATATTTTATGTTGTTAAGGTTTTAGGATCATTGCAAATGTAATAGCACTATCTCATGTTATGTGTTTTCCAAATGCAACAATCTCTTGCATTTATATTGAGAATGAGCCAAGAAGAGACATGTCCTTTCATGAGACATGTCTATTCATTAATATGTAATTAATATATAATGATAATTATTATTATTATATATATAGTACATATACATATATACATACATACATATATATAATATCTCTTGAGTATTATATTAATTTCTCTAATATTTACATAATAATAATAATATATATCTATATATATATGTATATATATATGTATATATATATGTATACACACACACACACACACACATATATATATATATATACATATATATATATATATATATACATATATATATATATATATACATATATATATATATATATATACATATATATATATACACATATATATATATACATATATATATATATACATATATATATATATATATACATATATATATATATACATCTCATATATACTAAATATATATATATATATATATATATACACATCTCATATATACTAAATATATATATACATATCTTCACTAGTATTGACTCATGGTGTTTATTCGACTGAAGCTACAAAACATCAACACTCCCTCTTAGCTAGGGAGGATAAATCAATCCAATGTCAACACTTAAGACACTTGACAACACCAATCATATGATGTAAGAAATAAAGGCATCATCCTCAAGATGTAATCAATAGAAACATAGTCTCAATATGTAGATTGCCTCCATCGGCGATTCTATCCACATGTTCTCAGGTGGATTTCCTCTATCGATGATTCTATCCATAATTTCTCAGGTGGATTGCCTCCATCGGCAATTCTATCCATTTTATATCATGAGTATTGGCTTATCAGAATGTCAACACATGACATTCACCAAATACTCTAAGTATTGGCCTATCAGAACATCAACATATGATATTCACCAAGTACTCAATAAGATACTGGCCTGTAGAATATCAACACGTGATATTCACCAAATACCTATCATATATCTATACAAACAACTCATAGACCGTCAATGACATCTAACACTTAGTTGTTGATTTACAAGATATATCTATGCAAATAACTTATAGACCGTCAATTTAATGACATCTAACACTTAGTTGTTGCTTTACAAGATGTATTTATACAAGCAACTTATAGACCGTCAATTTAATGACATCTAACACTTAGTTGTTGATTTACAAGATATATTTATGCAAACAACTCATAGACGGTCAACTTAATGACATCTAACACTTAGTTGTTGCATTAATTCATCATGATCTGTTTGAACATTATAAATAATGTATATCATGATTTGAGTTATTGTAAGATCGTCACCTTCCAATAACTTCTACAAATACAAGTGATAATTATTTGGAAGTCGTCACTTCCTCATGATTTACACAAGGGGGCAGGCCTATTAAAAATATTCATGATTCATTAGTATAATAATCAATTTTATCAAGTTTACCTCAAAATTGTTTCACCTTCAATAGTGAACTCCCTCTCAATCAATATGATCAAGATTGTCACAACTTTACTGAACCATCTACTCCCTCTGAAGCTCAAGTTTATCAACTTCTTGACCTCTTTTGAAATTCTAGACTCCCTTTAGTCTCAATCATCAATTCTTTTGGAAGCATCAAGTTCTTTCTCCCTTGAATGCAATTTTCTTGTGCTTTTGTCTTGAAGGTATGTCAGAGAGAGATTACAAATAGCTCACTAAACTATCTCGACCGAAAATACCAATGATAGAAGCATACAAGATTTTAATAACCAATAGTATAGCATGAATTAAAAAAATAAAAAATTATGTGCATTAATAAAACATGAAATAATTATCTTTTATAAATTTCAAGTATTTCATTTTGTAAGGTGAGCCCATATAGAAAATATCATGCAAATTCATAGAATGATATCATCATTCTCAAACATTACTATAAATCTTAACATGAACTATATCTAAAATCCAAAGGTTCTATACACTATCACAACCGTCAATCTTATTAGATCTCCCTTCAAGTGGTTAGGCTTTAAAGAAGGAACCTCACTCTTTTTCAGATTTTTTTTTTTAAATTATGGACCTGTACAAAGTCAGTCATAACTTTTGAACCTGGAATTATCTCTTCAATCGCTCTAGTGAGATTCTTTTAAATTGATTTATCGCAAACATATCCAAAATTTAGAAAAATCCAACGGTGCATTTGGGAGATAAGGTCTTCGTACCGAGACTGTATTTTCTAAGACAGTCATACATTCACCATCAAAAAACTACTCTCTTACATTTGCAACTTGGCTCTGACACCATGTTAATGTTTTAGGATCATTGCAAATGTAATAGCACTATCTCATGTTATGTGTTTTCCAAATGCAACAATCTCTTGCATTTATATTGAGAATGAGCCAAGAAGAGACATGTCCTTTCATGAGACATGTCTATTCATTAATATGTAATTAATATATAATGATAATTATTATTATATATATATAGTACATATACATACATACATACATACATATATATATATATATATATATATATATATATATATATATATATATATATATATATATATATATAATATCTCTTGAGTATTATATTAATTTCTCTAATATTTACATAATAATAATATTTATATATCTATTTAAGTATATATATACATCTCATATATACTAAATATATATATACATATCTTCACTAGTATTGACTCATGGTGTTTATTTGACTAAAGCTACAAAACATCAACATATGTCCTTCCAAGTCATTTACAGGACAAATCTCCAGTTCTAATTGAGCCCACTCAATCTATCAATTTGGGAACAACAGAAGAACCACAGTTGATCCATGTAGCACAATCTTTATCAGAGGAAGAAAAGTAAAAATTTACAACATTCCTAACAAAGAAGAAGATCAACTTTGCATGGAAATATTCAGATATGCCAGGGTTGGATCCTGATCTTATAATGCACCATTTATCTATAGCTCCAAATGTTAAACCTGTTAAGCAAAAATTGAGAAAGATGCATCCACATGTCGCACTCTTGGTAAAAGTTGAATTAGAGAAGCTCCTAAAAACTGAATTTATCTGAGTTATTGATTATGCGGAATGGATCTCTAATATTGTACCTATTTCTAAACTAGACAAATCAATAAGAGTGTGCACCAATTTCAGAGATGTAAACAAAGCATGCCCTAAGGATGATTTTCCATTACCTAACATTGATATGATAGTAGACATGACTGTGGGCTTTGAGATGTATTCTTTAATGGATGGTTTTTCTGGATATAATCAAATAAAAATTGCTCCAGAGGATCAAGAGAAAATTGCTTTTACATGTGCATGGGGTACCTTATGCTGGAATGTCATGCCATTTGGGCTTAAGAATGTCGGTGCTACATATCAGAGAGCTATGACTTCTATTTTTCATGACATGATGCATATGACTATGGAGGATTATGTTGATGATACTTTAGCAAAATCTATGATTAGAGCTGAACATCTAAATGACTTGAGCAAGATACTAGACAAAATGGAAAAATTTAGTCTCAGACTAAATCCTAAGAAGTGTACTTTTGGTGTCACTTCTGGAAAGCTCTTAGGATACATAGTTTCAAAGAAGGGCATTGAAGTTGATCCAGCTAATTTAAAGGCTATAATGGAGATGCTCCCAAGAACATCAGTCAAATGAGGACATTGCAAGGTAGAGTTCAATCTATCAGATGCTTCATATCTCAGCTAGCAGACATATCACAACCTTTTACAAAGACATTACATAAAGGTATGACCTTTGCATGGAGCGAGAAATGTGAAAAGAACTTTAATCATATCAAGAAATATCTATCAAATCCTGCTATCTTGATGCCTCCCATTCAAGGGAAGCCTTTGATCTTATATGTCTCTGCTACAGATACATCACTGGGGGCATTTCTTGCACAACATGATGAGAACAAGAAGGAAAGAGCTATATACTATATTAGTAGAACATTGATGGCATACGAAAAGAACTATTCAATGATTGAGAAAGCTTGTCTAGCTATGGTATTTGCATCATAGAAACTAAGACATTATATGTTGGCTCATACTACACATTTAGTATCTAAGATTGATCCATTAAAGTACCTACTAAGCAAAGCTACCCTCACGAGTAGATTAGCCAAATGGGTCATGCTCTTAAGTGAATTTGACATTGAATATGTTGAAAGAAAAGCTATTAAAGGCTAAGTTATTACTGATCAATTAGTAGATGCACCTTTATTTGATGATACACCAATGTAAATGGAATTCCCAGATTCCTCTATCATGAATCTTTCTTCTAGAGAATGGCAGTTATTCTTTGATGGCTCCTATACATAGAATGGACCTGGAGCAGGCATATTGTTCATAACTCCTCAAGGATACTCAATCCCAAAAGCATTTAGAATCAAGTTTCCTTGCACAAACAATATTGCTGAATATGAAGCCCTTCTTAATGGCATGAAAATGGCAATTGAGTGGAGAGTAATAGAATTACACATTCATGGAGACTCACAACTTGTAATCCATCAAGTCAATGGTGTGTACCAAACTAAGGATGAAAAGCTCATTCCATACAAGAGAATGGTAGATGATCTAAAGAATTATTTCATATCTATCACATTTGAGCAAATACCTAGAACAGAGAATAAGGCTATCGATGCAATGGCAACATTATCTACTTTATTACAGCAGCTTGAACATGAGCTACGCTATGAGTTCCTGGTGGAAGCACTATCTTATCCTGCATATGACTCCCCTAAAACGTACATGATTTTCACTATTGTAGGTCATGATTCATCCAGATATAAAAACCTATTCTCCTATCTCAAAGACCAAATCATCCCCGATACCTTTAACCATCATGAAAAGAGATACCTTATCTGCCATGCCTCCCGGTATGTCATCATTGGTCATGATCTTTACAAATGAGGTCTAGATGGTACACTCCTTAGATGTTTAGAATGGGAAGAGTCTCAACGTGCGTTAGAGGAAGTCCATGAGGGTATATGTGGGTCACACTCGAATGGTTTAACACTAGCTCATACTTATTAGGGCTGGGTACTATTGGCCAGCAATGGAGAAAGAGTCTATCAAATTTGCTAAGATCTGTCAAAAATGCCAAGTACATGACAACTTAATTCATGCTCCAAGGAGAGATCTAATTCCCTTCACTACACAATGGCCTTTTCATCAATGGGCCTTTGATCTTATAGGAGCTATACATCCTCATTCTTCTAATGGACATACCCATATAATCACAACTACAAATTATTTTATAAAATGGGTAGAAGTAGTCCCTTTAACACAAGCAACTAGAAAACAAATATCTATGTTCATCTTGAGCTACATCATATGTCGGTATGGTATTCCACATTCCATAGTCACAGATAATGGTGGACAATTTAAGAACAAAGACTTGGATGATTTATGTGCCAAATTTAAGATTACACAACCTTAGTCATCTATCTACCATCCTCAAGGGAATGGACAAGTAGAGGCTTCTAACAAGAATCTATTGAAAATCTTACACCATACAGTTAATAAAATAGGAAGAGACTGGCATCTCATGATCAATCCATCTCTCTGGATCTACAAAACAAGTATTAGAATGCCCACTGGGGCTACACCTTTCGCTTTAGTTTATGGTTCTGAAGCAGTACTGCCTATTGAGGTTGAAATCTCATCGCTAAGAATCAAAATGCATGGTCTAGTAACTGATGATGACTACAGAGTGTCTAGGTTGCAAGAACTTGAACTACTAGATGAGCGCAGACAAGCAGCGTATGATCATCTCAGAGTATATCAAAAGAGAGTGTCTAGAGTTTACAACAAGAAAGTCAAACATAGAGAATTTTAGGTTGGCGATCTAGTCTTGAGAGAGAATCCTAAAAATCAATCACATAGAGAGCACAAGGGGAAGTTTGAACCCAACTTGCTAGGTCCCTTTGTTATCACTACTACTTTTGGCTCTGGTGCCTATCAACTCTCAATGACTGAAGGAGAATAGCTCCAAGAACCAATCAACGTTCTCCATCTGAAGAAATTATATGCCTAAGGCATTCAGTCTATGGTAAAATGTCCTAAAAAAATCTTTAAAAATGGAAAAAGTCCTGAAAAAATGAACATCTTGGTGAAAACCTAGCAATCAGTGCCTTGATGATTCACAAAAAAAGTAAAAAATATCAAAAGTAAAAAAAAAAATGGGAAAAAAAAAAATACAAAAAAATGAGAAAAAGAAAAAGTGCCTTGGTGAAAACCTGGAAACAGGCGCCTTGGTAGCAAAAATAGAATCTCTACCAAGATGGTGAAAACTCAGCAAACGGGCACCACTTGTTCAAAAATGGTCCATCTATCAACACAATCTTGGTCTTTCCCAGCTTTTAGTCTTGCTTTAGTTTGTACATATCTCTTAGTTTGTTCCCGCATTCCTTGTTTCAATAAAGTCGGTCTGTACACCAATCAGCTCAAGTGTCTATATCCTATCAATGCTTAACACTTGGGGGCAATCAATGTCATATCCTATGGTCTCCAGTACATCTTAGACTAGTCATATCTAGTTAGAATCCTTTGAAGCTTCATCTGAGTTAGTCAGTCCGTCTCCTCTCCAGAAAGGATTTTGCATCTACAACAACGTAATCAAACATCAAACTGAAAACAATCTATGCTTTTTACATGCTTTTATCTCCTTGTATGCTTGCTGATTCACATTGAGATTTTTGCATATTTTGTTCCCACGAGCTCTTCAATGATGTCCTTTACAGGATTTAGAGAGTGATGACTAGGGGCATAATCTTTTCTTTGTTTTCTTCTTGTATGTGAAAGTCTAAAAACTTTGGAAATTCTGGATTGAAATGGTGTCTGACTGTAAGAGCCTCTATCTCAAATTGGATGGCCATGCGTACCTCAACCATTGATACCCAAAAAATTCAAGGAAGTTTGATCTAACTATTGTCTTTTTTGAGTGAGTTCTTTCTCCTATTGTGAAATGTGATCTTACCTAAGGATGTGAACTATAAAGGGTCACTATGGGTAATTCACATTGGATTTAGAATGATCTCTTGACTATTTGATGTGTTTATACGCAAGGCGTATTCTGGTCATCACAACATCTATGTTTTGATGCTTATAAAAATTGCTATATCAAAATGGACATGATATTCAAGTCATCCTAGCCTTTGTGCCTTGGTTCTTATATCTAATCTGACATTCTGAAAATAAAATCAATATTTATATGTCCATGGTTGCCTAACTAGTGGGTGTTGTATTGATTCTTGTGCATACAAATTGATATTCATATGTCTATGGTTTCATAACTAGTGGGCATTGTATTGATTTATCCAGTTACCTAAAAAGTTCAACGATGATAACAAATCGACACATGATCAGTGACTAGGTCCTAGGTCCTAGGTTTGCATTTCATTTTGCACTTTGCATGATTGCATGATCTCACAAATTATTGAATTAAACTTAAATGCTTAAATGATTCTTCAAAAATGCTAAAAACATATCATAAGAGTTGAATCTCACATGAAGGTTCCTCCAACGAAACAAGTAGAATCCTTTTTCGGGATCAAAATCAAAATTTGAAATCATTTATATTATTCACTACTTGCATAATCAACCTTCAATCATCAAAGAAATCCAGAATTCAACTTAACTGATTATCGTACGTCAAACTATCAAAATTTCAACTTGGTCAGCTATGGTCAACTCATGGTTTAACATAGTCAAACTTGGTCTCCAGGACCTCCCAATGATGCAGAACACGTTCTTAGATGTGTATAACCACTTCTCAAATCAATTAACATGCTTCTAAACTACAATGCTGACTTTTCTTGTCAGATTTCAATTTTAGTCCCGAAGGGGGCATGGTATTGCACATCATTCAAGTCTGTAAATCTAAAATATAAATCTAATCTTTCCTCAGTAATCAAGACAACAACCATGTCTAGTTGCTGGTTCATCTAAAGTCCTCGTCGCTTGGGGCAAATCTATTGCAATTTGGTATCCTAAATCTATCTTGTAAACTGTATCAGCTTTCGTAACTATCGGTTCATTAGTGTTATTTCCTTGGTTCTTCGTAACTGATGGGTTCAAGATGTGATACCAATATGATTCATACAAGGACATTGAGGTCTGGAATCAGTCACTCACTTCTTCGCAATCATAAGGTTCAGAATTAGGTGTTTTGACACTTTTTTTCGTAATCACTGGTTCATTGTTGATATAGATAGCATCATCTCAATTCTTGGTCATTCTGGGCCTGGGTCAATATCTCTTTTTCAAATCTTTCAAATCAGTTTCATACGTACATCAAACACAAACTATTCTTTGAACCACTACAGTTTGCACAGTGATTCAAAGAAGGGCAAAATGTAATACCCCAAAAATGGGCTATAGGTTCATTAACCTCCTACATCTTCAATTTGAATGAAATCAACATCAAAGTCCTAACCTAAGGCACATCTGCACATTATCAAATCCTAATTGATTTTATCCTAAATTCTACATCAGGGAATATTCCTTGAATATTCAGTTGAATTCTTATTTAATTGATTAAATTAAATTGTCAAATTTAATAATATAGTTTTGGAATAAAATTTGATTAAAATAATTGATTAACCCATAAATCAGTTATTTTAAATATTATTTGGTGATAAATCATATTTATCCTAAAGTTGATTAATTGAATATGATGAATATTTAATTAATTAATTTAATTCTGCCACTTAATTATTTAATTAGATTTAATTCTATTTATTCCTAATTATATTATCTAATTTTGACAATAAATCAAATCTCCTACAAATAATTGATTAAATATTTATTTAATTGATTAAATCCAAGTTGTCAATATTTAATAATATAGTTTTGAATAAAAGTTTGATTAAAATAATTGATTAACCCACAAATCAGTTATTTTTAAATTTAAATTCAGTTAAGTTGAAGATAAATCACTTTATTTATTTAATTAATTCATGATTATTTGTGCACATTCAAAGAGCGGTTAAACTTTAAATTAGAAAATCAATTCAAGTTGTTATCTTTTCAAAACTCAACATCTATTTTTAGTTCAAAGTTGATCTAAACTTCTGATTTGAGTTAAAAAGTTGTTCTTGCATGATTTTGCATGATTTTATGAGTTATCTATTTCTAATTTCTTGTTAACTCAAAAATCAACCTGAGTTCATCAAGAGTGATTTATGGCTTTTTCCATGCACCCTCAAGCCCTTGATTTCTATAAAATCAAGGCTCAGCTCTTTACAAATCATCCATAGAATTTGCATACTTACTCTGACGAATTGACATCAAAGGAATCATCAAGCTTCTTGCGAATCAACGTTTTGTGAGATCAATATTTTTTTCAATTCATTCTATCTTCATATTTCATATCATTGTTAGCTTAATTTGCATATCATTTCAATCCATTTAGATTAATTTATTATCAATTTTTCTCATCTTATTGCATCAAAAATAAAAAATAAAAGATTAATTTGCATTCATATTTTATTGCTTTCATCATTTAAATCCTTCGTTTAGGTGTTGCATTGTCACTGATCTCGGTCTAATCTGAGAATGCCATACTCACACCTACTAGAAGGTAGTAAATCTCCTGGTTAGCTATATTGTTCTTATTTGTATATTTTGATTTTTGGTAACCTCTAATGTTTTACTAAAGTGTTGTGTCTACAGCTATGTACAAAATTCACACACACATTGGTATGATTGATGTAGGAGCATCTTGGGTACTTTAGCAACCTATATTTGTCAAATCGCTTGTTTATTTGCTTGTTTGTATGGTCGTTGATTTCTCCTTTGGGGCAGGATCTATTTCTTTGTAATAATTTGCCTGATAAGCCGACTTGTGGTCTTGTTGGCTATTTAATAAGAGGTTTAGGATTAGGAAAGGTAGAATGAAGTTAGATAGAAGGAAGAGATTAATATTTGGATCTGTAAGCTGAGCTCTAAGCTTGTTGTTTATTATCTGATAGTAAAATGGTTGCAACCAGGTAGGTCTTATGCCTGACATATTAAATGAAATCTGTCTCAATACATCTGCATTGAATTATCTATATTCTTGTGTCTCCTTTATTATTGACTTTTGTGTGTAACTCTAGCAAGGGTAGCTAGGTAGTGGACTTCACCTCTCCATCCCCACCTTGTGTCAGGTGGTATTAGAGCGAAGGTTTCTTCCTTTGGAAAAGTTTAGGGATCGTGGAGAACCCTAGTTGGATTGGTTCTAAGGTCACAGATCCAAAATATGACTTATAACTTGCAAAGGGTGATGATTCTTGCAAGAACTATTGTCAAAATGGTTCTAGGTAGAGGAAATGCAGACAATGTCATTATGGACATGTTGAGACAAATTGCAGCTAGACTTGAAGCTGTTGAAACGGCCCAGAGAAGAGGAGTGCATCTTGAAGATATTAATGATGAAGAAGAAGAAGAAACTTGTAATCTTGAACTCGAAGAAGAAGAACATGATTAGGAAAGAATCTTTAAGGCTTTGGCTAGAGCGAATTCAAGACCTACTTTTGAACTTTCTACTTACAATGGAAAACTTGACAATGATGCCTTGTTGGATTGGATCTCTGAGATTGAAAAGTACTTTGATTATGAAAGTATTCTTAAAAATAAGAAGGTGAAGATAATAGGTACAAAATTGAAAGGACATGCATCTCTTTGGTGGGAACACTTGCAAATTGATAAACAAAGAAGAGGAAAATAAAAGATCAAGACTCGGATGAAAATAGTTGGTAAGTTGAAAAAGAAATTCCTTCATGTTGATTATCAAGTTAATTTGTTGAGAAGAATATAGAATTTGAGACAAAAAGACATGACTTTGAAAGACTATACTGAGGGATTCTATAAGTAGGACATTATTGTTAATATGATTTAGAACAACAGAGAGGGGGGGTGAATCAGTTGTTCTCAGGTCCTGATGTATAAAATAACTTTTCTTTAAATTAGATCAAGCAACCAAAACAAACTTGGTCATCACTGATTCAATAATAGAAACATATAACTCAACATTCCACTACCCAGCTATATCTAACTTGTAAAACACAGAAACATTCAAACCCAAAACATTCACACAAGTATTGACATGAGGATTTATAGTGGAAACCCAATATGGGAAAAACCACTTTGTAACATGCTACTATTATTTTCACTCTTCTGAAGTGAGCTCAATTAAAAGCCAACCCTGTCAAAGGTTACAATACACACTGTCAAGTGTGACCCGGTTAAAGGATTGCAATCACCTTGTTAAAAGTGAGCCCGGTTAAAGGACTTACATACACTCCATTAGAATGCAACCTTGTTCAAAGGATTTAACATATGACTGTTAGGTCAACCTCTCTTAAAAGGATTTTGACTCTTACAATGGTTAGAAAGTAGCAGTAGTATTGATCTGAAAACATACAACTCACTTTGCAAATATTAGATCCAATTCCATACACAAATGTTGGTTTACTGACTTTGAAACTTTGCCATCTCTACTTCTAATTTGCTCAGAACTTTCCTTCAAGCAATCACCACACTTTTCCTTCAGCCTTTTCGCTTATACAGTCAATAAAACTTTACTGTTCTTTCAGCATCTACTTCACCCATTCATCCACATACCTAATGCTTCGGTTCCCTTAATACTTTCCTTTGTTAGGTTAACTTTTCTTTTGCCGCTTAAGCTCCTTCGTAGATCTTAGGGTTAGGTCAAATACATTGAATCTACCCGCTTCATGTTCTTCGTCTCCTCTTCTAGAATCATCTCAAATCTCATAAAGATTTACAATAAAACATTTTACAAAGCATTAAATGCTTCCATACAATCAATAAATAAAGTCAACACATTTTACATAATCCAAGAATTCAACAATGTCGGCTTCAAATCTGAATTCTCTTCAAATATAAAATTGTTGATGCTCGGTCAATACTGTGATCATCCACTCGGTCTCCATGTAAAATGCTCGGTCACTACTAAAACTGTTTCCTCGGCAAATACTGTCTTCCTCGACAATTTACTGATACTCAGTCGACACTAGATTTTTGCTCGACATCCACTAACTCGGTCGACTCTATCATAACTCAACTTAAACATGATTTCTTCATTTTTGTTGGGTCAAGCCTACCAGTTTAGTCTTCAATCTTACTAAGATAAACAATACATTGTCTCATCATTGTGCAACATAATCAAGTACACTTTGTAGTATCAAGATAACTCAACCTTTCATTAGGTACTATTGTTACCAACCTTTCTTTCCCTTCTCACCATAGATACAGTACTTTCCTAAGTAGCAATAGTCTTACCAGTTAAGGTTTGACATCAATGACAATACAAAAATTGTTTCAATTGCAGTTTCCAACAATTATATCTAGACATGTGGATGATTAGGTTGAGAAGATTGCTAGATACTTTAATGGCTTGAGGAATTCTATACAAGATGAAATTAGTTTTGTAAAAATGGAAAGCATTGAGGAAGCATATTTGTATGCCTTGAAATCTGAAGAAAAATTGGCGAAGAAGAAAGAGCATAGACATAGAAAAAGAGGTGGAAGATTTTAGAAAAGTAGAGGTAGATCCTATGGAAAAAGCAACAGATTTGATAGTGCACCTAATGATAAAGGAAAATATGAATGGAAAGAAGACAATGGAAGTAGAGGAAGAGGTAAACTACTCTAGAGGTAATTATTCTAGTTACTCTAGGAATAACAATATTGAAAGAGAGAAGATAGGTCTTGGTTTAAAGGTACTTGTTTTAAATGTGGTGAAGAAGGATATGGAGCCTTTGAATGTAACTTTTTTGGTAATAAGACAAGAAGTAGTATTAGAAATTATTTGATTCTGGAAGAGGCTATTGATGCACCTAATGAACCTGAGAAAGGTGAAAATCTAATGATGAGAAGAACCTTATAGAATGAGCAGTTGGATGAAGAACTTGTTTTGAGGAAAAATATTTTCAAGACCGGATGTAATATTGAAAGAAAGTGTTTCAAAGTAATTATTAATAGTGGCAATTAAGATAATTTAACATCTGAGGAATTGGTATCTAAATTAAAGTTGCAGAGATTGAGACATCCTAACCCTTATCTCATTTATTGGATCAAGGATGAACATAAATTACTGGTAAGTGAACAAATTTCTTGTGAAATTCAAGATTGGAAATTACTTTGATGAAGTCTTGTGTGATATCATGCCTATGTAATGTTGTCATATTCTTTTGGGAAGACCTTGGCAGTATGATAAACAAGCTTTACATGATCATAGATTAAATCTATATACTATTTAAGCTAATGTAAAGAGACAAGTATTGTTTCCTTTGGTAGAGAAACCTAAGGAAAATCATTGTAATATAGTTAGAGTTTTCTTGGTTGAAGGAAATCAGTTTGTGAAAGACATGAAGAAATAGAATGTTTTCTTTTCTTTGATCCCTAGAAAGGCTAAGAAACAAAATGAACTTGAGCATGCACCTAATTTTATATCTTTATTGACTGAATTCCAAAATATTATTTATAATAATGTACCTAATGGATTACATCTTGTGAGAAGTATAACTCACTTCATGGATTTGATACCTGGATCTAGTTTGCCTAATAAAGCACCACACATATTAACACATGTAGAGAAGAAGAATTAAATAGACAGGTGCAAGAATTGCTTGAGAAAGGTTTGATAAGAGAAAGTTTGAGTCCTTGCACAATAACTATTGTATTAGCAACTAAGAAGAATGGAGACTGGATAATGTGCACCGATTCTAGAGCTATTAAGAGAATAACAATGAAGTATAGATTTCTTTTCCTAGGATGGATGACATTATGGATAGTTTGAGTAGAGCGAAGTATTTTACAAAGATTGATTTGAAAAGTGGCTATCGCCAAATTAGGATCAAAGAAGGGGATGAATGGAAAACTACATTTAAGACTAATGAAGGTTTGTATTAGTAGTTGGTTATGCCTTTTGGTTTAACTAATGCACCTAGTACTTTTATGAGGTTGATGAATGAGGTTTTGAAGAAATTCTTGGTTAAGTTTGTGATTGTATACCTTGATGACTACTGATTTTTAGTAAGACTAAAGAAGAACACTTAAGGCACATCAAATAAGTGTTGTAGAAGTTAAAAGAAGAAAAGTTGTTGATAAATTTGAAGAAATATTATTTTATGAAGAAGGAACTTGTATATTTGGGATTTGTGATTTTTGCTAATGGATTAAAGATGGACCCTGAGAAGGTAAAAGCTTTTCTTGATTGGCCTACACTTGAAAGTGTTGGGGAAGCTAGATCATTTCATGGATTGGCAAGTTTCTATAGGAAGTTTATCATAAATTTTAGTTCAGTATGTAATGTGATGACAAAGACCATGAGAAGTGACAAAAAGGAATTTAGAGGGACACATGGAGAAAATAAAAGCTTTGAATCGTTGAAGGAAAAGGTTGTTGAATTGCCTACGCTTGCTTTACCTAATTTTAATAAAGTTTTTCAAGTTGACTGTGATGCTAGTGGAAATGCCATTAGAGATTTTTTTAGTCAAGAAGGTAAGCCTATAGCTTTCTACAATGATAAATGAATGATGCTAAGAGGAAATATTCAGTCTATGATCAAGAATTTTATGAAATAATTCAAGCTTTGAAGAAATGGAGACATTACTTGATGCCTAGACAAATTGTATTATACATTGATCATAAAGCCTTACAATATTTGGGAAGTTAGAATAAGTTGAATCAAAGACATATGAAGTGGGTTGAATATATGTAGAACTTTTATTTTGTGTTGAAACACAAGAGTGGACTTTCAAATAAGGTGGAAGATGCATTGGGCAGAAGAAGAAGTTTATTGACAAAGATGAGAGTTGAAGTGCTTGGGTTTGAAGATTTGAAGAACTTGTATGAAAATGACCTCGACTTTGTAAAACCCTAGAAATTTTGTAAGAATCACATACCAAATAAGCAAGAAAAGTGGATTGATTATTTCATTCAAGAAGACATGTTGTTTAAAGGAATTCAGTTGTGTATACCTAGAGGATCTATGCGAGATAATATCATTAAAGAGAAACATAGTGGTGGACTTGCAAGACATTTTGAGATTGATAAAATAGTAAAGTTGGTTTCAGAGAAGTACTTTTGGCCACAAATGTATAAGGATGTTCAGAAAATGGTGAAGGGTTGCATAATTTGCCAAGTAGCTAAAGGCAGTAGTTAGAATGTTGGATTGTATACACCTTTACCCATTCCTTGTAAACCTTGGAAAGATATCAGTATGGATTTTGTTCTTGGTTTTCCTACAACTCAGAGAGGTAATGATTATATCTTTGTAGTGGTTAACAAATTTTCTAAAATAGCACATTTCATACCTTGTAAGAAGACATTAGATGCAGTACACATAGCAGATCTATTTTTTAGAGAGATTGTGAGACTACATGGTGTACACTAGGGAAAGTTCCTTCATAGAATTAAGGTTAGTCAATAAATGAGAATAGTAACTAAATACAACCACAAAGTAATAGAGCAACTATTTAGCAAAATAATGACTAATTGAGCATCCTATGGCTCTCTAACTAAGATTGTTAATGAATAGCTCTGAGCAAGCTTCCATTAATGGCAGTCCTAGAATGAGAATGATAAAGATAACAATGCCATTGCTAACAATTAGATCAAAGTAAATGCTAAAATGCTTCTCAAATGCCTTTCTAAGCTCAAATTGCAAGAGGTTCAATGCAATTGTCAGATGTGTGGATGATCCTTATGAAGGAATTAGGCCTTCCTTTTATAGATTTTCCAATGGTCGGGGGTGTAGTTATATTTGATCATGGTTAAACCTTGGTTGAGTCCTTGGTTCCACCCTTTGAAGACAAAGAAAATTTTGTGTCCTCAAAGCTTGGGACAAGTAGACAAGATCAATGGTCAAGATTCCTTTTCACTTTGAGTGAGTGAGATTGAATTTGGTTTGATCCATGTGAATGCCTTTCCTCAAATCTCATTGGTTGTCCAGATTTCCTCTCCTTTTGGGTTGTTGAGAGTAATTGAGATTTATTAATTATTTTAATTGATTTATTTTAGCCATGTACCCCTTGAATGGGTTGAATTTGATTTAATCCAAGACTATACAATTAATTGAATTAATTGTATTTTGATTTGATTTCACTTGATTAAAGTGCTCTCAATTTTGATTTTGATTGAATTAAGACTTGATTTTAATTTTGATTGGCTAATTATGCATTGTGATTCAATTGATTCAATTATTTCCTTGATTTTATTTGATTTAGTCTTTGTCCATTTTCAGGTGATTACAAATGCCCCTCTTTGAGTTGACGTGCGAAGCATGTCAATTCAAAGAATATTCTGATTTTGCTTGATAATCGGTCCTGATTCGTTGATGGTGGATCTCTGATGTGGTTTGGTGTCTTTCAATGGTTGATCCTTGATTCTTGATATGAGATTGATGTAGATATGATCGATATGAAACTCTCTTGATATGGTTCTCTGATGATCATTCTGATATGATGTTTGTTCTGATGATGAATCTCAATGATTCTGATATAATACCTGCTGTGATGATTGATTTTGATGCGATGCCCCATTCGTTTGATTACGAAAAAATTTCTGATAAAAGCTTTCGCTTTGATTTGATGATCATTCTCTTGATTTTCGATGATGTTACTATTGATGTAGATCTAATTATCCGATGGTATGCCCCCTTGGAAATGAAATAAAATTCATACTTGATTTGACCATTGATTGATTCAGGATTAATGTTGTTCATTTGATTTTGATAAAGTTCAAGTTTTTGATGAATTTTATTTGTATTTCCGATATCGATGTTGAATTTGCTTAATTTTAAATGCCCCGGTGTCAATTATTATGATGATCCCATCATTTTATTAGGTCAAATGGGGTAACAATGTACTTGCATAGGTCAAATTTACCTCCTTTTAGGTCAAAAACCTATATAAAGGGGTCAAAATCCCTTTTTACTATTCATTTACCATTGATTTTTGACTTTGACCACCTTTTGCCTTTTCCACTTTTCATGATGTCTATCCCTATCCATGAGCATTAGTTCAAGAAATGTTGATGATGTCATTGACTACTTGGCTCAGGACCTCCGATGAGTACTTGTACCTTTCCATTTTTTCATTTTCAACATTTATTCCAAATTTTTCCAATTTTTCCTGATTAAGAACCCTTTTTTTTCACTTTTTTTTGCTAAATGGGTGCTTTTGCCATTTTGAAGGGTGCTTTTGCCTCTAAATGTGCACTTCCACACTTTTCCATTGTGCTTCCGTGAATCACATTGGCACCTTCGCTCGTCAAATTTATGCCCTTCCATGCTTTTACAATTTCTTTGCGCACTTTTGCCTAGGTTTAGTGCTTTTGCAACTTTAACCTATGCTTTTACTTTATTTTTGCGCTTTTACATCTTTTAAGAGCGCTTTTGATGTGCATTTGGGTGCTTTTGAATTTTTCACTACTTTTGCAATATAGTTGTGGACTTTTACTCCTTTAGGCAATGCTTTCAATGTTTGCCGCTTTTGCTTAATAAATTAGCACTTTTGCTCTACAAAATTTTAGATTTATTGATTTTTGACCAAGTTGCAATTTTGTCGACATCGTTAATTGATTTTCAGGTTTATGTTCCAATTTTTGAGATTTTGTAACAAGTTGTAGGGTGTCAGTTAGGGTTCAGTTATAGTTAGGATATCTGTCATCCGTCCAGATTCAGATGATGGGTGAAGATAAAATTTATGTTCTATCTGTGTAGAAACATGAAATCTAATTGTGGTTTTGATAAGTGTTGATGAATTTTTGATCGACTTAGAATAATCCCAATAATGTCTGATTTCCTTTCTGATGTGTTTAAACTTTCTTTTTGTAGTTGGAGCTTGGTTCTTTACGTATTCACGGATCTTATCTGTTGTCCTGGGACATGATTCCTACTTTGAGTGCTGTGGATCATCGACACATTGCTTGGTGTGGTTTGTCGTTCCTTCTTATCTTCCTCGATTCCGTGTGAATCAGGGCCTTATTACTGCTATGGCTGAGCGTTGGCACTTAGACCATAACACATTCCATCTTCCTATGGGTGAGATGACCATCACCCCTGAGGATGTGTATCATCTTCTCCGGTTGCCTACCCGAGGAGAGCTTGTATACTATGATACTATGTATGATGGTTCAGCCTATCACCGAGTATTTGGTGATGCTTCCATTGGTGATTAGCATATTCAGTGGGCCTAGTTCATTTCATTCCCTATGTTACCTGTTGTTCTTGGTACTCTTATTAGTGGCTTCCTACTTCTGGATCGGCGTGGACATGGATTTGTTGTTGGTTGGGGTTTGATTTTAGAGGATTTGATGGCAGATCCTCATCGTTTTGATTGGGGTTCCTATTTATTAGCACAGTTATATCATGAGTTGCACACTGTCATGTATAGACATTCCACTACTTTGACTACTAGAGCCATTTTATTATAGTTGTGGACTTGGTAGCACCTCCCGGTGACATGACCTGTGACTGCTCGAGATCGTTCGGCTAGTTGGCCATTTGCATGGATGTATAGTGGTATTATTAAGCAAACCCATATGGGTAAGCTTGATTATTGGCGACGTCAAATAGATGACATGGATACTGTCATTTGGAGGCCCTATCTTGGATGTGAGACTTGGCTAGAGGATGATAGTGAGCTTTCATATATGTTTTTTCCTCATTGGATGATTGGTCAGTCCACTTTTGTGATCGAGAGATTCTACTTCCTCCATGTATTTCATCAATATGGGTGTATTTAGGATATGCCTCAAGGTGTAGTGATGTATGCTCATGTTCAGGTTGAGAGATCATTATGGGGCCCTTGTGTTGATTATGGCACAACTGTTCAAGAGATTCAGGATCTGGGGTATCATCCCTGGAACCCTAAGTCACATGTGATGGATGCTGGAATTACATATGAGTGTGGTGCATGGCTACATAGGTATCCTTTTCCTAGATTTACTAATCCTGCTAAGAGGATTCCTAGCATTAAGGAGTTATTTGATGGGGATGATGGAGCTGATGGGGATGGGGGTGATGATGATGATGATGGAGGTGGTGTTCATGGTAAGATCAGGGGTCGACGTGGACAATAGGGTCATCATGGAGCTAGAGAAGGTTGTATACAGATACCATTGTTAGCTACTACTCCTATTCCTCCTAGAGCTGGTGATCAGGGTGGAGGTGGACGGGTTGATAGACTTTTACATCAGGTGGCTAGAGTTTCTATATAGAGGCCTCATTTTAGATGATAGAGAGCTATTGATGTAGAGATTACACAGGTGTTGCTTGATCAGGCACAGGGTCCTCCTGCTCAGCAGGTCATTCCTCCTTTGGTTCCTCCTGTTATTCCTTATGTTGCTCCTACCGTTCAGGCACATGGTACTGCTTCGATGCCTTCATCTTCATCACATCCTTCTTCTTCTTAGTTTGTTCCCCTGTTGGGTGATCCATCTTCATCTGCTCCCTCTTCTTATACTCCACTTCCACAGTCTTCTACAACTCAGGGTTTTGCCCCCGCCTTAGCATCGAATGTTGCTTCCTTGTAGACTTAGATATCTTCTATTCAGCAACAGGTTTCACTGATGAGTTCTATGATGTAGTCATTTATGGCAGCTATGAGTCAGCATGGGTTACAGGCTAGTTTGAGCCATCCACCAGATAGTGCATCTGGGCCTAAGAATGCCGATGATGGTGGTGATTCTCCTGCTTGAGTGGTTTTATATATTCATGAGCTTTCCTTTCCTTGTTATTATTGAGACATTGGATTTATTTTGTATCATTTTTTATCGGTTGATGTTTATTTGTTTGTTGATACTTTGATATGTGATTGGACACTGATCTCTAGATATTTCTTTCTTGATGATCATGTTATAGACTTTGATTTCTTGCTCATTTATGATGATGGTACCATGGACTCTAATACTTTGATTGATTTGACTATATATGATGTCATCATGTGTTGGATTTCTTTCCAAATGTTTCATATGATATGAAGCTATATGATTCTATATGATTTTATTTTATTTTTGCAAAATGGAATTTTCTCATGTATGCATATGTTCCAATGATGGTGAAATGGTTGTCTTATATATGACATAGAATAGATAAATGTTATGTATATTGTTTATTTACTTTATGTTATTGATGGATAATGAATCTAATGCTTTTGATATGTACATGTGATGCAATGATGGTCTTTCAATGATATATTTATGAATGGTACTATTATGAATGTGATGTTTGCAATGAATGATTTTAATGAATGTAATGATTTTTCCTTAATGCAATGTTATGGATGCAGTTTGATGTTGTTAATGACCTTTCTCATGCGTGAACTTTAATGATAATGATGAACTTTAATAATATATGATCCTAATAATTCAAATGTTGGACACATCTAAATTAATGCCAGACTTAAATGATAATGATTTAATTAATGCAAGTAACCTAATGCAATGCACTTTGTTTTTTATTTCCAACACACTTGATCCTATATAATTGGTTTTTGATGATCTTTTGATTGTTTGATTTGCATACACCCCTTTTTTTATTTTATTTTCCCTCTTTCAAATTAAGCTAAGGAAAAAAAATATATACAATGCACTTAATCTAAAATGAATGCAGCTAACTATCATTATTCAAAATTTGGAGCTTATAATCATCATTGAGCGCTTTTGGGATCCCGTTTTAGTACAACCATCACTAGTTTAACTATGATGATATGAATAATTTTTACCTCTTTGTTTGCTTTCCCATTGGTTCTTTGGTATGACTATCACTGATTGAAGCCAATCATGAGAGTGTGAATACCGATTTTGTCAGATTCTATGTTGCAAGTGGATTTTGGTATTATGATATTGAAGATCAGAATAGCCAAGGTATCCATTTGCGTAAACAAGCAGAAATCTCAGTTTTATCATATATACAAGTCCTCGATGATTCTTTGATGATCACATCTTTAGACAAATAATACATGATTTGAAACTTTGATTTTAAGATAGTCATTCAGAAATCAAGAAAAAAAATATCATTCTTTCCTCATAGCTTGTCTAGTCTAAAACTTTCATCGACTTGCTAGAAAGACATGATTTCATCAATTGAGTCAACACTTTAGAAAATTTTGCCATGTTTTTCAAATCCATAGTTCAAGTGTAGTTCCATCAATTTCAAAATTTTAATCCTGATAAAGATAAGGTCATTTAAGTTCTTGGATCAATTTTTCATTTTAGGCTCAAGTTGGATTGAGATGTAGATTTGATTAAGTGTTCCTCTTTCGAGTGTGATGAATTGATTCTCTGATTTAATAAAGCTTGCTTTGATGAATCCTTTCTCCTTTGGAGTAGATTGCCCCTAGTTTGATATTGATTTTGTTTGTGGGACTTAGGACAATCTTTCAATTAGGTGACCAAAATCTTGAGGTATTTGAAAATGCAATTGTGGGGTTTTATTATGCAATATGTACACATGCTAGCGAATGCAATATTTACAAGGTGACCTTCTAGGTATGTGACTGACTTGTACTTTCAATGGTGCCTGTTTACCAAGTTTTTACTGATTGAATGGATCTAGCTCTACTTTCTATTTTTAAAGCTTTTCTCTTTTTTTTTGCTACCAAGGTGCCTATTTGCTAGGTTTTCACCAAGGCACTTTTCTTCTTTTTTATTTTTTTGTATTTTTCTCTTTTTCAATTTTTTTTCTTTTCTTTTTTCAGAATCATATATGAATGTTTTTGCTTTCTTCATGCTCAATTTTTCACTATTTTTGATCTTTTCTATTTTTCCCATGTTTTGGTCTTTTTCAGGATCTCTTTTTACTATGTACAATAAATATGATGCTACTCCATCAGATACTCTTTATCCTCTTTTGTCTTCCTTAGGTGTAGAACTTCTTGAGATGTATGCTATTGATTGGCTCTTGCAGTTCGTCACCATCACAGTCTTCTAGTTTGTATGTGTCGATCCCAAAATCTTCAACAATGAGAAATGGTCTTAACCAGTTTGCTTCCCATTTTCCTTTCTTTTCTTGCTCTACTTGGTTCTTAGGATTTTCTCTCAAAACTAAATCCCCTATTTGAAATGTCCTTGGCTTGATGTGTTTATTGTAAGATCTCGACATACTATTTTGGTAAACCTTCAAGTGATCAAATGCTTGCTTTTGTTTTTCATCTAAAAGTTCTAGTTCTTGTAGCCTTGCAACCCTATAGTCTTCTTCATTGATCAACCCATGCATAGATATTCTCAAAGATGGAAGTTCTACCTCTAAAGGCAATACTGATTATGTGCCAAAGACTAAGGAGAAAGGTGCAGCTCCTGTTGGCATTCTGATACTAGTTTTATAAGCCCACAAGGTTGGGTTTATCTTGATGTGCTAATCCCTTCCTAAATTATCCACTGTTCTCTTCAAAATTTTCAAGATATTTTTGTTTGTTTCTTTAGCTTGTCCATTACCTTGAGGGTAATAGATTGAAGAGGAATGATGAATCATGTGAAACTTAGTGCATAATTTTGTTAAGTCTTTGTTCTTGAAATGCCTTGCATTATCCGTTATGATGGCGTGAGGTATGCCATATCTACAAATTATGTGATTAAGGATAAATAAAGAAATTTGTTTGCCTGTTGCAGTTGATAGGGGTACAGCTTCCACCCACTTAGTAAAATATTCAGTTTCTATGATGATAAATTTATGACCATTCAAAGATGGTGGATAAATCATGCCTATTAGGTCTAAACCCCATTGGTAGAATGGCCAAGGCATTGTCATTAGATGAATCTCCTATGTGGGTGCATGTATCAAGTTCTTGTGGAATTGACATTTCTTACAAGTTTTTGCAAAGTCACATGAATCTTTTTCCATGGTAGGGCAAAAATATACTATCCTTAGAAGTTTCTTGGCTAGGGATAATCTATTTGAGTGTGATCCACAAATTCCTTCGTGGATTTCTCGTAAGGCTAAATTTGATTCTTTCTCTTCTAAAA
Source organism: Chamaecyparis obtusa (assembly GCA_027943335.1). Lineage (NCBI taxonomy): Eukaryota > Viridiplantae > Streptophyta > Pinopsida > Cupressales > Cupressaceae > Chamaecyparis > Chamaecyparis obtusa. The sequence continues at coordinate 911,002 of BSBK01001036.1, forward strand.
TCCTAAGGAGCATTCTGTCAAGACTTTTTCAATACAATGTTTTAGAAACTATAGTGTATTTGGTAGCTTGACGAATGAAGATTTTTTTTTGGTTTCTGGTTTGATTGATAGGAAGGGTTTGATCTTTTAAGTAGGCATAAATTGGTCCATACTAGGGTGATTAAGTTGTAGTAGTAGGAAAATGGTATAAGGGTGGTTTGGGTCAAATGCAGGTTGAATCACTTCTTCTACCAAGAACTCATATCTAGCACTCTGATCTGGCATCTACAAAAGTGAGGCCAAAGTTGCCATAGCATCTGCTACTTTGTTCTTTTCTCTCGGCACTTGTTCAAATGTGATGAGTATGAAATACTTCTTGAGATTGTGCACCATGCTTTTGTAGGGTATCAATTTGTCATCCTTCGTTTGATATTCTTCATTGACTTGATTTATGACCAATTGTGAATCTCCATAAACCTTTAATTCTGTCACTTTCCACCCTAATGCTAGCTTGATTCCAATAACCAATGCTTCATACTCTACTATATTTTTGGTGAATGGAAATAGAAATTTGTAGGATTTTGGGATTGTAGAGCCCTGAGGAATGATGAGAAGTATGCCTGCTCCTGATCCATGGTGGGTGTAAGAACCATCAAAATAAAGTTGCCATGTTTTTGCCTCAACATTCACAATCTATGAATCTGGGAATTCAATTTGTATAGGATGATCATCATGAAGTGGTGCTTCTACTAATTGGTTTGCAATGACTTGTCCTTTGATTGATTTTCTATCAACATATTCTATGTCGAATTCACTTAGTATCATCACCCACTTTGCTAGTCCTCCATTCAATGCTATTTTTCTTAGTAGATACTTCAAAGGGTCAATATTAGCAATGAGCCTTATCTTGTGGGCTAGCATATAATGGCGTAATTTTTGTGAAGAAAAAAATAAAGCCAAGCATGCCCTTTCCATAAATGTATAGTTTAGCTCATATTTGACTAAGGTTCTACTAATGTAGTAAATTGTCTTCTCTTTTCCTATTTCATCCTCTTGTGCTAAAAGTGCCCCCAATGAATTCTCCATTGCTAAAATGTATAAGATCAAGGGCTTGCCTCTGATAGGTGGCATCAAGATTGGTAGGTTCATAAGATATTTATTTAAGAGATTAAAGGATTCTTCACACTTGTCATCCCATTTGAATATTGTATCTTTGTGCAAGAGTTGATTGAAATTGTGGCATTTCTCATCTAATTGGGACATAAATCTCCGAACGGATTGGATCCTTCCTTGTAAAGATCACATCTGATTAATGTTCTTGGGTGCTTCCATTTCCATTATAACCTTTACTTTAGTGGGATCCACCTCTATCCCTTTTGCATATACAATATAGCCTAAGAGTTTGCTGGATTGAACTCTGAATGCACATTTCTTTGGGTTAAGTCTTACTTTGAATTCCTCTAGCCTTTCAAAAAAAATTGCTAAGATTGGCAGGTGTTCTTTCCTTGAATGTGATTTGGCTAGTATGTCATCCACATAATCCTCCATGAACTTATGTATCATATCATGAAATATTGTGGTCATTGCTCTTTGATAGGTCGCTCTTGCATTCTTTAACCCAAATGGCATAACATTCCAGCAAAATGTACCCCATGCACATGTAAAAGTGGTCTTATCTTGGTCTTATAGTGCTATCTTTATCTAATTATACCCACTAAATCCATCCATGAGTGAGAACATAGAGTGCCCCACCATGAAATCTACAATGGCATCAATACTTGGAAGTGAAAAATCATCCTTAGGACATGCCAAGTTTAAGTCTCTAAAGTCCGTGTAGATTCTGATGGATTTGTCTGCTTTTGATATTGGCACTATATTCGAGATCCATTGTGCATAATCAATGGCCCTTATAAATCCCACCTTCAATAGTTTTTCTAACTCCACTTTGACAAGTAGGGCTATATGAGGATGCATTTTCCTTAATTTTTGCTTAATGGGTTTTGCTCCTTCCTTGATATTGAGATGATGCATTATCAGATTTGGGTCTAAACCCAACATATCATCATAAGACCATGTGAAGTTAACTTGTTTTTCTTTAAATAACTTAATGAATTATGTCCTTTCTTTGCTAGATAAGGATGCTGCTAAGTGGATGAACTTCGGCTCTGTTTCTGATCCAATTTTTATCTTTTCTATTGGCTCAATTAAGATCAGAGATCTTTCTTCATAGTGTTCTAGTAGAACATCCAAACTCCCTTCCATAGGTGCCTCAGTTGGGTTTTAACCTTTGGAAACATCCTTTATTTCTTTGTTTTTTTCTTGATCTAATGTTGCCACAAAGTGGTTTTCAACACTTGATTCTTTTCCTTTTCTATTTTTTTTTATTTTTCTAATTTTTCTTGGATTAGAAGTTTGGATGCTCCCTTTGATCATTTCTTCCTGATATTATCTGATATAAGAAGGTTCAACCACGTTGAGGTATTGGGACACCATGTTGTCATTTAAGAAAGTTGGCAAGGTAGTTGGTTCAATGGCATTCCATTCAATTAGGACCAGATGAATGAGAGTTAATGGGTCAACACTTGGGTTTGTCTTGATTAGGTTTAAGGTGTAGCTCTCATTATTGGAGGGTTCGTACATTGTATCTTGAAAATATTGGACATGGGCTTCCTCTAAATGTTCTAAAGAAGAAGGATCAAATTCCCCCTCACTAGAGTCCTCTCGGGTTTCTGTGGGATAGAACTCATGTGGATTAAACCTAGCATTTGATTCTTCCATAGTAGGTCTCCATGAAGGAATGTATGGTTCACCTACCCATTGATTGATTTCTATCTCTATACTTGGTACATAATTTAGAATCACTTGGCTAGAACTAGATGCTTGATTTGAAGTCGATTCTGTCATGGGTCCTTTATTTTTGGTAGAAGCATAGGTATGAATAACATCAATACCCTTGTCTTGGCATGACTCATCTGATAGGGTCTCCCATTCCCATTCATTAGAATCCTCATCACTATGAGACTCTAATTGTAATATTTGGCTATAAAGTTGGGGATGATGTTTTTGAGTGTATCCTTAGAATCTCGCCATGTACTTTCTAAGGGTTCAATGATTCCTTCAATCTTTGTGCCTAAAGGTCCTTGACCTTTGTATCCCATCTTTTGCATGACTGCAAACCCTTTCCCATATTGATGTGTGGGAATGGTTATATTTTGGATATGTTTGACATGGGTACTTGATTCTTCATCCTTGTACAACTAGTTCAAAATTTCATTGTCTTCTTCATCCATGGTGGATGATGTACTTTCTCTCACAAAGTTATCAGTATATCTATGAGTTAGATTTGAGGGTTTCCCAAAGGACTTGGGTGATAAAGGTAAATCCATCATAGATGAGGAGTATTCACCTACTCCCTTTTGTTTAATCTTACATTGCTTATCAAAAAAATTCATCATTTGGTCCATCTTTTGATAATGGGCCTCTTTGGTGAATACTTGAGTAGCTTGTATATGATCTTCTTTTATTTCTTCAATAATATTATCCTCATTAACCTTCTCTTTTCCTTTAGTCAATGTAGCTAGGTTAATGAGTTTTAGTGTGTCTTTAACAACAACTTCTTCTTCCATCTTTTCTTTCCCTTTCAACAAGGGAATGTCCTTAGAAATTTGACCTTGCTCTACTTGCTTAGGTATGGACCCTTCAACATTGTGTGGAACCAATGAGTCATTGATAGGCTTGACATTATTACAATATTGGAATGGATTTAGATCTCCACTTACCATTATCTCTTGACCTAGATATGGGAATTTTAAGCATTGATGATAAGTTGAAGGAATAGCTTGCATTTCGTGGATCCATGGCCTTCCTAAAAAAATATTGTAAGTTAACTTTAAGTCTAACACTTGGCATATGGTCTCTTTTTTCATGGGACCAACTCTTATGGGTAAGACTATAACTCCTCTTGATGCTCTTTCTTCATCATCGTAGGCTTTTATGGTTATTTTCTTCTTTGGGTCAATAGCCTCCTTAGAAAATCCTAGGGCTTTTACCAAGCTAAGGGTACAAATATTTAGGCCAACACCTCCATCTATAAGGACTCTTTTCACCCTATGCTTGTGGATCAACACTTCTATGTGTAAGGTCAGATTTTGGGGATGATTAAGAGACATGTCATCTTGTTTAAAAAATGATAGGCAATGAGGTGCGATTAGGTGTCCTACCATATTTTGGAATTTTTCTACCTCCAAATTTAGAGGCACATTTGTTTCCAACAAGGCTTTTTCCAAGATATCCTTATGAATTGGTGATAGTTTGAGCAGCTCAAGAATAGAAATTTGAGAGGGAGTTCTTTGCAATTGATCTACCAAGTTGTATTGCTTTGATAATGATGTTGAAGCTTGGTTTGATATCACCACTTTTGGAGCATTGGTAGGTAGGAAAAATTTTTATGCTTGCCCCCTAGTGACAATATTTGATGATACTTCCCTTGACTTATCTTTCACTATGATAATGTTTATGGTTTGATCCTCCTCTCTTAGAGTATTTATCGTGTTATCATAAGTATGAGCAAGGTTCACTTTCTCATTACCCTTCTTTTGATTTTGATTAGATGACTCACCCTTTTCATGATTCAAAAAGGGATTCTTTTAGGCCGTGTGATCCTCATTGTTTTGAGGTCCTTCAATTTTGATGGTGTTATTATCAATTAGATCTTGCACTAAGTGCTTTGAAATCTCATGCATTCTTTGGTTGGATGACCTCTTTTTCGATGGTATTCACAATGATGGGATGCATTCCACCAATAAGGTTTCACTTCGGGTTCATAACTTGATATGTCGGGCAACGTGATAACTTGAATGGCCAACAAGGTTCTTAGTACATTCTCAAAAGGTTCACCTAAGTAGGTGAATTTCTTTTTTTTATAATTGGAGTTTGATTTTGACTTATCCCAAGTCTTATTGTTGGAAGTGTTGGGATTGTTGTTGGAATTATTGGAATTAAATGGAGCTTTACTTGATTGATTGATATTATTTGAAGAATTAGCTCCATATGTTAGCATAAAAGGGGTAGACTTTAAGTTGTGTGCTTCCACAACTCCATCATTTACAAGGTTTTTATTGTTATTCTTTGTCCAAGATTTAGATTTATCATTGTTATTGTTGGACCCTTGATTATTGAAATACTTAGGCACATAATTATTTTTGTTTCTATTATTGTTGTTGTTGTTGTTGTTGTTGGACTTGTTATCCTTAAATAATTTAACTTCACCTCTTTTGACCAAGACATCTTCAATCTTTATCCCATTTTTGATGAGTTTCTCAAATGTTGGGGGACATTGAAGTTGTAATCTATAATTCATTTCCGAGGTCAAATTGTTAGTGAAGATCTCCATCTTCTCTTTCTTGGGGATACTTCATGGATACCTTGCAAAAATGGTCCTCCACCTTTGTAAGAATCCTAGAAAGGACTCTCCATATATTTTTTTGGTATCACATAACTTGAGCATAGTAATTTCATGCTCAATGTTATAAGAGTAATGGGTTATGAAATTGGAGGCTAACTCCTCAAAGGACTTTATTCTAGGGGTTAGTTTTGAAAACCACTCCATTGCGGGTCCTCCTAAGCTTCTAGGAAAGAGTCTCATTAGATAAGTATCATTGTGCATGAACTCTATGTTTAGGGCACAAAAATCCCTTAAATGGTCCTATGGGTCTATTTTACCCATGTACTTATCGTATTTAGGAAAGATGGTATTGAAAGGAAAAGACACAATAGCTAAGCTCTTGTCGAAAGGGAAAGGACACAAAGTTTCAATGGAAAAGGCCTTAGGTTCAGCCGCCTTCTTCATGGTATTGATTTGTTCTTGGAAGACCTTAATTTTCTTAGTCATAACATTCATAGGGTCATCTTGGTGTTGATCTTTCTTGAGTTGGTCAATATCAAAATCATAGGGCAGCTTTACCCCCTTTTGTGCTAGGTTTAGGAAGAATTTCTCCCTATCTTTGTGTATTAATTTCTCCATAACCTCTAGGAAATCATTGTCTTGGGCAGCTTTCTCAACCCTTACTTCAAGTGTCTCCTTAGGATTATAGTTGGCATTGTTGATATTGTGATTATGATAGGCTGAATTTCTATCACCCATCTCTTCAAGTCTTGGTTCAAATAGGTTCGTGAAAATTTCTTCTTGATTAGGATCTTTGAAAACACTTTGGTACTCAACTTCTTGCCTTGGATTTGCAAAAATAGCGCTATCTCCTAGTAATGATACCCTATGTGTTTGGGACCATGTGGAAACTGGCATCCAACAAGGGTTCATTTTGGGATGATCCTTGATTCAAAAATTGTTGATCTTATATTGAAGAGATTTAAAAATTGTAAGATGAGTTTTCAATGGATATCTCTAACTTGTTTATGTATTCCAAACACAAAAATCACACATTCACTTGTCTCTTTTTACCCACTTAAACACAAAATGTTTGATTTGAAGAACGTTATCATGGGTTTTTCACAAGAATGCACTTCAAGCACCTACCTAGCACAAGATTTGGTTCGTATACATGGTTCTAGAAGGTGGTCTTGCTATTTTATCAAGGATTTAGTATTGATTTCATTCAAATAGACTTTAATCTCTCATCCCCTAAGTATGTTAAGGGGCTTCCCACATGCACCAAGGTACGATTTTGCACAATCCATGAGGACTACTAGAGGAAGGTTGAAAAATTAAAATCCATTTGTCACACACCCCATTCAGGATGCATGACTTTCATTTTAGAGTGGGTTGGATTCCTGTGGCAAAAAGTGAGTATATCCTACTTTGGGATCTCCCTCACACTGGCCTCGTTAAGGCAAACTTGGGAGGCGAGCCCACTATTTCTCTAGCATGTATATGGAAAATAAGAAATGAACTTAGGCTGACAAGTTTGGGAGTTTGATTCACTCAAAGAGTGAAGAGCATATCCCTATTGTCTTTCTTTGTTCCACACACTTAAACACATGCTTGTTCTTTCCCAATCTCTTAACAAGGAGATTCTTAAAATTGAATTGTGTAATTCATTTCCTATTTTATCTTAAGCTATGTTCAAAGAATGCCACAATTTGATCAAGTGCAAGCTTGAATAGATAAATACCTTTCCTTGTAGCTAGCCTAAGCTAGGGGCATTTTTGAAAGGTTTTTGTCATTATTTTTTTCAACTCACCTTGGCAATAGCCTCCTCCAAATGTGCTTGTCCTCCAACAAGTTAGTCAACACCAACAATCACAATGAGGAAAAATCAAAGCAAAATGAATGAAGCAACTAAAAATGTATTGAACTTTTAAGCACCTTAATTGCAAAGTTTTAAGGAAAACTTGAACTTAAGGACTAAAAATACAATTTAAAGATACAAATTTTGATTTGTATGCTTCAATAACAGTAAGATATTTCTAATATACCTAATTGTCTTCTTCTTGCGTTGTTTCAAGAACCACTTTGATATGAGCTATGTTCTCCTTCTTGATCTTTTTGGCTAAAGCTTTGCCCTCCTGATTGAATTTTGTCTTTGGCTTTCTCGCCTTTTTATGTCCTATCATCCTGTAAAATAAAAGTCATTTTTCCACAGTCAGATTAATTAATTCATAAAATTTTGCAAAAGCGCACCAGAATTAATTGAAAGCGCTATTTTATTGCTCAAAAGCATAGCTAATCTGATTGAAAGTGCTATTTGATTATGTCAGTAAAGTGTAAAAGCACACAAATAACTCTTAAAAGCGCTACTAGAATAAGCAAAGGTGGTAAAATTTATGCAAAAGCGCTAACAAAACTAGTGAAAGCATCTAGTAGTCAGGAGAAAAGCACTCTTTTACGATGTGAAAGTGCTAAAAGATAAGGAGACCGAAGACATGACTCGCAAAGGTGCTACAGATCGATGCAAAGGTGCACAACTTTGCCGCAAAAGCACCAGAATAATGATTGAAAGCATTGTTTCTTCTTGCAAAAGCGCTGCTTAAACTGGTAAAAGTGCTACTTCCTAAAAAATCTAAGGGTTAAACATGTGCAAATTTGGAAATAATGAAATTTTTTTGTACGATTAATAAAGTAGAGCATTCTGTCCCATGGTGGGCACCATTTTGTACACTAGGGAAAGTGCCTTCATAGAATTAAGGTTAGTCAATAAATGAGAATAGTAACTAAATACAACCACAAAGCAATAGAGCAACTATTTAGCAAAATAATGACTAATTGAGCATCCTATGGCTCTCTAACTAAGATTGTTAATGAATATCTCTCAATAAGCCTCCATTAATGATAGTCCTAGAATGAGAATGATAAAGATAACAATGCTATTGCTAACAATTAGATCAAATTAAATGCTAAAATGCTTCTCAAATGCCTTTCTGAGCTCAAATTGAAAGAGGTTCAATGCAATTCTCAGATGTGTGGATGATCCTTATGAAGGAATTAGGCCTTCCTTTTATAGATTTTCCAATGGTAGGGGGGTAGTTGTATTTGATCATGGTTGAGTCCTTGGTTCCACCCTTTGAAGATAAAGCAAAGTTTGTGTCCTCAAAGCTTGGGACAAGTAGACAAGATCAATGGTCAAGATTCCTTTTCACTTTGAGTGAATGAGATTGAATTTGGCTTGATCCATGTGAATGCCTTTCCTCAAATCTCATTGGTTGCCCAGATTTCCTCTCGTTTTGGTTGTTGAGAGTAATTGAGATTTATTAATTGTTTTAATTGATTTATTTTAGCCATGTACCCCTTGAATGGGTTGAATTTGATTTAATCCAAGACTATACAATTAATTGAATTAATTGTATTTTGATTTGATTTCACTTGATTAAAGTGCTCTCAATTTTGTTTTTGATTGAATTAAGACTTGATTTTAATTTTGATTCAATTATTTCCTTGATTTTCTTTGATTTAATCTTTTTCCATTTTCAGGTGATTACACATGGATTGCCTAAGACTTTTGTTTTAGACATATATACTAAGTTTATTGGTTAATTTAGGAGAATACTTTGGGAGAATTTGAATACTGAGCTTAAGTTTAGTTCTATATTTCAACCATAGACGGATGGACAAACTAAAGTTGTAAACAAAATTTTAGGTAACCTTTTGAGATGTTTAATTGGGGATAAACCTTCTAATTGGGACTTGGTTTTGCCACAGACAAAATTTGCATATAACAATTCAGTGAGCCAGAGTACTAAGAAAATACCCTTTGAGATTTTGTATGGCATGAGTCCTAAGGGAACTACAGAATTGAGAACCTTGATTTCTGAGTTGAAACATAGTGCAAAAACTAAAGAATTTGTGGACTTTATGAAAACTTTACATGAAGAAGTGAGAAGTAATTTGAACAATAGTAATAAGGAGTATAAGGACCGAGCAAATAAAGGGAGAAGACATAAAACTTTTGAAGTAGGAGATGAAGTGATGGTAAATTTGAATAAGAATATATTTCCAATTGGCACCTATAATAAACTAAAGATGAAGAAATTTGGACCTTGTAAAATCTTGAAGAAACATGACAATGGTAATGCTTTTGAAGTTAAATTTCCTGATGATATGGATATTTCACCTATATTCAATATTTCAAACATCTTTGAGTATTACTAATCCAGTGAGGAGTCTTCTAATGAAAATTATTATCCTAAGAAGAAGACAGATGGAATTGATGGAATTTTGGACACCAGAGTTAGCAAAAATACCAGAGGAAAAGACTATAAAGAATACTTGGCTCAATGGTAGAATAAACTAGTTGAAGATAGTTCTTGGATATCAGAAGATGAGTTGGATCTTTATGATACTTCTCAAATCTTCAGGGCTTCTTGATGTAGATATCAATCCTTATTTACTCTAGGTGTCTGATGTAGGAGCATCTTGGGTACTTTGTCAATCTTGTATCAACCAAAAAGATTTTGTATTTTTTGTTCATGTCTATTGTTTGAGGAATAGCCTTTTTTGGTTCATGTTTTCTCTTTATGAAAAGTTGGCTCCTTAATGTGGACCTATCATGCATCTTGTATCTAAGATCACAGAGCTTAATTCCATCATCTGTGGGAGTTATATGTCTCCTTATTTGTAGTGTGCTTGTTTCCTAAAAGCTCGAGTAACGTGTGGTATCAACTTCACCGATGTTTTGTTTGGCATCAAAGCTTGACATGGCCTTGGGGTTTCCTTCTTGGATCATGTGTGGACCTATATTTTTCTTCACGTGTGTTTATTTTCTTATTTGTAAGGTCGTTGATTTATCCTTTGGGACAGGACCTATTTCTTTGTAATAATTTGCCTAACAGGCCGACTTGTGGTCTTGTTGGCTATTTAATATGAGGTATAGAATTAGGAAAGTTAGAATGAAGTTGGATAGAAGGAATAGATTAAGATTTGGATTTGTAAGCTGAGCTCTAAGCTCATTGTTTATTATCTGATTTTAAAATGGATGCAACCAGGTAGGCCGTATGCCTGGCATGTTGAATGAAATCTGTCTCAGCACATCTGCATTGAATTCTCTATATTCTTATGTCTCATTTATTGTTGACTTCCATGTGTAACTCTAGCGAGGGTATCTAGGTAGTAGACTTCAAATCTCCATCCCTACATTGTGTCAATGATTACTAATCTGTTGATCGATGAAAGATCATTTATTGCACATTACCGAACCCTAAATGCCCTTTTTCACTATAAATACAAGGTTAGACATTTCATTTGATACACTACATTCAAAGATCATTGAAGAAAGATTTGAGTGATTTGAGTGAGCATTTGGATTTTGAACTGAAATAAATAAATTTGCTAATAGTTTGAGTTGTTTGAGAAATCTGTTGAAAGAAGTTGAGCAAGCTCGAGTCATTTAACTGTTACCCGATGAAGCCCTAAATAATTAGCTTGAAATGGCATCAAGTTTGACACAATACAAGGCACCCAAGGTTGCTAAACCTATTCTGATAAAGAGAACAGACTATGAAGAGCCAAATTAAAAGTTATATCCAAGAATTGTTGCAAAAATTGATGAGACCAAAGTGCTTTCATCCTTGCATCTAAGGGTTTTCTTGGTGCAAGAACAAGATTCAAGATGCATATAAGGCATTATGTGTGAATGGACAATTAAAAAATGAACACAAACATTTGGAAATGAAGGGTTTGACCCATGCCCTCCATTTCCTGAAGGTTTTCAAAGAATAATGGATAAGAATTATTCTTAGCTAGGTGTACAAAAAATCAATGTGGTTCGATGGACCTATTAAGATCACTAAGGATGTTATGAATATGGCCACTGGATATCTGATTTTTGAGAAAGAAAAAGTAGTACGAGTGACATCGAAGGTAGAAATAGAAAAACATACTAGAGCGACATGGGATAGTCAATGTCTTTGAGTGTCTACAATCAATGATGCAGAAACTAAGTTCACCACATGTGTTATTTCTTACATAATCTATCAATATAGTAGACCGGATAATGTACCATGTGGAGCCATTGACTTAGCATAAAAAATTGTGAAGAAAGCTTTCAAAGTTGATCTAGCCGAGATACTTTTGAAGCAATTGGAAGAAAAAATGCATACCATCCAAGTTTCCAAGACCAATACTCTAAAGTATGGATCATTATTAGTATTTATTTTCTTCTAATTGCAAAATATATTTTCAACAATTAGTGATGTGATCTAGAATATAGATAGGCCTCTTATTTATCAAGTTAGTGATTATATCAATGGTCTGGGTGAAAATTTTCATAAAGTAATGAGTGAATATTTTGAGAAATTCAAGGTCAAAATCCATCAAAGATATAGGATTCCCCCACAGCTAGTTGAGAATTATACAGACACAATTTGTTTCAAAGCTGATACAGACACATGTCTAATCAAAGTTGTAGAGCTAAGAACTTCATGGATAAAACCAATAGGTTATGAAATTGATATTGACTGAGCTACACTAGCCATTAAAACTTTTTTGAAACAACCATTAGAAAAGACAACAAAAAGATTTGGAATATTTGAAGAGGCAAATAAGAGGATAAGACATGAAATCCTAGGTCCTAAAATTCAAAAGAAATCAAGGAAAATGTTAAACACATTAGAAAATAAATTCGGTGAAGATAAGGAAGAGTTGATTGATGTAGAAACCAAGGGAAAAGAGATTGGGGAAGAAGCTAAGGAAGAATAAATTGAAATAGAAAATTATAAACTGAATAGGGGTAGAAAGGCCCTATCAGAATAAAATTTTAGTCCAAAAGCTGCTAGGTCAAGAAATAAAGCTACATCAACCCCCACACCACCTACAAAGAGAGGTCGAGGTAAAATTATTGTACCTGAGGAGAATCAACCTAAAATAAAGACATATCAAAAGAGGAAGTACACACAAAATTCAACACCCAAAAAAATGAAGAAATAAAAGAATGGTGATAGTGAAAGGACAAAGTCAGATAATGAAGATCAATTCAGAGTTGTCAAGAATTTTGTACCAAAAATAATTGATGAGCATGTTAAAAATCTGAGAGAAAATGGAAATTTTGGTTCTATGCACATATTAAAGTTGCATAAGTTAAATGATAAGGACAAGTTGAAAATTAAAGAAGCATCTATTAATGCAATATACAAATTTAGAATTGTATCTTTGGAACTTGCAGGGAAGATACCTGAGGAGCTATATGACAGAATAAGTGCAAGATGGAGATATGCACTAGATAGTGAAAGAAAAATAAGTGAGAGATTATTGGTCATATCAGTACCAACACTATTAGTACTAGAAATTGATGATGCCCCAATAAATCACAAGAATATATTCATGATTAAGAAGCGATCATTAAGCATCTTGACAAGAAAGATTAAAAAAAGTGGAAGATGAAAGCCACACAAAATGGAAAAAAATATTTCAAATCAATGAACCTAAAAAAGTGGACATTTTAGATACTAAGTTGCTTATCGATGCACAAGTATTAAGTCTGGAAGAAGACCCCAAGGATACTATAAATAAAGTAATTGATGATATTCCTCACATGGTCAATAACACAAAAGAAGAAGAAGTTATAATAGAAGACATCACTGGATATGATCTAGATGAAACTATAAATAAGGATCAAGATGTCATGGACACTACAAAGGAACAACTCGAAGATATATCAGTTACTGAGCCTTCTATTACACAATTAATGATGGATGCAATAATTTTGGAACAAGTGCATGAATATCTGGCTCCTATACCTATTGAGGTGCCACTTGATACAAATGATATTGTTGATACAAATGTACCTAAAGATACTGAGGAAATGATAAATGAAACTAAGAAGCAAAAGGAAACAGATAAGGGTGATGAACCAACATCCTCTGAGAAAGCCAAAGAAACTACTACTACAAAGATAAAAGATACTTCTTCTACGTGCATGAAAATAGATGCACATGAACAAGGAAAAGAAGAATATACTGAAAAGGAAGAAGAGAAAGAACCCACTAAGCAATACATCGAGGCCTCATTGCCTCCAAATATTTCACCTATTGGAAGTGTACTTAGTTCTCATACTAAGAAGAAGAAAAATAGAAAGGATAATATATCACTGGATGAAGAGATAATGATCCGTATTTGTGCTCCAACCCAAATGAATCCTAATGAAATGATAAAATATGGCAAATTGTTGAAAAATAAAGCAACACATGATAAACTTAAACAAGAAAGAAAATAGCAACAAGTATTATCTGATGTGAAAGAAATCTTATTACAAATTGCACCCGAGACTCAAATTAATGAGGATGCATCTATAATTGATTAGTTAGTCTCACTTGTAAGCCAAGTTAATGAATTTGATGTTGGTACTGAAGAGAGAATGTTGAAGATAGCTGAGCATAGAGCTGAAAAAAATTTAGTGGAAAAATTGATGCAAAAGATTGTTGAACAAAAAGTTTCACTTTCTATCATTGCTATTGAGTTGGAGGACACCATCAAGGTAATAATCCAATTACTCCAACATCTATGCAATGTTTCTCACTTTAACCAACATGTCCTAGATAAGTTGAAGAAGATAGATGAAGAACTAATGGACAATGTAGATAATTTGACTGATGACCCTCAGACATTCCAAGATCACTATTCAAATATTAAGCATCTTATGGGTTTACAACTAGATTTGAGGAAGGAAGAGAAGAAAATTAGAGCAGAAATACTTGAACTTCAAGAACAAACCATTCCTCATTTGGAGGTCATTCAAGTAAATATAAGGAAAGCCAAGGAGCTAATTGCCACACCTGAAATGTCAATCATGGATCATATGGAAGATCTTTCATCACAACTTCAAGCACAACTTTCAGCACTTGAGGCACTTAAGGAAACATGGAAAACTACCTATGACAGTGCTAAATCTTCTTATAAAGAATTGTTTGATAAACTATGAGTATTCTTTGCACATTACATTTTTTTTTTTGGCATTATTGTCAAAAAAGGGGGATAATATAGATTATACAGGGGATAGTAAATATGTGGATAATAGACATGTAAATTTAACTATGTATATATATAGGAGAAATAAGGGAAAAGGGAGAGGTATATGCTGAGGGGGAGTTATCATATATTGGAGATATCAAATTTTGACTAAGCTATGAAATTTTTTGTTACTAATGCCAAAGGGGGAGAATGTTACTCCTAAATTCATTAAGTGTTGTCATTAGTGAAGAAAAGATGAGTTATGATGAGTGAAGATTCATTCAGTGAAAGAGAAAGTTAGTCAATAAAGAGAAAGTCAGTCAGTAGAGACAAGGTAGAATAATTACTGAGCACAAAGCAAAGTATTTAACTAACAGTGTATACCGATCAGAATGACACCAAACAAATAAACTTAACCGAGAAAAATGGTTACCAAATAGGAAGAGTATCGAGCAAGTATGTTAATCGAGGAAGGGAATTATCGAGCAGAAACAACATGATAACTAAGAAAATCAAGAAAGACTACCGAGTGATATAGGATGAATATAAAAGTTTGATCAGATTCTTCTGAGAAAGAAAATGATTTACGAAGATCGAGGCAAATGTTAGGTAAGATTTATTGGAAATGAAACATGATTGTAAATGATCCCAAGGTACAAATTGAACCAATGAAAATAAAGAAGATATTTATTGAAAAGAGGAAGTGAATATAGATCATTAATCTATTTGTCTAAGCTTTCTAGAAGGATCCAAACCCTAATTACTACATAAGGATGGATCAAGAAAAAGTTCAAGAGAGAGAAGAGAGTGAAGTAGAGAACACAGAGTAGAGACAAAGCAGTTAAGGCTACTGAGTAGAGGAAGTGGATGATTTTGGTGAAATCAATTAGAGAAAGGTAATGATTTTGCAAAGAGCACAAAGGATCTGACCTAGCATACAGGTAGATGCATTATTATAGATCAGTTATCAAATGAATATATTGTTATTTTTGTAATCTCAAAACCCACATATTAGGTAGGCTTTAACAAGATTTTTATTGTAAATATCTTAACAGAGTGCACACTTAATGAGTGTTGTAAAATTCTTTAACTAGGTAGACTTTAGCAAGTCTTGTTTTTGTATTACTCCCAATAGGGTAAATCACCAAAAATGATACTTTTGTATGCTCTAACCGAGTAACCTCTATGCTACAGTGGTGAAAGATTGTGGGTGTCATCCCCACCGCAATTTTCCCCTCTAACCAAGGGTTTCAGCGTGACCAAAATCATGTGTCAAATGTGTTCATGTGTGTTATGTGGGATGAATGAGTTTACTTTAGTTTACTTATATTCAACAAATAGTTTGTTAAGTTTTATGCATGCAAAGAAAAAAGAGTAAATCAGTTATTAAAGGTTAAAGTTTTACAAGGTTTTGATTCACCACCCCCCCCTCTCAACACCTTAACTTTCCAACACTACACATAACCACACATCCCATCCACCATCGTACCTCTATCTCTCCACCCATATTTCCTCCATCCCATACAACTTATCATAATCCTTCCAATGCTCATTATAGCAATTTGGATACCACATCAAAAATGCATAATTCTAAATATCCACACCAATCTAAACATTTCCATGTCCATTCCAAAATATATGCTCAAGAAAAGAAAAATCCAATGAAAAAATTCACTTCATTCCAAAGGCTGCAAAGTCCCACCAAAGAAAAAGAAAAATCTATGTGGATCCCAAAGAAAAAAGATGAAACACATCTACAAGAAAAATTTACAATGGCATCCAAAGTTTCTAATCCACTAGCTAAGCATTCCTCTCCTCCATCTCCTAAATCTATTTTGGGTCCTTATGACCAAAAACTCCCTATCATATCTCCTCCATCATATCCACATATACTATCCACTTCCCATGAACACATCCCGCACACTTCACAACATGTGCCAATGTTGGTCCTAACAACATCCCCTTATCACACTCACTTTCCATCATTTAATCCAAGCACTTTGTACCAACATATCCATTACCTAACACACATCTACCATCTGATTCATTCCTTTCCATAATCCATCCATCCTAACAAGGTTGTCCCACCATCCAGTGATTACTCCAAATGATCTCCTCTTACCTTGTTATTAAACTTGATGCTTGAGTCCTATGTCCATATCCTCCTTATCATTCCATCCATAAACTCCCTCCATAAACTTCCTAAAAATTAGAGAGAGAGAGAGAGAGAATAATCTAATGGTGAAAACTTGGAAAAAAAGAACCTTAGACAAGTAATATGATGAAAATATAGAAAACAAGTGGCATGCATAATCCCTCCGTCCAATTTCACTCCACACTTGGGGGAAAGTTCTTCTAGCTACCTCTCCATCATTTCCTCCATATTACCTACCTACCATACCTTTCATGTCTTATCCATTTCACTTCTTCCATCCCCTTTTGGATCTTTAAAAAAATATATAAATAAAGTTCACCATGTATACATGCTTTGGACACCTTCTAACATATATTTACCCATCACAATTTTCATTGACCTAACCTTATCCACCCATCCTTCCATCCATATAATCCCTCTACCTACCTTTAACAATCTCATCCATCCATCATATTATCCTCTATCTTCCTACCTCATCCACCCAACATATTATCCTCTATCTCCCTACCTCATTCACCCATCATCTTATCCTCCATCTACCTCCCTCATCCAGCCATCATCCTAGATTTCATCTACCTCCCTCATCCTCTTGTTGTCATATCTTCCATCCTATCATACCCCTCCTAATGCCTCCTCATGCATAACCTATCCTAAGTGGGAGCATCTTATTCCTTGGTGATTTATTCCTTGGAGACCCTATCAAATCCATATTTCCATCTCCCCATCTGTGTTTTAGTTCCATCTTGTCACCCATCCTTTCATCTCTCAATACTTATCTTCCTCCATCACTTCATCTAAATCCTTCCATCTATAAATCCTTGTCTACTCATGCTTCTATCTTTACATCCTTCATCATCCCATCCACCTTACATCTTTATTACCTCTCTTATCATTGGTATCTATCTCTAGGATAACCCTATGCAATCCAATGTCATTCATTTATATCCCAATTCTCCATGCAATCTACCATCACATGCATATCTTGTCCATCTTCTCCAGCTATCCAAAATCAAACACTAATTGGCCCATCCAATCACATCCTTGGTCTTGTTCCAATCCTTGCTACAAGCCTTGATCTCAATCCATTCATCATCATTGGGATGCATCCTTCCCAATCCTTTTTTTTTAGATACATCATTCCCACATAAACAATACCCTATCCACCATCAATCCATCTTGGATTTTTAGCTTGATTGTTGCAACATCATGTTTGTCTTTGCCTCAACATCTACCATCCCAACCCATAGTACATCTTGTAACTTATGTCTTTTACATAGTTTCATCCATGTCTCTACCTAGGCTCATTTGTACATATGTTTCTTTAGATCTCATCCTTTGTGTCATTTATTCCTTGTGTTATCGCGACCTTTTTCCCTATCTAGTTAGTGCTTCAATAACCATCCCCTGGTCCCTTTGAGGTTTGAGTGTCTTGCTTGTCTCTTATCATAGGAATCTTAGTTTAGAAATTCATCATCAATCTTCACAAGATGTATCCTTCCTTATATCAGACCAATCAAATCAATCATCATCGATCATACTCCTTGTGCCAAAAGCTATGTGAGATACTATTTATTCCTTTGGTACTTTTGGATCTTATTTTATCTGTTATCTTGAGCTTCTATGTTTCACCTCCTCATGGTCACCAAAATCCTTTATATCACGGTGTGTTGTGAATGGTGAAACTAGGGGCAAGTTCATGATATTTTTCTTTCTGCATGTGTGTGTGTTTAGACATGTCCCTTGCATTTCCAACATGCAATCCCTATGGTCACATAGTGTACTTGGGGCATGTTGCTTACTTGTGAGTTTTTATAGCATCATATCCACCTTAGTCCTTTGTGGATTTGTGTGATGGTTGTTTAATCCTTTTCTATTTTTTGAGTCAGTCCTATTAAAGATCTATGACAAGGCCTTGAGTTCCTTGTAACCTTGGCAGGTCCTTGATTTTTTGAATCAAAATAAGTTCTCACTACATGACGTCTCCTATTTGGGAGGTGACAACTCAAGCTTCTTATCTATCCATCCACTTATCATTCACTCATAGTGCATTATTCCTCTCATCCATTTTAGAGTACACTCATGTTCTCTTCAACCCGCTTTTCCTCTCAAGTGGGCATCATCATCCTCATCTCCCATCATCCTTCCTCCTAGTTACTCTTTTGATTGACTGGGACATCTTTTGTAATTCAAACATCTTCTTCCTAGCTCTATGTATTATTTTTCTTTGAAATGATGCTACTTCATAACACCATCTCAAAGAGGGAAAAATGTAGACACCTAAATTTGATTAACAATCTTAATTAAATTTAGTCATCTTACTCACATTATTGATTAAATAATTGCATATTTAATTAATTTATGTTATTCCCCTAACTTAATTAATTCAATTAATTAGCTATAGTCCAATTAATCTAATGAAAACTCATAACCATTTAATTAATTAAATCCCTTCCTTTGTTATTTAAATAAATACCTTTATTTATTTAAACTAATTCATAAATCCCTTTCCTCCCACTTAGAATTAAATAATGCATTTAATTATATTTGAGAACAAGACTCCTAAATTTAACCCCTACCTAATCATCCTCTAAACCACCTAACCAAAGGTTCTAACTCAACCCAACCTCTTGCACACACTAATCCTCACTTAATTAGGTAAATATCCTTATATACCTAAATAATCCCTCCACTCATTCTCTCTCCTCACATCACATCCTCCTAAATATCCCACCTATCCTCTAATTAATCCTAATATACCACCTAATCCTCTTCCTAATCATTTACACAATCCTAATCAACTTGGTTTAGCCACCAAAGTCAACTCTTGTCACATCAAGCCCAATCCCCAACCACATGTGTAAGGACCTACATGAGTCTCTTACACATTTTTCCCCTCTAAGTAATATTTTATTCCTTCTTCCCATTCTCCAAAACCCGTCCCACTTCCTAAAATGGTCACATTCCTCAAGGCTTGACCTTTAGGATTTGAGACAAGATATGTCTTTATGGAATATCTTCCCACCCCCAATGTCCCCTCATCCTCTCTCCATGTCACACTTGTCACAAGGCTATGATTTTGATAAAGCACAATCCATGTGCTTCCTCTCAAATTCATCCTATCCCTTCCCCATCTTTGTATCTTGATCATCCAATCAACCATCTCTTGGCCTATAAATTGAATCCTCAATCTTTCACAAATCATCCACCTTTTTATGCAAAGTTATCATGTCCATTTGAGATCCAAAAGAAAGAACATACCATCGTAATGTCAAAATCCTTCCACAACCTTTGAAGCTTGAGCAACTATCCTTTGATTACTCATACCAAATTTGGACACCATATATTCAACAAAGGAGGCTTGATTTAGGGTGTGTAGGGTTTGCATATCTTGTTTTAATGTTCTTTTTCTCTCTTTTGGTCTTAGCACATATGTTATAGTGATTTAGTTATTTGAGTGCTTTTCATTTGTATTTGTATTCCTTTGACTATTAAATCCTTTCATGCAATATGTATGTATGTATATATATGAATACATGTATATGTGTATGCATGATGTACATATATATGTGTGTGTGTGTGTGTGTGTGTACAGATACATACATACATATGCACAGACACAAATATCTATACATACATACATATATATGCATGCATACATGCACATATATACATATATACATACATACATATATATACAGATACATACATATATATACATGTACATACATATATGTATATGTATATATGTATCTATCATTGGCTGTAAAATTCAGATTCCTATAATCTTCAATAGAAAATGTAAGATCTATCCTACTACAACCCTACACCTATTCAAAAGAGATAAACATAATTGAATGCATCAAAAAATAAATAATTTAATGAAAATGCAAACAATCCAACCAATAAGCTCTCCCTTGCTTCTCTCTTTCTCAATGCAATGTTGACTCTCATATTTTCTCAAATATGATAGCATGAGAATTCAAGAATTGTGGTTGTTAAATTATGAGAATTAAGCCTCATTATATAGAATTCTATACTTTAATCAAGGTCGGCTTGATTAGATAGATAATTAAGATTGATTGAATAGATGACTTAATTGAATAGATAAGTGAGAATAATTTACAACTAAGTGGTTGCATTGCATAATTGATTGGATAGTTAACTTAATTGATTAAAACTATATTGGATAAATTGAATAGTGAACTAATTACATGACTGAGAAGACTGGATAGAATGGAAATAACTATTAGTTAGTGACAGCTACAAGAGGTGGAATTGGAAGAATAATTAGCATTAAATAAATTCAAAAATTTATTTAATTGTTTGTGAGAGGAGTAAATAAAATAAAGCATTTTATTTATTTTTAGAAGAATTAGTTTGCATTGGGGAAGTGGAAAAGTAAATAAATTGGTGATTTATTCAGTTTTAGAAAACACGGTTAAGTAATTAGAATTATCACTTAATTATGGTGATAATAACAACAATGAGGAATATTTTTAATTTAAAAATATAATTATTTAATTAAACTGAAGAAAATGGATGAATTAAATAATAAAACTATCTAATTAATTTTTAGAAGAATAATTAGGGAATCTTGACATAATATTGAAAATAAACTAAATAATTAAAATTATTCAATTATTAGAATTGGAGGAAAATAATGAATTTGAAATTTAAATTGAGAAGAAATGTAAATTAAATATTTATAAAATAATTTAATTAATTAAGACGAACATTAGTGAAGTTATCGTGCACAAGCAACAGAATAATTTTTGTGTCTATATTTTGCTCCCCTTTGAGACGATGTGTTTTCAAGCATTGTTTCAAGGAATAGCTAATAAAACTCATGTCCCAAATGAATTGTGACAATGACTAGGTAATATGATGCTCCCTTAAAAATTTGGGCGAAAAATATGGATAGGAGCTCAATTTGTTGAAAAAATGACTAGGAATCCAACAGTATGAACATATCCGGAAAAAGAGTTGTTTGACAAAAGTTATAGGCTGTATACACAACCAGTTCAAAAGGGATGGGTTGTACGTCCATCGAAGAGGGATAGGGGGTATAAATAGGGCCTAGGGCTCATTTCTAAGGTCAATTTGCACTCTTGAGCTTTGGAAATTGGAGAAGCTTTAAGGAGTGATGGTGGCTTAAAGAGATGACATCCACATCAGTGAGCGGGTTAGGAGCTATTGTTGTTTAGATAATGCGCCAACATTCGTGAGTACCTTTTTTATTACACATTAATTGTCTCATTTTTTGTACTTCCAAATTTATTAGTCTAGGTTAAAATGTGTGCATTTGACACACTTGATGGTCACATTCACTGTAATTATGGCTTATGCGACATAAGGGCCCATTTGGAACATGGCATATCGGCCCTAATTCTGGAATATCATTATCAAATTATTGAATGCCATGTTTGTGTGCAACATCATAAGCAGGAATTGGAATTTTGAAATTCCAATTTTACCCACAAAATGGGCATTTTGTCTTCCACTTGAAAAGGTGGAATTAGAATATGAGGCTCAAATTCTAGTTTCAAAATGCCAATTTTGAAATCCGTTAGGTCCGAGTGGAATGAATGTTTTTTGAGGTCCGCATACTTGTCATTTCATTTTGACCATTCACGTTCATTTTCGCTGGTCGTTGGTTTCATTTTGTGGTGATCTTGTGGAGGTCACTAGTTTCATTTTCATTGGTCATTGGTCACTGATCACTGGTCGCAAAGCTTAAAAAACGGCTACTCTACAAAGCTTGTAAGTCTCTCCTCTTCGCATTTCTGTTCACCAACGATTTCATTGTGTTGGCATTTTTTGCAAATTTGTTTCATATGTGTTGGCATTTTTTACACAGCCTAGGGTTTTCATTATCGAGTGAGACAAAAATTAGAAAAACCCTTCAACGGGAAACACTTGCAGAGTTTTTTCTTCATCACTGAGCCAAAAATTAGAAAAACCCTTCAACGGGAAACACTTGCAGAGTTTTTTCTTCATCATTGAGACAAAAATTAGAAAAACCCTTCAACGGGAAACACTTGTAGAGTTTTTTCTTCATACGGAAAGAGTAATATTAGAAAAATCCTTCAACGGGAAACACTTGCAGAGTTTTTTCTTCATCATTGAGACAAAAATTAGAAAAACCCTTCAACGGGAAACACTTGCAGAGTTTTTTCTTCATCACTAAGACAAAAATTAGAAAAACCCTTCAATGGGAAACACTTGCAGAGTTTTTCCTTCATACGGAAAGAGTAATATTAGAAAAACCCTTCAACAGGAAACACTTGCAGAGTTTTTTCTTCATCACTGAGACAAAAATTAGAAAAACCCTTCAACAGGAAACACTTGCAGAGTTTTCTCTTCATCACTGAGACAAAAATTAGAAAAACCCTTCAACAAGAAACACTTGCAGAGTTTTTTCTGTAGCCGTTCTTGTGATGCTGGAACTCGGATTCGAAGCAAGGATGTTGTGTAAAGAAAAAAATCCTTTCATATGATTTGGTAATATTTTGACAAAACATTATAACAGATACATTTTACAAACACTAGTTTTAGAAGTCATATCTAATAACTTCATTCAAACAAGAAATGGTCCTCTGGTTTCCAGCTAGTTTCACAAGTACAAGTCACTATAGCACTTATTCCTTCTGTACACTAGATGGTCACAGTAGAAATTATGAAACTCATCATCCTTATCTATGAGATTTTGGATCCATCCCACTAGCTAGAATCTTTTGCTTGTTTTAGTTTTCATCTTTTTTTAATTAGGTGTCTTGTTGCACTTAAATTCCATACGCTACCTTGATATTATGTGGATATTAAGATGATGTGTGTTTCTTTGCATTAAGGTTGACTGCAAATGTTTTGGCTTTGTCTCTACTTAACTTCTCTTACATGTGAATGCCTTTTAAATGCCACAGGTAATTAGTGAACAGGAACATGTAGATTTACTTCAACCTGTTTGGAATAAATCTACATCATCCCTACAGATAATTAGTGTACAAAAACATGTAGATTTATTTCAAGTTTTTTGGAATAAATTTGCATTGTTCCTACAATAGGTATTTGAGACACTATAGTGAAAGCCTTTGATCTAAGGGTCATGATATTCTGATTATGACAGTTAGGAGGCATTCTAATTTTAGTTTGTACCCCTTTTGCTACCTAATATCCCAATCTTTTATTCCAAGTGTTACCAATTTATCAACATAGCAAGTACCACCAAGATTTTGCTTTCATACAAATGACTTTAGGCACCTATAAATATTATGTTTAATCAAGAAAAAAGGGCCTTAACTGAATCTTTCCATAATATTCACCACATTAAATAAATCTTTTAATTTCAAGAAACTTGGCATGGAAAACATAGTTGGCAAGTCTAGACCGTCAGATACTTCATTTTATATTTTGAGTCACTACCTATTAAGTAATCTATAGGTTTCTTTAAAGAAATACAATTTATCATTTTGGAGTGTCTTCCATCCTTGTTTATGATAATGGCATGTCATTTAAGAATAGGGAGGTATAACAATTCTTGGAGAAATTTTTGGTTTGTATCTTCTTTTACAACTATGATAATTGCCACTTGAATGTATTGGTATTGAACCATGCAAATGCTTTTCTTCTTGATAATGTCCTCATTTGTTCAAGAAGAAATGCATTCACATGGTTCAATACCAATAGGCAATACATTCAAGTGACAATTACACAAGGGACAGTCACTGTGAGATGTCCTCATTTGTGACAACATGATAATGTACAGTCACTGTAAGGACAGTCACAAATGAGGACATCTCACAGTGGCTGTCCCTTGTGTAATTGCCACTTGAATGTATTGCTATTGAACCACATTAATGCTTTTCTTCTTGAAAAAATGAGGATAGTCACTCTAAAGACAACATGATAATGTACAGTCACTGTAAGGACAGTCACAAATGAGGACATCTCACAGTGGTTGTCCCTTGTGTAATTGCCACTTGAATGTATTGATTTTGAACCACATTAATGCTTTTCTTCTTGAACAAATGAGGACAGTCACTGTAAAGATAACATGATAATGTACACTCACTATAAGGATAGTCACAAATGAGGACATCTCACAGTGACTGTCCCTTGTGTAATTGCCACTTGAATGTATTGGTATTGAACCACATTAATGCTTTTCTTCTTGATAATGTCCTCATTTGTTCAAGAAGAAAAGCATTCACATGGTTCAATACCAATAGGCAATACATTCAAGTGACAATTACATAAGGGACAATCACTATGAGATGTCCTCATTTGTGACAAGGACAATCACACATGAGGACAGTCACTGTAAAGACAACATGATAATGTACAGTCACTGTAAGATGTCCTCATTTGTGACTGTCCTTACAGTGACTATACATTATCATGTTGTCTTTATAGTGACTGTCCTCATTTGTGACTGTCCTTGTGACAAATGAGGACATCTCACAGTGCACATCATTTCTGAATGAAGAGATGTCCTCATTTGTTCAAGAAGAAAAGCATTTGCATGGCTCAATACCAATACATTCAAGTGGCAATTACACAAGGGACAGTCACTATGAGATCTCCTCATTTAGTGAAATTACACAAGGTACTTTCTTATCTACATATGTTGTATACTCAACCTGCAACTCTATTCTCTGATTATGCATTATAGTTGGGTGTTTTCTTATGTTGTTTCATGATTGTTTTGTTGGTATTTTTAGGTAATTCAATGGATCACATTGATGATATTGATGATGAAGATGATATTGAAATGGAAGGAGAGATTATGAGGAGGAGAAGAGTCTTGCCTGTTGTTGTAGTTGTTCTTGCCACCCTTGTCGCGGCCATGGCGGAGTCTATAAAAGAAGGTAGTCAAAATATGTGTAAGTGCACAAGAGATGTAATTCCTTTTTATAAGCATGTTATCAACTCCAATGAGATGGATTTCTTTGACCAAATACGCATGAATAGATGATCCTTCTTTAAACTAGCCAATATTTTAAGGCAAAAAGGAAGCATCAGAGATACAAAATTCCTCACGTTAGAAGAACAATTAGTCATGTTCCTCCGTACTCTTGGCCATAATCTAAGGAATCATAAGATTACCCATAACTTTGGGCACTCTGGAGAGACGGTAAGCTGATACTTCCACAAGGTCTTGAGGGCTATCTTAGCACTCCATTCAAATTTTTTTATACCCCCTAGTCCAAACACTTCTTGGGAAATCAGTGGGAAGACCTGTTTTGATCCATTCTTCAAGGTATATCTCCCAGTGGTTTAATTTTGTTTAGAGTTGTAATCCTATTATTGCATGTTCATTAGACCTATGATTTATCTTACTACAGGACTGTGTGGGAGCAATTGATGGATCCCATATACCAGTCACTGTCGATGTCAACATGCAAGCTAAATATCATGATAGAAAAGGCAACTTGTCACAAAATGTTATGGGAGTGTGTTCATTTGATTATAAGTTTCAATACATCCTTGCTGGTTGGGAAGGGTCTACTACAGATAGCTGTGTTGTAGCTTCATCTCTATCTAGAGTCGATCCATTATTAGTTCCCCCAGGTTTGTAAAATATGATTATATTATTGAAGCATACAAAAAATAAGACAACATTATAACAATGACATTTTGTTTTGTTTAGGTAAATATTATTTGGTTGATGTTGGATATCCAAACGTACCAGGATTTCTCACGCCTTATCGATGCACATGCTACCACCTAAAGGAGTTTTCAAGAGAAAACCCAATAAACACCCCAGAAGAGTTGTTTAATCATCGACACTCCTCGCTCAGGAATGTAATAGAGCATACATTTGGGATTTTGAAGCAGCATTTTCCTATCTTGAAGCATGCAACGTCTTATCAAATCAAGACACAAACACATTGTTTTGGCATGTTGCATACTTCACAACTTCATTATGATAGAGGACGGCCTTCCATCTAAGGTAGAATTTGAAGAGGAAGATGGTCGTGATCAAATAGATGTATCAGTGCTTGACACATAGGGGTTGAGCCAGCGTGAAAGAGATGATTGGGGCAATTTTTGAGATGAAATAGCAAGAAGGATGTGGGAAGACTATAGATCTCAATCTTAGTTGGTTGAATAACTATTATGGCAGTGTTTAAACTAATGTCAGGTTTCATAAATTTCACAAACTGATACTATATATTAAAAGTCGTTATGCCATATTTAGTGTTGTCATGTTATATTCAATGTTGTTATATTTAATGTTGTCATATTATATTTAATATTGTCATGTTATGTTTAATGTTGCTATATTTTATATTTAATGTTGTCATGTTATATTTAATATTGTCATGTTATGTTTAATGTTGCTATATTTTATATTTAATGTTGTCATGTTATATTTAATATTGTCATGTTATGTTTAATGCTGCTATATTTAATGTTGTCATGTTATATTTAATATTGTCATGTTATGATTAATGTTGCTATATTTAATGTTGTCATGTTATATTTAATATTGTTGTGTTATGTGTAATGTTGCTATATTTAATGTTTACATCTATGTATATGCCTCTTTGCATCTGTTTACATTGCAATTGATCTTGTCAAAAGAAGTGGGAAGCTCATGTTGTGTGTGCCTCAGGTATGTCTATGGATGTAAACACGAACATGGATGGTGACGTTCAAGTTATCCATCCAACTTCTTCTTGCAAGAAGGTTTTCTGGCCAAAGAGATGGAACGCAAGTTGCTAGACTTGCTACAGGAGCAAGTGCAGCTTGGAAAAAAAGCTAAAGGGGGATTCAAGAAAGAGGCTTGGACAACCATTGAAAGGAGGTTCAATAATGAGTTGAAAATGAAGCTATCAAAGGATAACTTCAAGAACAAGCTGAAAACTTGGAAACAAGGGTATAGAGTTATGAAAGACTTGAGGAATAAAAGTGGCTTAGCCTAGAATGAGAGTACCCAAACTATGGATGCTGATGATAGTGTTTAGGATGAGTTGTTGAAGGTAACATGGTCTTCAAATCTCCTTTTAAGTTGAATATATCTTTTTAAGTAATGAAAGACCAGTAATGAATTCAATTGTTATGCCATCATACAGAGAAATGAATTTAAAAATGCTAGAATGTATAAGAGGTAGCCATTTCAATGCTACAATGAATTATCCTGTATTGTTGGGAATGACATAGTTGAGGGCACTGCAGCTACAACAGCTCAAGAGATGGAGGAAGATTTCAATGATGATGAAGATTTTAGTTATCATGGTATGGATAATGCATGTTTTGAGACTACTGCTGATTTGGCTAATGATGGTATCGAATCTATTGATACACCTACATCGAACCAATCTAGTGCAAGCAGCAAAGAGAACCCTTCAACATCATCAAGGAGGCCAAAGAGGAGGAGGGGAACATTGGTAGGTTCATTGGATTCAATTTGTGAAGTGATCAAAGATCTATCTGCAGGCCTTACAACAAGCCTTGGACAGCCTTTGAAAGTGGATAGAACATCTACTCTGAAAAATGATGCAGTGGATTTGTATAAAGCACTTAAAGCAATCCCTGGCCTTAGCGACTCTACTATGCTTGATGCATACGAAAAATTAATGCATGATCTGCAATCAGCCACATTGTTCTTGACAATGGATGAAGGAGAGAGAATCACATATATGATACAGAAGTTTGGAGGACTTTAGTTGATCCATGTTTATTAGGTCTTGTGTTTCAAATCAAAACTAATGTTTCGTATTAAAACAATCAGAATTATGGATTTAATCTATTGTTTTTCAAATCAAAACTAACTAATGTTTCAGACATTTAGAATTATGGATTTAATCTGTTGTTTGAGATAACAAGTTACTATAACACAGTGACTATACATTATCTCTTGTTTGAGATAACAAGTTACTATAACACAGTGACTATACATTATCTGTTGTTTGAGATGACAAGTTACTATATAATTTTTAGATAATGCCTGGTATTGACCATCTTATGTTTAGATAATTTTTGAGTAATATTGAATCTTGATCTTATTTCAGCACTATCATAACAAACTGATTTGTAGTAGTATTGTTACTCACTACTCATTTGTTATTATAGTACTGAGTGGTATCATTACATATTGCAATATGAACTGTTATGTCGAGTTATGAACTGTGACTGTACATTATCTGTTGTTTGAGATAATGTATAGTCACTGTGTTATAGTAACTTGTTATAGTAACTTGTGAGATAATGAACATATGAACATATTGAAGTTACTTGTGATAGTAACTTGTTATAGTAACTTGTGAGATAATGAATAGATAATGTTCTATGGTATCATTAAATATTGCAATATGAACTGTTATGTCAAGTTATGAACTATGACTATACATTATCTATTGTTTGTTATTATAGTACTGAGTGGTATCATTAAATATTGCAATATGAACTATTATGTCAATATGAACTGTGACTGTACATTATCTGTTGTTTGAGATAACAAGTTACTATAACACAGTGACTGTACATTATTTGGTTCACATCTCTTCTCTGTCATTGACATTTTGGGATCATGGCTACAAAATGATATCATGGTATCATGGCTACAAAATGGCATACCTTAAGTCCTCCAGGCTTATCACCAAAGCTGTGGATATGACCATGCCTTGAATTGAGACCACCAATAACATCTACTAAATGCTCCTCATGTGTCACAACATCTACTTTCATTATGGGTTCCAGCAAATAATATTGAATCTTGATCCTATTTCAGCACTATCATAACAAACTGATTTGTAGCAGTATTGTTACTCACTGCTCATTTGTTATTATAGTACTAAGTGGTATCATTAAATATTGCAATATGAACTGTTATGTCAAGTTTTGTTCATCATTCCCTAGTCAAAACTATGTTGTTTCCTTGACCTTGGTCTAGCAAATTAATGTGTATAAAAGATAAAAAACTGTATAGCTGCATTGATTTCCCTTGTATCATTTGGTTCACATCTCTTCTCTGTCATTGACATTTTGGGATCAAGAAAGTAATCTTTTCTCCAGAATACCTTCTTGCAAGAATTTGGATGGATCACTTCAACCTAAGCATCCATGTTGCCCACTTCTTTTGTCATAATGCAATGTTGACATGACAATATTAAATATAACATGACAACATTAAATATAACATGACAACACCATGATATGTCATAACTAATTATGGTTGATTCAGCCTTGCCACTTTTTTTTTTCTCAATGAATTTTGTTTAATTTTGGGATTGTTGATATAGGTGCATTATTGATATCGGCTTGATGGCTCTTCTCAATGTGCCAAGCTATCCATGTGGTGGTGGGCAGTGCCAGTTGAAGATTTCACAGACATTGAACAACCCTGGACGGCAATTTTGGTGTTGTCCAAATAGAAAAAAGGTTGCTAATGTGTATATATTTAATGTTTGTAATGTAAATACTATTCATTATATTATAAAAACTAATGTAGATTGGGCATCACAGGGCCATAATGATTGTGGATACTTTAGGTGGGTCGATGACAACCCATCTACATCTATCCACCCATCTCCACTCATCCACGATCCAAAAATCCGCCCATCTCCACTCATCCACAATCCAAGATTTGAGTGCAAAACTTGTCAAGCTAGGGCAAATGCTGAAATTATATTTTTATGATGCCTTCTCTGTATTGTAATCGCATATCTTTGTTGCGACCATATGTGGAGATGAGCTCAGGAATTAGTCAGTTTTGTATTTTCATATTGTAACTAATATTTTAATATGGATATGGCGTAACTCCTCTTTGCCCCAAGTGCACATATATATGGTCTACATATTTTTTTACAATAATTTTTCATGTTTATGGCTTAGGTGAGCCCCAATCTGCTATCAGTCACATGATTTAACATTGTTTTCATGGTTATTGCTTTGTCGAATTCTAACCTAGGTTTGTAGAGGAATTTTGAGGTTAACAGAGATATATCATGTATAAACTCATTTAATTGGTCGTGTTTTGATCTTGACAAGCGTGGATCATTCAGGTAAGAATCAAAGGAGGTCATAGAAGGTAATAATAATTAATAAGATTTTTTTTTAAAACTCATACAAAAGTTAGCAGCTGAATGTACTTCATTGGTGTACTAACAAAAGCACAAAGTAGTTGTATGTTCTATGTATGCAGTGTCTAGAGACAAAAACAAGAGTTCGGGCATGATAGAGCGTCAAAGACTCATCAGACTAAATTATAACACTGTATCTGCATTATGTAAAATGAGGAATGCCTCATTCAAGTTGTAACACTGTATCTGCATTATGTAAAATGAGGAATGCCTCATTCAAGTTGTAACACTGTATCTGCATTATGTAAAATGAGGAATGCCTCATTCAAGTTGTAATTCATATCTGCATTATGTAATGAGGAATGCCTCATTCAAGTTGTAATTTTATATCTGCTCATGACTTTGTGGGGCTAGACCAGAGGTTTTCTCCACCCGGCTCTTTCCTACCAGTGCTCCTATTGAGCTGGGTTGGCAACATTTTGTAAAAAATAAATAATAAAATAAATGACTTGTTTATAATGATGACTTGTGTATTTTGGGTCTACACATTTTATAAATTTGTATAGCAATTTATTTATTTTTTTAAAGTTACACAAAATGTTAAAATTTTAAAAAACTTATAAACATAATTTTATTTCAAAATATTATAAATATTCAAAAATGTGTACAAATGAAATTAACCTTGATACAAAAATAAAATAAATATTCAAAAACACATACAAAATGTGAAAAACATCATAACATTTGAAAAAATCACAAATTGTTATAAAGAAATTAATAAAACAAATTCTCATTCAGTGCATATTCCAATTCCAAAATGCGGCACCCAAACGTGGAAAATACATCTTCTCGGTCATCTTCCAGGTGAACCAAATGGGTCGAACACATATTCCAAATATCATTTTGAGGATATGTATATTCCAGAATTGACTATATCCAGCATTCTATA